>JACDOX010000108.1:1598088-1708595 GCA_014549065.1 Cardinalis cardinalis
GGCGGGCGGCATGGTGGGCAGCGGCGACGAGGAGGCGGCTCCGGCAGACGGCGCCGGGTTGGCTCCGCCGGACGGCCCCGGGCTGAAGCGGCGGCGGAAGAGCCCCCGGCTGGCGGCGGCGGCGCGGCCGGAGGAGCTCGGGGAGGAGGTGGACGGCGAGGCCCTGCAGGGTGAGCGGCGCGGGCGGGCGCAGCGGCCCGCGGTTGATCATGTGGTTGAGGGCGCGGTGGGGCGGCGCGAAGCGGGGCGGGCGGGCGCCGTGTGGTTCCCCTCCGGGGGTGCTGGGACGGGACCGCGGGCTCCCGGTGAGCCCGGTGCTCCTGGAAGGAGCTCAGGCCGGTGGGCTTGAGCTGAGTGTCCGGCTGTGCCCCTCACCCGTGTCTCGTTTCAGGGGACGAGCATCACTTCGGGACCCCAGACTCCCTGACGCGGCCCCCTATAAAAGCGTACAGATCGCCAGGTAGGCTCCGATCCCAGAGCTCCGGTGGGGCTGGGATGGCTCACGCTCAGGGACATGTGGATTATTGGGTTCTAACTCCCTGGCAGGTGTTACCGTGGCACGTAGGTGAGGAAATCCCGCTGTGGCYCTTACCCCATAGACGAGGGATGGGAGGAGGAGTGATCCTTTTCAGCAGGGCACGCTGGAACCCTCAGGTGGCTGTTTTTACYTAGGGCATCACTTGGAACAGTGCTTTACCACAGCATTTAAATTTTACTAACACTGCTTGGTTTGGAAAGGCAGRATTTAAATAAGGTGTGCTGAGCTGCAGAATCGATCCCTCAGTGGCTGTGCCCCTTACTGGGAGCAGCATTGTTTATGAGGAAATGCAAAACTGGGGTTTTYCTTCCTTTGGAACACAAGGATGCTCTGGGACTTGCTCCTGGGTGCTGGGCTGGACAAGCTGCYGTGTTAGCGCTGTGTGGCAGCCGCTTGTTGCTTTGGTTGATAAAACTTGTGTCTTTCTCCAAGCTATAGAAACATGCTAACTCAGTGTAACATAGTCATGTGGCTTCAGCCTGTCATTCCACAAGGAAGCTGTGAATAAATTGTATTTCCTTCCTCTTTTCTCTGTTTTGGAGTGTGGCAGTGCTCAGGGATGCCTTGGGCCAGCCTGAGATTGTTCTCCATTCCCATCTGTGTTTTTGTCACCAAGAATTACCTGCCTGTATTCTGCTCCAGAAGCAGAACTTCCAGGAGGCATGGAAAAAAAAAATCTTATCTTGAGAAAGGTTATGAGTATTTCTTTAGGCAAGTACAGAGGTTTGTCTATGACAAAAGCTCTTGCTCCCACATGGTGGCTAACAGGGTATAATAGCTCAGTGTTTTAAACGTGGCTGTGCTGCTTCAGGAGGTGCAGCTGAGGGTTGGGTTTTTAATTAGATGGCTCTAAAAATGAGGCTCCTCTCCCTCCCACCCTCCTCAGCTCTCAGCAGCTGTAGTGGATTATTGGCACAACAGCTGTAAAAGTATGATAACAGACTCTTAATTGTTTATATAGCAGCAGAGGACTAATTCCCCCCCATCTGTAGATGTGCAGTATTTTGCTTTTCCTGCAGAGTTTAGGGGGTGGTCTGTGAGGCAGGGGAATAAGCAGGCTGGGTTGTTGGGGGAGCAGAATTGTCCTGTTTCCCYGAGAACAGAATGGAAGCAAAACCACACCTTGAGAAACTGGTTCCTGGCCTCTGCTAAGAAGTTTTAAATACAGGTTGGGCAACTTGCCTGGGGAGCTGGAAAGCTTTARGAGCTTTAAGAAGAGCTTGCAGAGTTTTAAGAGCCTAAAACCCCCTGCCTAGAATCAGGGCAGCTTCTAGATCAGTGAGCTGAAGATACATGCTAGCAATCTCCGTGGAAGTTGTCTTACATCCACCTTTCTTTTCTACAACTTCTTAGAAGTCTCTGTAGCACAAAGAATAGTGATTGATGCCAAGAAAGGGAGAGGAATTAAGAGTAGGGACTGCCTGAGTAGCCCTCTTTAGATTCATAGATATTTTTGGTCTTCTGGTCACAATTACTAGGGAGATTTTCCTTGTAAAACCTGGGTACATAGTGAAATATTATGGATATGTAGTTCAGCATTCCTGAAAATAATTTAGTGAGGAGCTTTKTGGGAGATCAGTCACTTAACAGCTTTTTAAGATGGGTTTAAAAYATAGGCCCCCATTAAGCATGTGGAAATACTTAACTGTTGCACCTGCAACTTACCGTAGTTTAAAACTTACAGCTTTTTTCCATTTTTTGTGGTTTGGAGGGGTCTGGTGGTTTTGTTTTTCTCCTTAGTATGTTTGACATACACTGGTGTGTGAAACTGCCAGAGCACATTAGAAAAAGGCTGTTTTCTTAGTTGAAATAAAATTACCAAACACTAGGTGGCAAGCTGTGCACTGCCCTTGGCCTGCGGTAAAAGAGCTACAGAAACCCACTGAACCCCAGCAGGAGCCTGGGCTGTTTAAAGAGTAAATGGGCCCAGAGTCAGAATGTCAGAAAAGAATTACACATTGTATTCTTCCCTTTGCTGTTTGCTCTGCTGATGCTTGATAGCTGTGCCAGGATCTCTGTTCCCCAGCTGTTCCACAGCTTTTATTCTATACCTGAGCTTTTTCTTTTCAGCCCCTTGGTTCTGGGGTTGCACTTTATCCTTTCCTGCGTTTGGTTTCCCAGCCCTGACCTTTGCTCTGTGACCTCTGATATCCTACAGGGTTTACTCTTTCTAGTTAGTGACATTAGCTAAGCTGGGTTTCACAGCTGAATGACTCTGTAATTTGGCAAAGAGCTGAAAAATGTTGATTTATATTCTTCCYACCTACCTGAGGGGTGAAATTAGGTTGCTGTTATGGATTAGGAGAGAATGAGACCTAACTAAAGGATGGCTTGGACTCCATTAAAAGGGAACTTACTTCCTGTATTTGCTTCTGTCTCTTTTCYCCTCTGCCCAATGCTGCATAAGAAAGACAGCACAATTATTGTTTGTAAGTTGAGTGCCCAAAGCTGTGGGAAAAACTCTCTATACTCCTATGGTGTTTACACTGAATCTCCTTAGTATAAGGAATTTCTTGGCTCCTAATATTCATGGTTTTAAGCCAAGAACTCCTAAATTCTTTTTAAAGAAGTGTGTGGTGGTGTAGGCAGCTGTATTTCTAGTGAACTCAAATTTACCATAAGCATTTTAAGTCTTAGTTGCTTTTTGTTGCATTTTAAGAGAGTAATTTTTGGGAGTTCACAACTTGGAAAATCACTGATTTAGGTCATAGATGTTCCAAAACTACAACTTGGTCCTTCAGATTTATGATCTTGCCAATCCTCTTTTTATTCTTTTTTTTTTGCTCCTGACAGGTGGTACTACAGTTTACTTTGAAGAGAATACAGTAAAGGAAAATGCAAAGGCTCATGATAGTAACAGAACTGAGAAACCAACCATTTCTGCACCATTAAAAGGTAACAGCTTTTATCAGTACTTCTTCTATGGTGTAACAAATGATTGCTTAAATGTATTGAAATGACAGTCATTCAGTTCTTTTAGAAAAGGGGGAAGTTTCTGAGTTGAAATCTGAATGGATGAAAAAGGGTTTCTTTTAAAAAAATTGTTTCAGTGTGTACTCCTGCCTGAGCCAAAGTAAAACTGGTTATAATATGATGATAATCYGCTTGGGTGAAAAGCCTTAAAGTTCAAGAAAAGGCAGATTTCAATGTTGATAAATATCCAACTGTGTGGTTTTTGAAAAGCAAAACAGAAGTCTTTTCCTTGCTTCAAAAAACTTATGAGAGTGGATCTTTAATTGCYTCAGGCAAGGAAAACAGACTCTTCTTTTTCTAAAGAGGTGAATTATCTTTGACTTCAGCAGGGGGAGTGACTACACCAAGTMATTTCAGTGTGAGGGAGCACTTTGCTCATTGCTCAGAGATTTTTCTCCATGTGTATTGCAGAAGCAATGGGGACGTACAGTGAGAAAAAATTGGGATTATTTTTAGCCACAGAAGGAAGTTATGCGTCTTTTAAAAGAAGACATAAGAAGAATGATTTGTCATGTTGGTAAAAGCCTTGGGATGAAGGGCCAAATTAAGCCCTTTTTAATAGGCAACAGTAACTTTCTCCAGCTCAGAGAGGTCCAAGAGGCTGTGCATAGGCTGCAGGCTTGGTTTGGCAGCACAGCATATCCTCCTGCCCTGAGAAGCCTTGAGGATTTCATAGAAAGAGCCAGAAGCATGTATGGCTGGTCTGTCCTATTCTGACCTCTGATGTGGTGACTGAGTTCTTCCATTTGTGCTTTGCTTTCAGAAATAAAGGCTGACTTCCTTGAGAAAAATCAAAAGTGCTACTCAACTTCTGCACCACAGAGTAAGTAAAACAAGAGAATCTAGTCTTTCCCTGTCATTAGATGAAAAGGACAGAGTTATTTTCCTTTCCTCTGCTTCTGGTTTTTCTTGTGCCCTGGGACACTGTCTGGGAAGATGGGCATGCACTCAGGAGGCAGATTCAGACAGAAACTGGAGAAGGCAGCATGTTCCAGTCAGAGTCTCTCTATGAGGTTATTCAGCTTGCTGACCACAGAAAATGCTCCACTTTCTCTTTCGTTTTTCTTTTTGGAGTTGACTCATGGGACAGTAAGTGCAGAGCATGGAGTAGAGGCATTGTGGGGTAAGCTGAGGAGGTGAACAAGATCTTCACCTTTTGGTGGCAGTGAATGTTAGTTTGTGCACAAACCTTCCCTTTTATCCTTTCCCTGAGAAGTGGTGGCTTGCTGTGCTGTGATTGTTTATATTCCTGTGTTGTTTTATATTCCTGAAAAGAAGCAGCTTTTTTAATTTGCTGGCAAAATCCAGTCTGCTCATCTAATGACTCCAAGTGTTTCAGACTTTTGGGGGATTTTTTGGGTTTGCCTTTTTTTTTTTGCCCCTTCCTGTTGGAAGAGTGCTTGAAAGAAAATGTTCTGAATTCTTAGTAAAATCTTGGTCCTTGTTTCTATCCTTAACAGGTTTAGATACAGATAAACAAAGTTTTGTAAATCAGATTTCAGTCTRAACAACCTGCAGGGGTTGCTTGGGTTTTTGTTTCTTTTTGGTTTTGTTGGGTTTTTTTGTTTTTTTTTAAAACCATGGTGCTATCAGGAAGAGAATTTAATCTTGTGGTAGCTGCACATCTGTGAAATGCCTTTGAAAAATGAATTAATGCAGAGAGTTCTGTCTTGTCTGGTAGTTTTTTGTGCCACTCCAGGTGCTGCAGGAGTGGTTAGTTGTGTGTAGGGTGAAGAACTTTGGACGATCACTTAAAACTCTGAATCTTTAAGGTGTCTGCAGAAGTTAGACTTTTTGAATTAAGCAAGACAAAATTTACTTTGTGCAAATTGTGTTGTAAACAATGCACAATTCTTAGGCAGAGTAGGATTTGAGTTTGGACTGTTCATTGAATTATTTTTTCCTTTAGTGCATGAGTTACAGCTGTCACCTAATTATGAAACCTACTCTGTGCAAACAGAGCTGCACTGTGATGTATTACAGAATCAAGGTGATTTTGAGCTGTTAACTCTTAGAAGATTGAGAGAAGCCTAGCCAGGACAAGCTCCATGTCTGTGCCCTTTTGGGGTAGGGGGTTGAAATTACAGAATAGGGCAGTTCATTAAGCCAGTTAAGCCCCAGCTTAAACCAGAGCTGCTTTTAGCACCTTCTGCAATTGCATTCATACAGAAACAAGATTATGGAGTTTATTTCAGTATCTTTAAATAACTACTGCAGGATGTGTTTGTTCAATTTATTCTCAATAGTGCCATTGACAGTGTCCTGATTTGGTTATATATTAAAGAGCCTTCAGCTTTGAACCAGTTGCTGTTCAACAAGGAGCCATAAATTCTCCTGTCTTTTTAATTAACTGGCTAAATGTAGAAAACATGCTGACCAAAAATTACACAGTATATATTCATACTGGTCTCTTGGGAAAGTTGTTCATAACACTTTATGGATAATACCTCTTGTACTTTGCTGTCTGAGCCCATTTAAATAGACCAAAAGTATATTTTGAAGTTGAAAGCTTGCACTTTGCTTTAAAAACATAATTCATCCCAAGAAACTGAATGCTGATGAAGCAGGCCTCCAACCCAAGCTACATGGAGAGGGAAAAGAAGACTGTGCATTTAACATTTTGCTTTGTTTTTTCTATTTAGGTCTTGTATCATGTTATTTATCTAGTGTGTCCATTAATTAAGTTTCCATTTTTACACCTCTCAAATTYTTGAGCAAAATCAGGAAATCAGGAAACTTAATTTGGACATTGGGTCCTTGTGCAGAAAATATCAGCTTGTTAAATCTCTTCCATTTTATCACCTTGTACTTGAAATTGAGTTTTATTTGCATAATTCTTCAAGAGTTGGGAATCTTTGGRGGTGATTTGTGGTAGGCTGGGGACTTGTGCTTCCTAGGCAAGGTTGTGAGGATGGCTTAGGAACTGGCATTTGGCAAAGAGCAGAGATTGAGATTTGCTCTGACACTTGAGTGAGACTTCTCAGGTGGTGAAGGTGTCATTTCCCTTGTTCAAAATGATTCTGTTGAGCACAAGGGGGAGAATGATGTGGAAAGGAACCGAAAACTCTGAACTTGACCCTGCCCCACCTGGGGTGAGGTGACAGCCTCACCTTTGCTCCAGCTTAGCAGGACTGGGTTTGGTTCAGCAGGGTGCTTTGTTACCCTTCCTATAGGCTTTGTGGAATTTTGCATGTAAAAGTTTTTGTTGAAAATAATGCAGTTTGGCGATTTCAACTCCCTACTGGAAGATTGGTCATAACTGTTGTCTTGGTGTTCTTCTCATGTTCCTTTCTTAATCTCTTAACAGGCAGAAGTAAATCTYGGTATCAGTCCAGTACAGAGAAGCAGTCACAGCCTTTGGCCAAAAGTAAGACTTCTGCTTTCACTTCTGTTTCATGCTTGTGTAACATTTAACCATTTTTATGCCTTTCCAGGTATTTCAGTTCCTAGGAGTTGGTGTTAAGCTGAGGGTCCTTGCTAGAACAGATGATTTGCTTGCTGGGACGTGTCATCAGCATGAAGAAAGGAAGGGTGTTGTGTAATGGATAACATTTTCACCTGAATTTGAGGTCTTTTGTCTGTAGTGTTTACAAGATTAAAACTGAGGCAGGGCTAGTGATGATGTTATTTARCTGTTGTTGTGTTGCTGTCCTGATAAAAGTTGGGGTGTAAAAGGGTAACAAGAGGAATGCAGTTCTTCCTGTTTCCAGGAAGATTGGAAGATGTTCCCGTTTTACTGGGAACAGAATCCTTTTGCTTGCAGTGCATGAAACAAGTGTTAATTTAACTGTTCAAATATTAAACCAAATCAAAAAATCTGATATTTGATGTACATTGTTTGCTGTGTGTACTTTGTGAAGCTCACTGATCCAAAGGCCACTGTGTTCTCTGATAGTCTTGACCACCAATGTTTGAGATGCAAAAATTGCTGCAGGAACTATTTTYATCCTAAGGGAATAGGAAAGAAAAGTAACACAGAAATCATTCTGATGCAACCAGGTTTTCTGTAGGATCTTTTCTGCAGGCCATAAATGTAGGAGAAGCTTTGACCTTTTTCAGAACCATTTTAAGCTCTTAGTTTGGATTTTATTAAAGTGAATGGAATATTGATGAACTTTAAGAGCTCCTTTTTCAGAAGAAGGTCTAATTTAGTCTCAGTCAATGTGGGAATATGTAAAAATGTTCTTTTTTTTAATGTCACTTTGCACAAAGTGGCTTGAGTTCAAAATTGTGTTCTCTGTTTTGTGGTTTGGTTTTTTTTAACTAGCTCATCTTTTCTGTGCTCATCAACTACTGTACCAGTATTGAGAATGGGATGATTTCACTGTTTCCTCTTATTTTCCTTTCACTTGTTGACTTTTGATGCCTTTTAAAACATTGTTTTCTTCTGTTTGCTCCATCTCTCTATAGATGACAGTGAATCACAGAATGGATTTCACAAGATGTGGACTTTACTACTGGTTCTGTTAATTTGTGTCCCATTGATTTACGTCCTGTGGAGTGGAATTCAAGGTGGAACCTCCTCAAGGAGAGATGCTGAAATTCTGCAAGAGTTTCGGGCCCGGATGGAGAAACTAAAAAATACTTACCAAAGCCAGGACCCCAGACTGTGGAGAAAAGCCCGTGTGTCCCTTGAGAAACGTCTTAACTCTTCCCATGTGCATCTGGAGCCTGCTATCCTGCTGCTCACAGCTGGCCAGGAAGCTGARAAGGCCCTGAGGTGCCTGAGCAATGAGATTGCCAATGCTTTTGCCTCGTCCCAGAATGCCACCACAATCAGCATCGACGGGGTGGACAAGGCCGTGCTGGACAGTGACATTGTCAAGCTGGAGGTGGACACAGAGCTCAGCTCTGGGTTCAGTGAAGGCAAGAAGGTGGCAGTGGTGCATCGATTTGAGTCGCTGCCTGCAGGCTCCACCTTAATCTTTTACAAGTACTGTGACCATGAAAATGCAGCRTTTAAGGACGTGGCCCTTGTGCTGACAGTTCTCCTGGATGAGCAGTCGCTGAGAAAGAGCCTCACCTATCAAGAAGTGGAGGAGAAAGTCCGGGATTTCCTCTGGGCAAAGTTCACCAGTTCAGATGTTCCTAGTTCTTACAATGGCATGGACACAGATAAGCTGAGTGGACTGTGGAGCCGGATATCTCATCTTGTGTTGCCTGTTTGGCCTGAAAAGGGCCTCCCTCTAGAGGGGTGCACATAAAAGTTGCTGGAGGGCACTTGGGAAAGGAGGAAGACACAAAATGTGTGTTGCAAGGCAGAGCAGGGAAGAACTTAGTGTGGCTGCTGAGCTCAGGCAGCAGCAAACCTGTCCTTTCTGTGCAGAGCCTTTCCACCAASCGGCAGAGTTGTGTCTGCCAAAGTAACTGGGACTTCTCTAAGTAAACTACAGAGTGTAAGCAAAGAACTTGTTGGTTGTTGGTAAATTGTATTCAGTGATGCATTCAGCCTTGGTATCCTGGAGCTGAACATGGCTGTGCCTCAGTTCAGAGTCACTCATSTGCCTCTGAACCTGTGTTGAAGCACTGTTGGCTTTGCTGTGAGGATCCTCCCCTGGTGATGCATAAAGCTGGTATCACATTTGACAAGGTAACAATGTAAAGCCATCACCTTCATCTCCCAGAATTGCTTACTTTACTTCTAACATAAGAAATAAACTGAAAATGATGATTAAGTGATGTGAGTCTAAGCACAAGCTTTTTCCTGATCMATTGGATCACAACATAGGTGTCAGCTATCTCTGGCCACTTGCAGAAGTAGCAAAATTGCTTGAAAGATSTGTGACCTGTAGAGAACCTTTCAGCAAGCATTTCTTCCTTAAAAGAGCCTGCCCCAAACAGTTCTGGGGAAAGAGAAAAGATGAGGTACAAAGRTTGCTTAAATTCAGTAGTAATGTCAGTTAAATAATTCCTCAGTACCTCTTTGCCTGGCTGCTTGCAGGACTTCTCTACTCTTTTTCAAAGTTTTGCAAGTTGTAAAATTTGGATGGAAATGATAAAGTGTCACCCCTGTGTACATACTATCTCCTTTCCAAACAAAACTTTAGGAAGACATAGTTTATTTCTCCTTTTACTAAGATCATTATTTTTGCATTGAGAGAATCTATTTATTTGTGGTACTTGATATCCTAAAAAAATAACTTCTTGTATCTGTGTGTAGCTGGCTGCTTGCTGTATAAATTTCTAGCAAAGAACAGATTTGCAGAGCATGCTTTTAAAATGTTTTTTAGTCTCTTATGTCAAGAGTTCCTCACAAGCACCTGTTTCTATTGTCAAATACTTTGGGTAAAAAAAGAGAATAGCAGCACTTCCATTTCATTGCTGTTGCTTCATGCTCTGAGCTATTGGTCCATGTCCATTTGKTTTTATTGAGTATGAAGGAATGTGTGAAGATGCTTTCAAATTAATAGGATGTTTTCGTGTAGCAGCTGAGAGATTTGGCCCATCCTTCATTCACAAGCCCTTTGAACTGTCCTGTTGCAAAAAAAAAAACAAACAACATTTTCAACCAGGAAAACCTGTTGAGGAGCTGGAGCTTCTGGCTTCTTTCTGCTAGGCAAGGTTGGGAATGTTAAGAGAAATTGACCAAAGTCACCTGAAGCAAATAAAAGAGCAGAAGAGTTTGGGAGACACAGAGCTGTGGTCACGAACCAGAGCTGGATTTAGTCTAACTATTGAGAGCCAGCAATGRATAATGCTTCCTATTTTAATGAGTAGAAATAAAAACAGTAAGAAGACATGGARGTGCTGTTGTTCTGGATGTTTACTAGCTCAGGAAGGAAAAGATGGCATTTACATTTTGAACATTTCACTGGACAAATACTTTTTATTAAAAACARAACAACTGTGACTTATTTTCAAATTTGTCTTCATAGCATATTTGTTTGTATATTATGTAAACTATTTTAGTAATGATTCAAAATAAACATACTTGTTTGTTTTATAAAGCTGTTTTAAGGCTTGCCCAATGAATTTTAAGTGGTCAGACTTTTTTCCCCCGTGTTTAAATTGCTCATTCACCTTTGACCAACTACACATGCCTAAAATACCACCTTTTGCAAAATTCAGAACTTTTAAGAAACTTGAGTGGAGTGGTAGATACTGGGATGCAGATGCATGTATTTCATAATATCAAGGCTTTTGTTAGACAGGGAACATGTCAGGAAATGGCTGTGAATTGTCTTTTACTTGGTGTTCTTGTACGAATTCCCCAGCTCTGATTTCAGCTGGAACTAATGATAAGATATGGTTCACTTGTTTCATTAGCCCAGTACAAGAGTCAGTAGCTGACAAAAGGAATGACTTCATCCTTGTTCCACTCCCAGCTGCATGTTCTGTACTTTTGGTGTACAAACTAGTGCACTGTGAACTGATTGGAGGGACAGTCTTACTGAAAAGTAACTTTAAGAAAAATTATCAGAACTGGCCACCACCAAAAAGAAGACAAAGTTGCAATATAAAGACAGGAGATTGCACACATATACAATTAAAACATATTTAATACAGGTCATTTTCTGTTTCTAAAACTCCTCTTCCTTGTAGGTATTAAAGAGCTGTATTCTTGGTTCAAGAGAAAATAAGAAGGTGTCTGGAAACTGAAGACTTAATGTTGTTCTAGCCAAAGGAAAATCTTTTTTGTTGTTGTTGTTGTGAACTGTGGGGGAAGCCTACAAAGCTGTAGTTCTAAATATGTTGTGCTGCTTAGTCTGAAAAAAATTAAAAACAAGATTATATAGTCCTTCCATAGGAGGGGAAAAGGCTCAGGATTAGAAGACTCTCCCTGCTYTTGAAGCAGCAGGTCCTTTTGTAGCTGATTGTGGCTTTGTCCTTAAAAGGCTCTCATTAAATATCCACAGGTACTTAATGCAGATCTCATTAAGCAACTCCTACTCAGCCAGAGGTGAAGAGTAATGTCTGTCTGTGTTCCTCACAGGCAGCTGATTACTATCCTCCTTGTATAATTATTTCATTGCCTGGGGCAAAYGGAGCCATTTGATGTTTTCCAAACTGCAAAATAGTTTGGCTCCTTCTAGAGAAATCTCACTTGTGAAGTTGAAGTGACCCTGACTGTCAGCAGATCAGGAAATTAGGTTGTGACAGAAAAAATGTGGTTTTGCAGAGCAAAGACACCAGATCTGGCCTTGAGACCAAGAAGGGGATTTTCCTTCTTCTGTGGCCTTTAGCAAAAAAACTTTTGAGTAGAACATGATCTTTTGGGGGAGGGCTGAACCAGCTACACACCAAGCTGCAGACAAGAWTTCCAGCACTCTGCAAATYRGACTGGAAATGGTCAAAGTGCTCCTTGGGTTGTGAGCAGATGGAGCTGCAGTTGGTGAGAGCCCCTTGCAGGTGGAMAGGGGAGTGTGGCCCCTCTCCTGCTGCCACCTGTGGGCACCTGTGGGATGCAAATAACTGACTGCCTTCAGCAGTGGCTGTTGTGGAAGGGACCCAGAACAAAGCACTGCCCAGCTGGTGTTACCTTGTCTCTCACACCCTGCTCTGAGTCATGCTGTGCTGAGTGTGCAGCATGCTAAGCAGCTTTGGAAAAAGTAATTAATTTTTTCCCCCCCTTTTTTTTTTCCACATCAACAAAATCATACTCTTTCTGCAAATTAAATTAAAAAATAAGTTATGGCTTTCACATCCTTGTTTTTGAAAATTATATTTGTTTTGAACAAAAAGTCCAGCTCGATCTGAATGCAAAAGGTAAGGTGAGAGCTCCATGTTAAGGCAGGCATAAAATTATTTACTGTACAGGACACAGCTGTATGCAYCACCTGCAGTGCAATGGCCAGCATGCTGTATTTAGGAACAAGAATCTGATTTTGGAGGGATGTAATGAAACATGAACAACTTGCCAGATTCTGTGTTAGGACRCTGTGGTACAGTTGGAAAACTGAGGGAAGAAATCCGAAGTGAGGCCTTTATTTTATAAGAGAACAATTTTTCATGCATTGTTTCTGCAGTCAGATGGACTGCAAAGTTGTAGGAGTACAGAGCAGGGAGGGGGGTGTCCTCACAGCTGTCCTGTGTCCTGTTTTATTGTCAGCTCCTGACAGTTGGATTTATAATTGTGTGCCTGGAAAATCTCATTCCATGTCCAACAGGTGGAAGCACCCTTCCCCAAATTCCTCCATGGCTCTTGGGAGCCACGTCAATCAGGGAAAGGGGGGAGGGAGTCTGGGGGCTCTGGGCTGCAGAAGCCAGCTGCCCCTTTCTAATTTTAGAAGGGGTGTGCAAGAACAGTGTGGAGTGGAAAACTTTCCAAACCTCTTTCTTAAAGCTGCAATAAGCGAGTGAGTGAAAGATGAGAATGTGGCTCTTTGCTTTTCCCTTACTGAGTGTCTCCGTCCAGCACCAGGGCAGCGCTCGCTGCTGTTCCCTGCCGTGCTCTGCCCTGTAGGGAGCTCGTCCAGCTGCAGAGGGTTCCATCCCTGTCCTCTCACCTGGGGCTGTGTGCAGGTAAAGCTTTCTTTTTATTTCTGAATTTCACAAGGTGACTGTGTTTTCCACGAGAATGTCTTTTTCTTTCTCTCCTCGTGCCGGGTGTTTGCCCATCGGAGCTTTCCACTTCACTGCAAGGGAATCTTTGAAAGAGACAAAGATTCACTCTCAAACCAGTTAGATTCCACTGGCAGGTACAGACAGCAAAAAACAGGAGCAAAACCAGAATACAAACACTGCCTTTTAATTTCATTTAAACCAAATGATTTCCATGTTTGAGAAAATCCTAATGCGATGCCTGGTTTGCCTGGAGATGAGAAGGAGGAGCATGAAACTAGACTAACTGCTTCCAAGCAGAAAAGAGAAACTATGTTTAAAAGCATAATTAAAGAGGCAGTACATTACGAAAGTGCTGAATAATTTAAATAGGCTGCCAGTCCAGCAATATTAAGCAGTAAATTTAAGCAAACACTATGTGATGATGGGGAATATAATAATTTCATTTGCCCTAGTCTGCAATCAGGGCTCCCATACATTGCAGTAATATTGTTTTCATTGACTGAAATTGCCATTATTGTTAYTACTTTCGGTCTCCTGCTTTTGGGAGCAACGAGTTTGCTCTTTGAGAACTCAGGAGGGAATTTGGCACTACTTGCAACTCTTTCCCACTAGACCTGTGCTTGTCTTTCCATGTTCAGGCATTTTTTCCCCTCAGCCGGCAAAATCAAAATAATTCTAAAATAAAAATAAATTTTAAAAGTGCCCAAGGAGCACTTTGACCATTTCCAGTCCAATTTGCAGAGTGCTGGAAATAAAAATAATTTCCAAAGGTTTAACCACTGACATCTTGAGCTTACCTCTTCTTTCAAAGGAGGTATGCTTATGCAGGAAAATGTACTCTGTAATTAGTTTGTRTACGTAAAAGACCCAAATTAAGGCTAAATGAGAATCCTGTAATTGTAATGTGATTAAATCCTGCATTGCCTAAACTTTATAGCTGTAATCTCTCAGTATTTAGGGTGTTTTCCTATGATGTTCTCATACTGGAATAACTTACATGCAAAATGATGACCATTTACTAGAGGAGCGGCTATGTACAAACAGGTTAATCCTTTCTAGTGAAGTTAAAAAAAAAAAAAAAAAGTAGTTATCATGGTAGTTACCGTGATCCTTTAGTGTTTGGGGTTGATAACTCTCCACCCCCGTGCTCCCCCAAGAAATTTGGCACCAAACAATCACACTAATGATTGAAAACCAGACCGGGGAAGTTGTAGACAGGCCCTGAAGGGAGCATTCCSAAAATAACTGTAGGAAGAAATTCTTTTATCCTATTCTAATAACTTTCCTTCTTCAGTGGAAATAATTTGCTATAGCTGGATAATATCTTAGACCTATTTTTGAAGCGTGGGTGGTTTTAATGCATCTTCGGGGTGGAATCTATGCATTAGAAGTCAGTATACTAACAAATTCTTAATTTGTGTTTATAATGAGTGATARAAGTGAAACGAAGCCCGTGGAACTCAGTCATGTCTCCCAAGTTCTGCAAATGTTTATTTAAATTTAAATTTGGGAGAGTGTAATTGGAGACTCTTTCATTTACAAAAAAAAAATATTTTTCTAAAGATGAAGGCTATGAACACAAATGACTAAAAAGCGGTGCCCTAGTTTCGGCTGGAGCCGCTTCAGGAATGCCAGCATCAGCGCCGGGTTTAATTAGCATTGCCAAGTCCTGGCCTTGCACCAACACCCAGGGCTCTGCGCAAGAAACGCGAGGGGACTGACCCGGCAGGTCAAGCCAGTAGAACTGTGAGGTGAAAAAGACAAGCTCCGAGGGAAATCCCGGAGAACGAGGGAGGGCAGGGCTGCCGCGCCGCACCCAAGATGGCGGCGGGCGCTGAGGGGGCCGGCGGGCCGGCGCCATTCTGGGAAGGTCGGCGGCCGGCGGGCCGGTTCTCGCGAGAGTTCCCGATGCGGCGCCGCCGCCGCCGCTCCGTGTCAGTTGCGGGCCGGTAATGGCGGCGCTGAGCGGCCGCTGACGGGCCGCGCACCGGGCTCGGGCCGCCCTCCCCCCGCCCGCCCTCCGCGGGATGTGCCGCGACCTGCCGCCGGCGCAGCGGGCGTCCACCAGGTGAGGAGGCGGCGGGAGCGGCCCGCGCCGCCGCCCCAGGCCGCGCTCGGCCGGCGGTGCCGCCCCGCCGGGGCGTCGGGCGAGGTGGGGCCGGGGCGGGCCCGGCCCGAGGAGCTGCCGGCTGTCACTTGGCTCGGCCGCTCCGCCCGGCTCCGGCGTCTCTGCGGCATCCGCTTCACCCGTTAAGTCTCTTTCTTATCTTAGTTTTAATTTGTTTTCCGCTGCTTGGCGTACCGGAGGGTGGCGGGTGAACGGAGAGGGTTGGGGTGCTGGGTTTCGCTGTTGTCTTTTCGCGTTGTGGGGGAAACCGCCGATCCCGGGTGTCTCTGCGGACAAACAGAAACACAGCCCGGGGTGGCCCCGCCGCCCTCGGAGCCGCGCCGGGCACCGGGACGGCGCTTTTAAAGTTTAAATGTGCGCTGTGCTAAATGCGTGCCGGTGCCGTGCCAGGGCGTCCTGCCCCGGCATTGCGGCATCGCTCGGTGTCTGCCCGCTCAAAGTCCTCCTGACATCCCCGGCAGCATCTGCCCCGAGCGCTCTCTGCCTTCATCGCTGCCATTCTCTGTGCCCGTTGGAGGCATAAAGGCTTCTAGACGGGTATGACTGGGTTGGTTTGTTGGTTTTGGTTTTKTTTTTTYCCCTRTRGATGCAGTTTTGWGTRGTATRTTGCCTGCTGTCGGTGTAGGGTTTGTGGAATCGTTAGGGTGGTCAGGCACTGGAATAGGTTGCYCAGGGAGGTGGTGGAGTTACCATCCTCAGAGCTGTTTAGGATGTTTGATGATCTTAAAGGTGTCTTCCAACCTTGACGATTTTCTGATTCTCTGATTGTTTCTGTCGCTGGGTGTAAGCTGTAGCTCATCAGCTGAGCATCTCCTGGCATATTGTGTAAGTTTGCAGGTAGAGGTTCGTCTGTCAAATAGCTTCATTGTGTAGATGAACAATCCCCTGTCTTGAAATTGAAAATTTAAYACTTGACTGGTTGGTTCTGGAGGGAGAGGGGATTCGTCATCTTAAGCTGCTTCAACTGTTCTCCTGATTTGAAAACTCAAAGTACAGTGACCAAAAGTGTTTGTGGGACACACGTGTGGAGCTGTAAGTGATTCACTGCTTTGCATGCAAGTTCTCAGTGTTCTGTCGGGCTGTCTGCASCGACGGGCTAAGGTTTGCTGTCTCTTTGCTATAGTTCTGGTTGCTGCAACAGTTTCATTAGGTAATGCTTGAGATAATTAGATACAACTGAGGGTGTGGCCACGTGAACACTGTAAACTGTCGAAGGCTTCGGTTTCTGTGAGTGACGCTACTTTAAACAGAAGGTATCCTGCTCCCACTAAGCAGAGCCGCTTAATTTGTGGAGCAATGGAACATTTCTCCAAAGGGCTTGGGTACCGTGGAAATCGCCTGCATGCAAAGGAGTGTGGGCAGCATCTTGAGAGAGGTGATTGTGCCCCTCTGGTCCTCTCTAGTGAGACCTCACCTGGGGTGCTGTGTGCAGTTCAGGTGTCCCCAGCGTAGAAAGGACTTGGAGCTGCTGGAGCAGGTCCGGAGGAGGCCACAAAGTTGRTAAGAGAACTGGAGCACCTCTCCTGTGAAACAGGCTGAGAACGTTGGGGCTGTTCAGAGAAGATTGCATGGAGACCTCACGGCATGCTCAGTGTCTGAAGGGGCCCACAAGGAAACCAGAGAGGGACTCTTTGTTGGGAACTCTAGAGGTAGGACAAGAGGGAATGGCTTCAGACTGAGAGACTGGGTTTAGCTTAAGCCCTGAGAAGAAATTCTTCCCTGTGAGGGTGGTGAGGCTCTGGCACAGAGCTCACAGAGCTGTGGCTGCCCCTTCTCTGGAAGTGTTCAAGGCTGGATTGGACGGGGCTTGGACCAGCCTGGGATAGTGGAAGGGGCGGGAGTTGGCACTAAATGATCTTTAAAGTCCCTTCCAACCCAAACCATTGTAGGATTCTGTGTTGCTGATTGGCGTGGATCATCTTGCAGGCTTCCTAGGCTGGGTGTGGTAGTGACTGAGTGAAAGTGATTTTAAAATTATGAACATCTTGTTTGCGTGGGTTTGTTTTACTAAGCTTTGGTGCATAGCTCAGGTTTGAGCACTGTCCTGATAAACCAGTCCCAACGTGGATCACGTCTTTTATATCTTGAAATAACTTTATTGGCAATTTCTGTCACTATGGCAGAAGTGTCCCTCAAATGAGTAAGAATCTAATCTTGGAGTTGCTACATCTGTGCTGAAGGTTTTGTTCACTTGGATGTGATGGACTTTGTGTCTCCTTTCACCCCTCTGCCAGACATACAGCTGCTTTCTGCTAAAAAGGTTTCCTTGTATCAAGCAGACTTGTGGATAAAGTCATTAATGGGTTTAATCCCATTGACTTTAGAGTGCTCAGATGAGGCTGCAGTGCTATTAATGTGATTTCAGTTAGGTTTGAAATCAGGAGTGTCAGTGCACACAGCGCTGGATCTATTCTCTATTACCATCTCTGGGAGGTGGGTGAAGCTGCACAACATAACATGAATGGTTTGAAATCAGGAGTGTCAGTGCACACAGCGCTGGATCTATTCTCTATTACCATCTCTGGAAGGTGAGTGAAGCTGCACAACATAAGATGAATGGTGTCATGTGGTGCTGCTGCTTCTTTCCTCCCACTTTGTCCTGGCAGCAACTTGATAAACTGAAAGAAAAGTCACCATAAAAGAAAAATTATTATTTTACTGCCAGTTTAGTGAGTTGAACTGGCTTGTGATGCAGTCAGGTGAGCATTGCATCTGTGACAGAGTGACGTGATTGCTAGAGATGGTAGCAAGGAATATTTGGATTCCTTCATCACTGTGGAGCTGCTAAATCTGCTCAACTCCACCTTGAAAACTYACATCAGAGASCCACYKTTTTATCAGTGCAACAGAACTGTTTAACTCTGCTATTGATGTACTTAAACTAATTCATGCTATTCAAATCAATATGAGTGTTAATATAAGATCAGGTGTAGTGATACAGTAATGATAACAGAAGGACTTTGGTAGTTGAGTGCAGAAAGAAAACTTTCCCAGTGCAGTCAATATATTAGGCATGTGGCTGGATTACACCAGAAGTGTAAAATTTATCCCCAGATGTAAGTGCTTGGAAGATAGATGTGTATCATTGTGCTAATGATATAATAGGCTTTAATGGACTGCTCCAYTGAGAATAAAATTACTTGTATGCCTAAGTCTGAAACCTTTGTCAATATGCTAGAGAAAGAATAGGGYAAATAAATGAACTAATCAATTATACCAGGTCAATTGAAACTTAGGGAATGCTAACAGAAATTCTGGCTGGTTTAGCTTCGCTGGTGGCAGAATTTCTCACTAAGTCACATCCATGGCAGTGCACCAGGTGGAGTTCTCAAACTGAAACAGAAAAASTTTTAAAGAGATGATGTTATTTAAAGATGAGAAAATATCTTATTGCTACATTTAGCTAGATCAAGAAAAAGTCCTTTAGCAGAGTCCTGGTATCTGCCTTTGTAATGCCAGGTCAGAAACAGAACTGGTAGTCRCTGTTCAGCTTGTGAGGTTTTTGTGTTTGGGGTGTTTTAACACCTTGTGTTGTTATTGAGGCACTTCTTAGATGCTCTTTCTGAGTGCAACTCTGAGCAGAGGCATCAAAGGTGAGAAAGTGGCATTTGGAACATTTTCCTTGAAGTTTTCATGCACTTTTCTCTGCTTTGAAAGGAAATAGCAATCATCCTGCAGTTGACACAGCTGYAGGTGAATTTGCTTCTGTGCTCATGGTTCTGTTGAGACATTGAAAGCTGCTGTCCTCAACATTGACAGGTCTGGTTCTTGTACCTGGCTGAGGGCATTGCCTGTAAGTTCTAAGAAGGCTCCTTCACAGTGGWGTGTTCCTTGTGAGATGAGACAGAGCTTGAAGAATTTGAGCATATTCTGCTGAATGGATTTATTATGGGCTGCAAGAATTGAAATCTTGTAATGTGCAGTTTCTGGTAACTGGAGGTGGAACGAGTGAACAAAGTCTTGTTTTGATGCTGAGGAAAGAAAATGCAGGAGCAGTTTATTGGTTCTAGGAACTGGGGCATTTTCTTCTCTGTCATAAATGCTAAAAGATCTTTGAAGTCAAAGAAAATACAGAACTTGTGAATGGATAGGCAAAGCCTTGTGTGCATCTCCTTAATAAATGGATGCATTCTCTGTGCCTTTGTACTCTGATTTCTTCATGAACGATGAATCAAGTTACACTAGCTGTCACAACATTCATTTCAATAGATTTCCTCAGAGTACCTCCTGGCACGTGATGCAGCAGGGGAAGACATTTGATTTCAGTAGAACCACTAGTCTCTTTTTAGGGCCAGTTTTATTTTTTTTATCACTTCTCCATCACTTGTGATGAAGCAGAGACACTTTTGCAAGTTGCCATGTCTTTTCATAGCAAAAGAATGTGGTAAATGTCCATTCTCAGCATACAGTTGGAAAGAATCAGATCCAGAAATGTTTCATTTATAGAGAAATCTTCACTATAGTTTGGATGCAAATTTTAGTAGCTGACTAGTGCCAATGATTTAATCATAGAACTCAGGAAGCATRTTTGTATTTTCTACAGGGTTTTTTTTGACATTTGATGGATGTGTGTTTATATCATTTATCTTCCTGGTTAAAAGCTAGAGGTAGTGACACATGCTTTGAAATTTTTAAGTGCTCTTYTCTCTGCAAGTGTGTGGTATATCTTGGTTGCTCTTTTTTTGTACTGCCTTAGTATCCTTAAAGTTTTCTTGTTATCTAGCTTAAGACGGATCAAATTTTATTTGTTTTATTTTACTTATGAAGCTTTTGTTTTGTTTTAATTATTTTCCAAAGTAATGATATTTGGAACRTGAGTTCTTCTGGTATATATACTGCTTGTATTACAAGACAAAATATTGAATATTATCTAAAATTAGATCACTCAGAGCAGCTAACATTCATGAGCTCCCTGGGCATTGCTGGTGTTCACTTCTTTTACATTTCATTTGAAAGCTTATTGTATAAATGAGCATTGGAAGAAGGTGGGTGGAGGACCTGCCTCATTCTGCAGTGTCAGCTGTAGATTCTGGAGATGTGGAGCTTTTTGGACAAACATGTCATGCATTTGTTTGTTGTGCTGCAATTTGTCCTCAGTCCTGAGGAAGGTCAGTACATTGCCTGCATCTGATAGTGTTGRAAGGCAACGTTTGCTCAAAATATGCTCTGGCCAAAGAAAGAATATGTCACTCTTGTATCAAAACACATTTTAAAAGCCCATATACATAACCAAAACAAGTCTTAGAACAATGTATTATGGATATTTTTAACTCTCATTTAAGTGAGATAATGCAGTTTGGTAGGGACTTGGATTCCGGAAAAACGAGTAGGTTAAYGTTATATTTATTCCAGACTCAAGCATTTCATAATAAATTGTATTTTGTGGTATTTGAGAAGACATAGAAAGTGTTTCTGGCATCTTTARATATAATTTCCATCACTTTCAGTGGACTGGCTCAGCAAAACAATTTGCTCGACTGGGTCTGCCTGTGCCTGTCCACCTTTGTCTGTTACTGCCAGCAGTGCAGAGCTTTAGCTGCACAGACAAGAGCTCCAGAGGGTCTTTTAAGATTCAAAGTCACCTTTATATTTATACATGGRAACTTAAAATGTTTTTGCAAGCAGGAAAAAAATAATTATTTGTGTCTGTGTCCATTTCCTCCACAGACAAGTGTGCACTGTGTGAGGTGTGGGTGCACTGGGGCACRCTGGCCAGGGTGCCCTTGAGCTCCAGTGCTATCTCCACTGGGAAGAAGGAAATGAATGGGTCTTGTTTTGCCCAGTCCCACTGTTCTCCTCGAGGCAAAGGCAAGAGCAGCTTCACACATTTGCTCCTGGAGAGCAGCAGCCAGCACAGGACTGAGACTGATCCAACTGTTCACCAGTGTTTTCACCCCTTCTCGTTCTTGCATGGAGGGTGTTGTTTACAGTGTGACATAGGTATAAAACTAATAAAGCAGAAAAACCAGGCAGAATTATTTTAGCCTGTACCAGACTCTCAGTCCACTTTGCTTTACCACATAAGCCCATTGACTTTCTGCCTGAATAAGGCAAAGAMACACCCAGGCATAAAGAAAGGAAAAGATTGTTTCTTTTATTGGCATTGGTGCATTATTTTTGCCTAAACTGCATAAAATATTGTCCTTGTGCACTGTGTACCCAGTTTGTAGCAAAATGTGTCACTATGTGGATAAAACATTTGAGAATATCCCATAGAAGTCAATGTTAATAACTTGTTTCATTCCATACTCTTAGCAAACTTTCATATTTTCTTTTGTGGTATCCCTTTCATTTAGTATCCCTTATGTTTTTATAAGAAACAAAGTCTTGAGGAACACTGTTCCCTGTGCATACTTGGTTTTTTTTCCCCCATGACCACGAAATGTTCGTGAAAACAGCAGTGGGTGATCTCTTGCTCGCATTGTCTTCCTTCTCTGAATSTGCACAATTCAGTTTCCTCTCCTGTTTCTGTGATTCAGTGCCATGACTTCTGAGTTTCCCTTTCCTTTTCTTACCGAGTTGGTGCTACTAAGGAAAAAAACCTTACCAAGGATCTTTGAAAAACGTCACAATTGGACCAATACACAAGCTTCTTTTCTTCCTTTTTGCTGCTCTCTGTGCCATTTCTTTAAAATGCATTTCTCTCACCTTCCTAGCTTTCTCATTCTCTTCCATTTTATATCCTGCTTCTCTCACAATTTTCTTTCTCTTTTCCCCAGTCCTGTTTTTAATCTCTTCTACATTTTTGTGTATCTTTGCTAAGCATATTCTTCTTTCATATCTCCCACTCTTTTAAATGCTGTGCTCTTAACTACGTTGACCCCTTGATTTGCAGTCTGTTGTACCTTTCAGTGCCATCCTTGATATGTTTAATATTAAATGTGTGGGTTTCTCATGGTCCTTTTTTACATGGCAGTGGTTTTCTCTTTGTTTTCATTCCCTCCTTTCTGGTGCTTTCTCATGCATTTTCTGATCTGTCAGTTCTCTTCAGTGTCTTCTTGTAGGAACAGTGTTTGTAGAAGAGAGTGGTTGTCAGGTCCTGTATCCATCCCCCCATGCAGTTTCTTCCAGGAGTTTGGAGTATATTGTTTCCTGTTGTGTTTCCTCTTAGGTCCTAGTCTGTAGCACTTCTGCTGTGCCTTCTCTTGTGTATTTTTATTTTTTTTTGGACATGTGAATAAAGAATGAGATGTGCACTGGATGTGGGATTGAAACATCAGAACACAATGGTGTTTGTATCTTAATCACTCACCCAAGAAGAGGCTTGGCCAGCCAGCCTTGAATGGACCTGTGAGGGATGTCTGTGTCTCCAGGGAGCAATCCAATAACCATCAGATTAGTCCTGTTGATTCTGCAGTCTTCCACCTTTTTTTCCAACAATCTTAAGATTCTCAAAGCCTTATCCAGCCTGCAGATAACCTTGTACCATCAGTGCTGTCTTCTCAGAAGATCTTTGGCATTTCATCTTTTGAGCTCAGTCTCTTTGTTTAAGGTCAGTATTAAATAGAGATGGTGATTTAGTTTAGCAGAACGAGATCTCTTTGAAGCAATAATTTCAGAATGATTTTAGTTTTTATGTATTTTATCTAAAAGTTATTCATGGGACTTCAAGACAACTTCTGTATTGATAGAAAATGTATTTTAAAAATAATTCATATTTCCTTCATWTAATTTTTTGCTTAGTATTATTCTCTGATCAATATTCATTTCAATATATTTGAGTGTTTAACTGGTGTATTACCCTGCACACAAGTGCTATAAACAGACACGGTAACTGTCTGGATTTATTTCTTTTTTATTCCCCATCCCTTTTTGTACTCTTGGTAACATTAAAGAATCTTCTGTGTCTGGTTGAACTTTATGCAGAGGCAGGGTATTGCATTGTACAAGTATTTGGGTTTTTTTTAATAGAGTGCTGCTTATTCGTGTCAGCTGTAGCAATAGAGAGAAGTTATTTTGGAAATACATAGGAATTCAAAGTTTATGGAAATCAACATAATTTATTTGTATGTAGGCTTTGAAAAGCTCATAAATTTCTCCTAYCCTTCCAAAGGGTTGGGAGAGGGACACCTGAACCCCAAACCCTCAGAGTTATGATTCCATCAGGACTGAAAATTCCTGCAGTGTTGCCTTCCTGAAACTGTAGACAGCTCCAGAGTGCTCGGTTCTGACATGGCTTTTGTTTCTATCAGCAGCAGCCTGAGTAAAGCAGAACTGCTCAGTGAATCTCAGGGGCTGCTCTGAAGCCAGTGAGGCTCAAACTTTGCACTTGGAGCTGGTACTGCAGCTGTGCCTTAGGATGAGTACAGCAAGATGCTTTCTGATTTCTTCCCAGCTTGGAGGAGAGATTGAGGGGCCTTTTCCTGAGGGGCATTGGAGACTTTGGAAGGAGTTGAGATAGAATTATTGACCACTGGTGATCATCAGCACACACCTGTGGGAATGACTCAGTGTCTCTTRCACTGTGTATGGAGTGCACTATATAAGGTGTTCTCTAAAGTGTTKCACAGTCTGAATGAGTTCTGTTCAACTCAGGTACAGCACTGGCAGTTTAGAGTGTCAGGATGAAAGCTGTTAACAAGCAATTTCAGATTGTTTAATCTGGTACTTTTCATATAGATACATAGAGTGTGTTACAATTCTATATCTGCATGGCTTCCTAAAATAAACTGTATATATTTGTACATGTAAAATAAAAGGCCAATTATAGTCCCTRATTAAGTTTTTTTATCTATACTAATAGTTCTAATGATAAGAATAAATCCCAAGCAATTACATGAAGATGGATACTTAATCCTTTAATAGATGTTTACTTGTCCRGAAGTTATCCAATTAAATTTACATATTGAGTAGGTTTTGTTACATGAGTGTTTGGGCAAGAAACTGATACTGSTATGATACAGTATTTTCAGCAGTCCTCTATGGAAAATTCCCTCATTTTTATTAATATTTATTTTCTGCATTTCTAGCCCAGCAGCTCTTTTCCCCAATGATGGAGAGGATCAGCTGGATGATTTCCAGGGCAGGGCAGTGCTGTGATTTACAGCATGAATGATGTGAGGCTCAAAGTGCTGTTCTGCATGAATGAACTCTTCAGCACCTGTCCTAGAAGCAGAATTTTCCAACTACACTTGGCTTAATGCCCATAACTATTGGATACTTAAAAACACACCYACCCTTCCTTTCTAGAATTTCTGTATTATTTTCTGTATTATTGTGGACTTGTGTTTCTGTACCTACATATATAAGCTTACATGCCTTTTCCTTACTCTTTCAAACACTTACTTGAACTCAWCAAAAAAAGTCACTACTAAAGGTCTTTTGGACACCTGTGTTCTTATTACTGATAGTTTTTCCTGGGGCATAAGAACAGTTTTTTGRGACAATTTACTGCTATAAATACAGGATATATGACTGAATGTGAAACTTTAGTGCTGTCACTGGGAGTATCCTTAAAACCATAKTTGATAAAAATCCTTGTCACAAAATATATGGGAAAAAATCTGTTTCAGGAAGTAGTAGATAGTGTTAATTTTGTTCTGCTTTTACCAGCAGATTGATCTTTATATTTGATTGCCTTTTTATGTGGCACACAGTATAGGGAAGTAAGGGCAAAAGAAATTTTCAGTAATTAAAAAATAAGGAAAATTACATCTGGGAGTTCACGAAAGAAGAGAGAGGAGAATGTGCTTTTATGACTCCTTCAGAGGTCTAGAACTTCCTSTTGGAATTCTGTGGTCACCTGATTGTTTCTTTCCATAACAGAAGTGTTGTCATTGTGTTATGAAAACAGCTCTGTAAGCATGTGCTGGGTTTTTTCTGTTGTTTGGGGTTTTTTTTCCTTTTCTCCTTTATAAAAACTGTTTTGGTGGTCGTGGCTGGGAGTTCACASTAATTTTAGATTCACCGTGAGTCTTAACTTCAAAGTTCACAGGAAACAACGGTGGCACCAGCCTTGTCTTTTTTCCTGGCTGTAGTGTTCTGCCATGCAGTTCTGCTGTGCTTTTCCTTTTCCAGGGGYTGGTGACACATTCATTCTGTCACTGCTGGAGTTGGGTGTTTTCCCCAAGCATTTATAGGTTCAAGCCCTGTGGTGCTGTCTCTGTTAGGCCTGTGTGTGCAATATTCCAGTGTGGATTTCTTCAGACTTGCTGCAATACTTGTTACTCTGATCTAAATTGCATCGACCTCTAGGCCTCCTTTTATCAAGTTAGTGTTTCTTGATGACAGGGAACAAAATCAAACCCTTCTTTATCCATGGAATTACGTGGTTTCTGCAGGAAGCTGTGACCACATCTGTGATTTCATGCTGATTATCTGACCTTGTTCATGATGAAGGTTTGAAGTCATCAGATGAGGTAGACATTCATCATAATGATCAAGGTTATGTTCTCTTTAGACCAAGACAGATTTGCTTTTACTTTATACCTCTTTGAATCTTACAGGACTMTTTTTTTTTTTAGGTAAATTGACACGATGTGGAGCAGCAAGTCTAATGAGGTGCCTCTACAAAATCCGAGGCATAACCAAAGCAAGGATTCTACCAGAGGTGAGGGTTTTCTCTGTTCTGCTGCCTTGTTTTGGGAGATATTTTGTCATGAGTTGTTTGAAACTTTGGGGAATTATTCCAGAAAGCATTCTCCTGCCTCAGTTTGGGAGTAAGAGCATGTGTTCTGTGGCTTCCCTTTTGGAGATTGCAGTTTTGTACTCTGATCTCTGGAGTATTTGCTGATCTGCATTAGCAGTTGCCAGCCTGGGATATGGTTGCCAAGATGGCACAGAGACAGATTTTTTTTTAAGKGCTGTAGAGGAGGAGCAGTGCAGGAGCAGAAACTGGGGACTGTTGGCTCTTGAAGGAAGTGGAGAAGAGACTGCCAGTTGCTCAGTTCCAAAGTGGTGAAGACATTTGAATAGCAGCAGTGCATCTCTGCTAGGATGACTTTTACAGCACTTTTGTCTCCCTTAGCTGGAAAAATTGTTTAGCTTTTTACTGCTATGATTACTCTAATTTAGGAAAGGAGGGGGCAGAAAAATTGTAAAATTATAGYACTTCCCTGAAAAAAACTTCCCAGAAAGGAAGAAAGGTCTTGTCTGTAGAGCAACTGAGTTGCATGCTAAGCCTTTGGTTCGAGGTGGATCATATGATCTCCAGTGTGACAAAACTGGGCTCCAGAAGTTGTTTTGAAAGCAGAGGAAGATTATTATTTTATTTGYAAGAGAACATTATTGCTGATTATTTCCTGTGATATGTCCAGTTTCTTTTAAAATTGCCTACTTTTTGAAGCTGTAGTGTTCTGTGGRCAGAAGCACCATCTCTAGAAGTCAAAGCAAAGTTGTTTCTGTGATGCTTCCCTAACCCTTTTCCTTTGTGTTGTTGTATTTTGCCTGAAATGAAATTGGCAGGTTTTTTTACTATGAGGAAGAGATTATTTCTTTCAGCTGTTACTTCTACTCTCCATGGTTCTGACATAAGGATGTTGTGTTTTATAAGCCATTAGATTGTAAGAACCATTAGAAAACAAAAGAGGGGAACTGAGGAAGTAAATATTTATAGAGGAAAACACTACTACATCCTCCTGAGCTCAATTGCTTATGGAGTAGGTGCTGTCTGTTTAGATTAAAAGGCTTGGGTTAGTACCCCCTGCTTGTTCACAAACATTATTTCTGTTTTGTTTGTAGGGTGTACAGTTCAGAAAGATTACTGTTCATARTTCTGCCATTCGGAACTTGGGTTTTGAGTAGAGTTTTTCAGTGACCTTGCTTAGTTTACTGAAGAAGAAAATGGAAAGGGGAAAAAAAAGGTAGTTAAACTGTAGTATAATAGAAAAATATAAGGTATTTATGTTGGGGTAGATAACCAAGTTCATTTTGTCTTCTAAACATCTTCTATTATATGTGGTGGATTTGATTTCAGAGGTCGTCATGCATTCAACCTAACTTAGTAAACTCATAATATTTTACATTAAATGCTTTTTAGCTTTGCTAAGATGAGCCTTGAGTGATAACAGTCTTTCATGGAGGAGATTTACAGGTGGGAACTGTGTTGTAAAAATAACTTGATTAGCAAGAGAATGAAAATAGTTTTGAAGCAACATTTTACTTCATTGTTTTTCATGTACTAATGAGAAATTAATTTCTTTGTTTCTGCCCTGGAAGATCTAACTGCAGCATGGGCTTCTATTTCTCAGACTAAGGCTGCTGTAAGTACTTTTTTTACTTTCTTTTTTGTTCCTTTGGGATTGTTTGGTTTGGGTTTTTTTTACTCATTTTCAAATCAGTTAGTGGCTACAAAAGCTTTTACCAAAATATTTTACTTARTGATTGTCTCTTCAAAAAGTTGTGAATAGCACAAAGCCATTGGAGTATGTAAATGTTSAACATTGCTTTATCTTGGAAAAAGTTTTCTGCACGCAAGGAGAAGCTTTTGCCACAGCAAGCTTAATACCTTTTTATTTAACAAAGTGGTGATGTCACATTTTCTGAAAACTTGGAAAAATACCTCTCCTCTGCTTACTCAAACCAGTCAGAAACTGGGGCAACACCAGTGTATTTARTAATTTTCCATTCTGAGCATTGCAGCTGCTGTATTTCTGTGGGAATTAACTTAGGTGCATAAGATGATGTAGTAGTGTCTAAAACCTGGCTTCAGTGAGGCCAAGCAGTTTGGGTTTGCATGGAATTCAGCTCTTTCCCATAGCCATGTCCCTCTTTTTTCTCAGTAGTTGAGCATCAGTGTGGGGTTTTACGTGTGGAATTTGTATCATGCTCCATTTATAAAGGAGTATTACAGAATTTTTTCCAAGTGGAATTAATATTTTATTCAGGCCAAGCATTAAGTCTCTGAATGGCATGTTATTAATTTTTTCAAAACAGCCTATTTAAGGGAACAAAACTATGCAACAAAACCTAATTTAGATAATCTTATTAAACAAAACTTAATAGTAGTTTCTGGCCATAAGACCATACAGTTTTGTGAAGTTGCTCTTGCCTGCAAATTGACTCGTTGTGAAAAAGGAAAAACTTGTCATATTCGGGGGGAAATAAAAATATAGCTTAAAAACAGAAAACAATGTTCTAATTTGCATTATCTTCCAATTCTAGCTACGTCATATAGAGAACAAATTGGAAATAGCTCCCACCAGCACGGCTGTGTTCGATTCAGTCATGGATGCCAAGAAGCCCTCTGCTAGTGCCAGCAGGAAGAGCAGCAGGAAGGGTATGTATTATTGAGGAGAGAACGTGTAAGGCAGCATAAAGCCACTGCATTCTGGGAAAGCTGGGCTTCTCCCTGCCCCCAGCTTGTCTCCTGCCTGAGGTCTTTATTCCTGAAACTCTAATTGCCCAGAAGAAACTGATGTTTCCTTCCCTGAGCTTGGAAGGAGAGTGTTATATCCCAGTCTCTTGGTTAGAGGGGCTGACAGGACTTGTCTCACGCAGTGCTTATCCCAGTCTGACAGGAAGTTTCATAAATCTGATGCTTCTGTTATCTGACTGAAGGAGAGCATTTGCTTATAGGAAATAAGCTCTCATTTTATCTACTAAGAGCATTCTGGTAGTCTGCTACTGAAGAACAGACAGATCGACCTCTAGTGGCAACACAGCCAACTTCACAGATTTAATTACTTATAATTAATCTTTAAGCATTATTATCTCTCTTTAAGTATGGTCGTTGTTTCAAGCACTACTGCCTTGCTCCTGGTTGTTAAAATCAGCTTGTGTAAAGAGAGCTGCTCAAACCCAAGAAAGACTATGTCAATGATTCAGCCCCAGGAGCTTTCTCTTTCTGGAGAGGTAGATACATAGAGCATTCTTTGTTTTCTGCCTCAGGTTCCCGGTCCTCCAGCCAAAATAAATCAAGCAAGGAGAAGTCCTCACGCAGCCCTCTTCGAGCAACCACTCTGGAAAGCAATGTGAAAAAATGCAGTCGTGTGGAATTTCGTGAGCCATTGGCTTCATACAGGTTAGTGCTGGGACAGCTGRCTATTGAAGAAAAACATGCTAAGATTAGATTTAAGCTAACAGTGGTGTTTTTGACACCTCCTCAAAAWTTGGTTTGCTTCCTCCCATCACCTACCCACGTGACAGCATGTGTTGTTGGACTTTTTAGTAAACATTACAAATTTATTTTTTATTTAGTGAATATGAGTTTAAAGTTAACTTTTTGAAATGGGGCTGAATCATCAAGTGGTATGGCTGTGGCATTAGTGACTTCTGATGGGTTTGATAAKTATTTAGTTTCAGTAATAAGAACCAAAAAGACTGTTTCCTTATGCTTTTCCAGCTTTGTTTCATTAGTTCTTCAGCATATGTTCCCAAATATGTTACYAAGACAGTGTGGAACAAGAGTAGTAGTAGCACTAGAGCTAGTACTAAAGTCACATTTTTGTGAATGTGAGAAACTCCTCTAAGAACAGCTTCTCATGGAACAAAAGTGGTACAGAACACAGAAGGGGCCATAGAACCTGATTATTATGCTGACACCTAAGTTTTGGTCTCTTTTTCCATTACTTGAGTCAGCTGTGAGGTGGTCCTCCTTGTTGCATGTGACGGGGATCAATTGACCCCTGATTTGGGTCAATTTTGTTAATTGAGTAGCTCATGTACTAATTATGCTTCTCTTAAGTCTATACTTGTTATTTAAAGCTTTTTTTTTTAAGTTGAAGGGTGACATTACTGCTTGCTGATTTCCTAGTCTTCAACGTTATATATAGTTCTTTTCAGACAGAGAGTACAACAAATGAAATTTTGAATAGAAATCTCTTTCTGTTTGATCAGACTCATACTATTAAATATGAGGTGGTCAGACTTTAAAAGAACTTGCCTTTAAAGTGGAGCCAGGGTAGAGGAAGTCATTCATTTAGTTGATGATTTATTTATGTGCTGATTGCTAAGTTTGAGGGTCCTACATTTGTGTTTCTGACGGTGAATTTCCCCCCTTCTGTTACGTCAGGGATTTATATAGTTCTCTGTCTTATCACAGTCCTAGCCAGCTTGAGGCCAAGCAGCTGCTGTCTAGTTTGGAGCTGAGTGAAGCAGAAGGGAAGAGTGAACTCCCAGCCTGTCTGGCCCACGAGCGGGACGAGCGGGATCGGCACAGCAGAGCCTTTGACAGCCCCTTCCCTTGTGCTGCAGACGAGACYATCGTGAGGTACCTGAATGACCGACCCACAATCAATGCCTTGCAGAGTAACGAGCCTTTTCCTAGGCTTGCAGCACTTTCAAGACTGGAAGAAGAAAAAACCAGTAGCTCCAGGGGAGATGAAAGTAGCACTAGAGCTTCTCAGAGTATCACGTCCCAGGACAGTGAACTGAAAGTGTCTTCCCCTTCTGCCACGAGTATTTGCAGTGCTCACAGGCTGGAAATCCTGAAGCAGCGGCAGCACGATGCCAAGTTGGAGAAGCTGAAGGAGAGGATCCGAAAGCAGTGGGAGCATGCTGAGGAGCTCAGTGGCAGAGGGCAGCACTTGGGGTATGCTGAGCAACCTGTCGTGGTCACTAACGTGGAGAACACGGTGACTCCCAAGGTCAGGAAGGTGACAGCTGTGCCTGCTGCTCCATCATACAGAGGTATGGAGGTGCAGATCCCCTCCTTGCTGGGTGTACAGAGCTCMATCCACTGAGCAATGTTTCAAAGCATGGAACTGGCTCAAAGCTCTCTTTAGGCAGTATGGGGGTGCATGGTTTGATCGCAGATCACAAGTAAAAAGAAATTCTTGCTAAATTACAGAAGTGTGAATTCCTTTGAAATTTTTCCTGTCTCTTATTAGAATTACTATAAAAAGAAGCTTGCTGTATTGGTGTTTGGGTTGATTGCAATAATTTTTTTATGGTCTCAGAGCTTATTGAAAAAGCCTTTCACATTTTTAATAATCTTTTCCTCACCCTTTCTGCTGTTTTTTAACTGCAAGCAAGTGGCAGACTGGTATATTGCTTTCTTCTAATTTAGCATTAGATATTCACGGAGTTACTTTTTTACTTGGCAGTTTCCCATCCTTTCCACTCTAACAAAGCTGTATTTACATTTTATGGAGTTATTTTCAACTCTTGTATGGTTTACTTTCAGGTTTCAATCCTGCTGAAACGAGGATTCGCACTCCAGATGGAAAGATCTGGCATGCAGATGAGTTTCGTATTGGTCGGGAGCTTTACAGAGATATTGCACTCCAGTTAAAAGGTGAGCCACAAGTAGAATTGATTAAGCCACAAAACTTTCTCTAAGAGGCAGAGAAATATATTTTGTACAAGTCTACAAAGTCATGGGAACAAAAAATTGAAGGAATGGATGTTGAGTATATTGTAATTCTCTCCACGGGAGGAATAATTTACTGAACACTAAAACAACAACAAAATTAGTCCTTCTCCCAGTTCTCTCATTCAAATACTTCTAATAAGAAAACAGTACCAAAAAGAATGCCAAGTAATGGCATTTCTTTGAAACAGGAAAAAAGAAAACTCTCCATTAGAATAACTTCTGTTTAATTTTGTGGCTTTTTTATACATGTTTGCATGAATGAGTAAAATTTCCTGGTTAAAAGGACAAAACCCACTTTTGGTTTCTGTTTTCAAATGTACTGCTCCAAGACACAATCTTTATTCATCTTCCACTCTGAAAAATTGCAGTACCATTGTCAGCTCTTTTCTCTGGGTGAGCGGGAGTAGGATGCCCAAGTGTGCTTTTTTAATTTGCTAGACTGGTTACAGTGAAGTGCTGTGAGCTTGAATTGCCTCTGACTGACTGAGTTGGGAGAGGGGGAAGAGATCAGGTGAATAAAATGGGTGGGAATGGAAAACAAAAGCCCCAGAGAACCTCTAGTTTTGCAGTAACAGCTTACTTATTCAGAATAACTTTTCTCTTTGCTCAAAACATTTAAGACTGAAGGAAAATGCATTGGGATTTAAATCTGTAGGTATCTGTGTAGTAATAAACCAGTTTGTCTTTTTTCCTTGTACAACTCGATAAGTTACCGAGGACTTTTTATGGAATCACTCATAAAAAACAGTTCAGAAAGAAGAGCTGCTCCTTTCCAGTAAAATTATTTTGCAAATATTTTTGCACTGTTCAGATCAGTCTGTGAAATTAATGCCAAATTTCCACAGACTTCTAATCTACACTAGCATTTTTATTTTAATTTTGGCAAGCATAACAAGCTGTTTATAGAAATTCAGTTTGTTTTTTTTTTAAAGCTTTGTTGAAGAGATCCAATTAAAAGGCATTTGGATCATGTGTCCAGTGCCTACAAAAGGAAGGAGCTGTGTGTGTGTTGATCCACACTTCTGTCCTGATGCCATGTGTAGAGCAGCTGTTGTGGAACGTGTCTCTTTCTGAGCTGAAAAGATTATACTGAATATCTGATTGCTAGTAAACAAATGCTGGTGCTACACATAATATGTACTGTAAATGTATTTTTAGGTTGTCAGATTATCTATCCATGTGTTACTTCTGTATTAAATTTACACCATGTGGTGTTTTGAGTGTGTACAGTTAGTTGTATCAGAACTGTTCTTTGCTCTCTAGTGCTGAAATAATCTGTTACATCTCTAATATCTACAGCAGCACTCTTCTTTCCAACAMAAAGGTTTYTATGTATAAGCATAGACCATACAGGATGTTTTYATCTTTGTATAGCAGTTAGGCTAAAGGATGTTGTATGGACCCCAAGTTTCCAGTAATTTTTCTTAAAGATGTTCAGGATTTGCCATAGTAGAACAAAACTGCTGTAATAGGAGTAGGGTGGGAAGCAGCCTGTGCTTTCCTGGAGTCAGAAAAGGGCTGTTTGTTGCTAAAAGAGGTGAGTAGGATGTTAACTTTCTGCAAATGCAATCACTGAGGCTTGTGGTACTGTCTGCATTGATTGTCTTACCTGCTCTTGTTGTCAACCTTAAAGGCAGCTAGGAAATTTGTAAGGAAAGGGTGCTAAGGGTGAGAAAGACTCCAAAAATTCCATTCTTACATCTTTGAAATGTGACCTCCTATTCTGCCTYTGATGCTTCCTGTGGACATCCATCAGATAGTGGATTCGCATGAAATTAGGGGCTGTAAATGTTTACATTGACATCTAAATAAAACTTCAGATCTGTCCATAGAAGGGGTTGCATGTTGGGTTTTTTCAGGTTATCTGATCCCATTTTTAATGAGGAAGAACCAAAAAAACAGTGGGAACAGGGGCCACAGAGTTCCTGATGTGCTGAATGTGCTGTCATGCATTAATGTGGAAGCAGCAGCCCTTGTGCTCAGGAACTACATGTCCTTGTGGAGCATTAGAGCAGTAAAATATACTGTCTGTAGCAGAAGAGAACCAACAATTGTTTAATATAAACTGACAATATTTCTTTTAGTGTTGAAAACTAACTTTGTAAATATCTGTATGGCCTTGCTGTGGCTTCACTGCCTTCCAGTGCATAGGTAAACAGACCTTGATTSAAAATTCTGTGAGGATTTTAAAGTGCTGGACTGGAAGTCATCGATCTGGGTGTATAATCTGGGAACGTTAGTGAATTCTATTGTGTTTCTCTGAGTTCTAGTTTTTCAAATGCTGAAGCAAGCTTGTTACTCTATGTTCTCCCCTGTGGGATATCACTTAACAGCTTTTGCTTGTTTTTAGAGGATTCAACAGTGAAAGGAAAATCTAGTGAGCGAAACAAAGAGAAGAAATCTACAAGACCAGTGCGGAAAGTGCAAAAACTGACACGATTGTCAAGTCCAGAGTCCAAACAAGGTGACTATTTCTGCTGTGGAGGGAGGATTGTTACATGTCCTTCAGAGATAAGTTTTGTCTCAAGAAAGAAAAACAAAAGTGTATTCCTTTAAAAGCCTTCTTAGATGTGCRGCAGTGCTGTTGTAGTGAGTTTGTGTACTGTGCTGCATTGGGGGTTGTGTATGGTTTTGTTGTTGATTGGTGGCTTTGTGCACTTTTTTTGTGGTTTATTTTAATTTTTTGCTTTTCCACTTGCTGTGTGCACCTTGAGGAAACTACTGCAGAGTGTGAGTTTGTTGTGGGGAGAGGTATCCTTAGGTACCTGTCAGGGTTATGTAGACAAACAGAAGCAGTAGCTCTGCTCTGGATCCTGTCTCTGTTTGGGGTGTGATGAAGCTCGTTAAAGCCTGACCCATGGCTCAGTCAGCAATGCTGAGACATGATCTCAAAATCAGTGCCAGTGGGGCTTGCTGAGTTGCTTTCCTGTCAGGTGAGGAGGGGCTGCTGTCAAAGGTGTTCTCTGGGATGATTTCTCAGTGGGAATGCAGAGAACAGGATGCTCCTAGTTTTTCTCTGGTTGTTGTTCTTCCATGTTTCAAGTTGTTGCTATTCTGCACCTTCTGTTCTGGCTTAACCCACTCCTGGCTTTTTCAGTTGTTGAAAGAATGTAAACACACATTCCCTGAGTAGTCTTCCAAATCYTGGTATTTTTAAATAAATGTTTGTTTCTTTTACCAACTGATAACTTTTTTCCCCACTGTTGTCTGACAATTCCACTGATTATTAAATACAGTTTAATTATTTAGAGACGATGATGCAAACAGGTTTCTCTAGAGCAGCGCCTTATAGAAGAAAATAAAACTAAATGCATATGGAATTCTGACAGTGCTTCTTAGTTTTCAAGTAGTGTGAATCTTTGATAATGGCAGCAAAAGAATTAGGAAGACTTCCAGATATGCTTCGTATTTGGTTTTAGTTTTCATACAAAGTGAGTAGCTGTGGCTGCAATCACACAGAGAGCAGTTTCTTTTCTTTAAATATATCTAAGTTTAGGCACCTTTTGAACCCCTCTTAAGGTGTTCTATTTTTCCTTATGTACAGTGACCCATAATCTGTAAACATTTTGTAGAAATAAAAAGCAGCTTTAAAAATGACCGCAAAGGATTTTTAGAGAGTGAATATGTGCTTCTGCATGCTGTAAATCCTGCTTGTGAATATTTTGTGGTAAGGAATACTAATACTTCAAGTGATAAGCATGGATTATTCCCTCCTATGCTGATCAATCCCTACTTAAGGAATCACACTCATCTATCTTATATATTTATGACAGTTCCAAGTGAGAGAGGAGCACAGGACAACCCCAACAATCCCACCCTGTGCCTGAGAGCATTGTCCAAACCYTTCTTGAGCTCCATCCGTCTTGGGACTGTGACCAGTTCCCTGGGGAGCCTGTTCAGTGCCCAAACACCCTCTGAATGAAGAATCCTTTCCTAATATCCAACCTAACCCTCTCSTGACACARCTTCAGGCCATTCCCTCAGGTCCTGTCRCTGGTTACCATGGAGAGGAGATCAGTTCCCACTCCTCTGCTTTCCCTTGTGAGGAAATCCTCTGCCTTCAAGGGAGTYAACAGCTGTAAGCTCCAGCCCCTCTGTTATATGCAAAGCCACCCCTGTTATAATGGATTAAATCCATGGCAAATGATGGCCTGAAATCCCTGGAAGACAAGAACCAGCTCTMAGTGTCATGTCCATGCTAGTCCATCCTCCTCCAGTCATTGCAGTAGGAAACTGCTTACCATGGCCAAGGCTATGAATAGCCATGGCTCATGTTCTGCCCCATTGGCGTGTTTGACTTAAACAGCTGACTGGAGATGGAAGATGACACTTTACACTGGCTCTTTAAACAYACACAGAACTGATGTGAGAACAGTGAATTCTGCAGCAGAACCCCTTTGGCTGATGCCTCTCTTTCAGAGAGGCTTGTAGTGACATGTTTCAAGTGACAGGTCTTTTATAAAATACTTGGATAATTTACAATGCAGGCAAGGAGTTCTGCTAGCAAAGGGTTGAGTAGTGGGCTGCAGACTTCTAGGTTAAAATAACAACAAGAAAAGGGGTTGGAAACTGAGGACTGGGATTGCCAAAACAGTTATTCTGYTGTGCTGGATTTCACTTGACATTGTTGGTATCCTGTCTTCAAAGTACTCTTGGGCCCAGTACAGTGCMTTTTTTGTTTGGCTGTGGTGATCTCATGCTGCAGTGGCTGGGTTYCTTTAGGCAGAGCACTTGGAGGTAGAGCCTGAAATGGAATTGTTAAAAATCAACTGCAAATTATATATTCAAGTTRGGTGCTTTTCTGGCAATTAAATACCCCTGAAAGGTCTGATTAGTTTACAGATTATTAATTATCTGAATTACCTAATTAAATTTTCTTTTTTATACTGTGCTTTTCTCCAAAGCACTTTTAAGGTCATTATTAAAAAAAAAAAATTAGTATTGGAAGTTAGTATGTTGAAAGGTGAGTTGAATAAACCTATCATTTAATCTACCCAATATGAGGTAAAGATGCCACCATAACGAGTTATATGTACTGTCATCTTATATGTAAGATGATAAAATAATCCTAGAACATTTTGATTGGGTTTCTGTCACCTGCAAGGTATTTTGTCCTTGAATTAATTATCAACTAATAGGGTTTATTCTTAACTGTTTTCAGTGCTGGAACAGAAGTCCCAGCTAAGGGACAGTGAGTTAGCATTAGTATAAAACATCTGGTGCTTGATATTTTTAACCTACTCACAAGGCATGTGTCTCACCAATTACCTGTAAAAGCCTTTTAAGTAGTTTTGGGGTTTTTTTCCTAGAGTTTTAGCTAATATTATTTTGATAGGAAGCTTAAGGGGTTTTTATAGCTCACCTTTATTTTTGTTCCTCTCATTACAACAATTTAGTTGTTTTTATGTTTTTATTTCTTATTTTCCATATTTGAGTGATGGTGAACAGCTCTAGAAATATTACCCCTGTCCTTAGTAAGGCTTGTTTGTGTATTTTAGACCTGCATAACCTGTTCTTCTTTTTTAAATCAGTTTTTGTAGGGCTTTAATGTGCTGCAGTGTGTTTTGGGTGTTACTCTGGGACATCTGTGTTCTGGCTGTTTGTGTAATGCAGCTGTACCACTGATGCAGAATTAAATGGTACAGAAATGATGAATGGCTGCAATAATGCTTCTTTCTGATACCATGGCAAATACTCTAGAGCTTGGCTTTTATTTATTCTTTATTTTGAAGGTGGAAACTATGTGATAAGTGCATCCTCCTGGCGGGAGGGACAAAAGCTGGTAAAAAAGATCCTGGGTCCAGCTCCCAGAATAGAACAGGACAGAAGAGCTGTATCCAGTGACAGAACAGGCCGAGAGAGAGCTGCCAAGTCTGGTAAGTTGTTCTTTTATCACTGGACTTACTTCATTTTACTTTGTTATATAACACTGCATGTCTGCAGACTGGAGCAGACTTCTGAGATAGGAGTTTCTTAACAAAATTGCTCCTATTTTTAGCCTGGAATTTGAGGGAGGTGGGGGGAAATTTTGCTCACAACCGTGGCTGGCATGCATAAACTCTGTTCCTGGGTGCATYATGGACTTTTTTGCTGTCATGGTCCCTGCACATGGGACTTGAGGGGTGATATGTGCTGCAAGGGTGCTTGGGGTATCTGGAAAAGATGAGATACAGGCTGCAACCAAAAAAAATAGACTACCTGCAAYCTGTCTTTGGTTCTTGAAACCAGTAGGGAAAGGAATGGCAAGCAGTGGTCCACAGGCCAGATTTATTTTGCAAGTGTGCTGTGCATAATCCATAAGCTGTGATTGAGCATCCCACTTTAACAGGAATTGTGGTTCTTCCAGATGCAGTATAATGTCATCCATGTGCATCATAAATATTCATTGATTCCTCCACCAGCCTTTTTCAGAATTTATCCAGAATCTCAGACAGGACAAATAAGGCATGCTGGGAACTCCTGTGCTTCTTATGCCTGTGAGGTGGTGAGGCTGGAGAGAGTAGAGAGGGTGTGGGCTCAGTCTGAGCAAGGGCTGCCRCATTCAGATTGTGACACCAGATGTAGCAAAGACATGCTTACAGCAAGATCTGCCCTCCTCCCTCGTCGTTTTTGCAGCTGTTTACCAAATTTGATTGTTACTTGACATATTTGACATCTCATTCTTTAGCAGGCTGCATTGGAAGGACAGGTTCTGATTCTAGATTGGATGTTACCCGTAAAAGCTCTTCAAGAAGTTCTGAAAGGTCAAGAAGTAAAGTGCGGTCTGAGACCAATCTGAGAAAACTGGAAGCTGCTCTTCCAGGTGATAACCAAGAAGATCACGCCTCTGTAAACAAGGATTTCCTGCCTGTGGAGATCCGTGGGATTCTTGATGACCTGCAGTTGGATTCCATGAGTACAAAGCAAGAGACAGATGTGGAAAAGCAGAATCAAAAACCTGTTTTGCCAACTCAAACTCTGAGGAGTCACAGTCCAACCAAAAGGAAACCGGACAAGGTAGCGGCCAGTGAGGAGCCTCAGGTGATCTCTAAGAAACGCCACTATGACAGCGATGAGGTTCGACAGTTCATCATCAGGCAGCAGGAGGAGAGGAAGAAGAAGCAGAATGAAGAGAAGAAAGCACAAAAGGAGGCAACAGAACAGAAGAACAAAAGGCTCCAAGAGCTCTACAGAAAGCAGAAGGAGGCTGTTACTAAAGTGAAGAATGTGCCTCCTCCTGAGCCTTCAGCAGCCAAACGGTTACAGGAAACCTATTCCAAACTCTTGCTGGAACGAACACTTTTAGAAGAGCCACCTCAGCAGCCTACGGTGCAGGAAACACAGGTACAGCTGATTCACTAACTTAAGGTCTTGCAGTTGTTTGCAGGAATAGGAGCTCAGATGTTTAGGGAGGTTGGGACTTGTGCTGTTCTGGTGGTTATCCGTTAAGAAAAAAGAACAAATCAAAATGTGTAGCTTTGCTTAAACAGAATGATTTCAATGGACAGCCTCTTTGCTAGTGGCTCCTTTTTGGCCCAGCAAGGCCTACTAGAAAGTTGACTGAAAATCATCTTTCTATTTTAAAGAGAAGCTGAATTTTGGATATTAGCCTTTTCAATTGTAATGAGGCAAGAGCTCCTAAACTCTTGACACTTTTGAAAATGCATTTCTCTGGTTGTCTTCATCTCTAGCCCAGACCTGGTTATCAACCATCTGGGGAATCTGACAAAGAAAACAAGGCTCAAGAGCGTCCTCCAAGTGCATCTTCCAGCAGTGACATGTCCCTTTCAGAACCACAGCTGCCGCTACTGAGGTGAGCAGATGGGGCCTTGGGGGAGAGAGGAAAGTGCTCCTGCTTTCATCTCTGGGAGGAGCTCTTGGCTTTTGAGTTCCTGTTCCAGTGAGAGTAATTGTCTTTATGTCACTTGCAGCATTTTCCTGGCAGTAAAGAGGAAGCTGATGCAGGAAAACATATGAAAATTTTGGCTATATCTGATTTGCCAGTGTGTAAATAGAAAAAGTGAATAGTGGTTGCTGATAATGTTTTGTTGACATAATGGGATGTGTATTTCATATGGGGACACTCTTATTTCCTCTGCCATTGTGCAAGATCATATGAATGTATTTGTTGGTTTTTCTTACTCTAWTTGCTCAGTGTTGCTGTTTGATCTATTGTCTCGGATTCAGCCATTAGTTGCTCTCTATGAAGTAACAAACACCTTTGCTTCTGCTTGAAACTACCCTTTCCCTCTTTCTTTTCATGCAGCTTTCCCAATTTTGAATTGTTCAGTGTATTATCAAAGTTTTCTTACTGCAAGTCAAGGTGCCTGACCAAACACTTAGATGTAAGGAACTAAAAATCCTTAAGTTTCTTGGATATCCTTAATATCCCTGTTGTGCAAGTGTCTTCATTTTYAACTACATCATGTTTGCTTCTTAAATGTATACTTGCTTCATTATGGGTACTCTGACTTAGTAAGTGCAATGGGACCTGTTTCCCTTCTGGAAAAGTTCAAAGAATGCCATGTACTACCATGTGTGGAATAAAATAAACAATATGGTAAATACTGTTAGTGTAACAGCATAAAGAAAATACATAATTACTAGTAGATGAGACTCACAGGACTGCATAAGGTATTCAGAGACCCTCATAGTCRTCAGAAAAGAAGTTTTTTTGGGAGACTTATGAGGTATTCTCTTATGAGGCAGGTGATAAGGAAAAAACATTTCTCCCTTTTGGAGCCAGGAAGTTTTTGGAAAAGACTGCTGACAGTGAAAAACCTCAGCTTGTTAAAACCCTGAAACAAAGAGTACACCGTCGGTGGCATTTCAGATTTGGGAGGTGCTGTGTTGTTTGGTTTGTTGGTTTTTTTGCTAAATAACGTTGTGTTTACTGTCCCATTCCCCGCCCCTTTGATTCCACCAAAAAGTATTTTGYCCTGAAATTAAATCTGTGGCAACAATGCTTTAATCTAAGACATCATTACTCGTGTAAATCATCAACTAAATGTTGGCTTTTCATTTCAGGAGCGATCTGATGGAGCCTCCATGGATACAGCCAGACAGGTTGAGCCCAAGAGTCCAGCTCCCCCACCCACAAGCTCTCTTAGGCTCAAGTGGAGGCCCTTGTTCCCAGCCCTGGAGTCTGGAGCAGATGGACCTTCTGTCAAAGGAGTGTGATGCAATGTTAGCAGGCAGGAGGAGCCATTCTGCCCCTGTGGGGTCCCTGATGCCTCAGTTGTACATGAATTCATCTGCTGCACAGGAAAACCTCTTGGTAAAACCTTCTGCCAGCCAGTATAAGAGCAAATTAGATCGTCTTGAAGCTTTGAAAGCTACAGCTGCTTCCCTGTCTAGCAGGATTGAAACTGAAGCCAAAAAGTTGGCTGGTGCTGGCATCAACTATGGTACCACGTGGAACTCAGAATTTGTGCAAGAAAACCAAGATGAGGGACGGTGGGCAAAAGCTGTGAGTCCTCCTGTGAGGGAGGAAAATGAAAATACTTTTTCAGCCAGAATTCAAAGGATGTTGGGTGCCTGTGTGTCTCATACAGCCTTTGATGACAGCCTTCCTGGGGTAGGCAACCTTAGTGAGTTCAAAAAGCTGCCTGACACCATCAGACCTCTTACTGATGTAATCAGCCTTGGATTGAGGTCTCCTGCTGCTAACAGGCATGAAGGGATCCTGGGACATTTATCCAAGAGGCAGATGGACTCCCCAGGGCGTGAGAACCAGGCATATCCTCTGAGCAAAGCTGTTACTCCTCACGAGTCCAGCATTGACTCCATCAGTGAAGGGCCTCTCCTGAGTGATGAAAACCTCTCAGAAGAGGAAGGAGGCCAGCAAAAGCAGCTGCCACTGAAGATGCTGGAGACATTAAAAGAGAAGGATTTTTGCATTCGGGAAAGAAATGCTTTTGAGCCCATAAAGGAGTTTCAGAAAGCAGCTGAGAGGTACTCCCCGCTTTTCACTCAGACAAGTGACACACACGGCAAGGGGCCCTGGGACGAACTGGCAAAGGGAAGTCCCCACAGTGTCATCAACATCTTTGCAAAGAATTACCAACTTCATGGAAAAGGTAAAAATGGAAGCATTTCTCAGAGCTCTTGTGAATTTTCCCAGTCCTACTACTCCATGCACTTYATACTTTACAGTTAAGGAATGTGCTTTCAGAGGTCTCAAACATGAATCTATGTAAGACATGACTTACAGCTGTCTCTTGCATGCTCTTTTTTTTTCGTTTTTTGCACAATTTTTTCCTCTTTTTATGAGTACTTTGTCTCTACCCTGGAACTCCTCATTCTGAGGAGTGTTTTCTGAGGAGTTGATTTTTGTCTTGTGGTTTTTCTCAATTCTTTTTTACCTTCATATTATTTTCTTTAAAGATGATTGCGTGAAGTTTTCCGCAGATGGCTCTACTCTAAAGCACAGTGCTCTTCAAGAATGTTTTGGTTGGAGTAGGTTAATGAAGTAAAGAATTAAATAATTTGCAAAAAGAGGAAGACTGTGCTTGTTATGTTATGTTAAAACTGCCATTGTGTTAAAACAGCTGTACTGCTGTTCTCCTGATGATTTTATGTTTGAAAGGAAGTCATTGTAACTCACTGTTGAAAGCATTTAAATTCCTATTACCTGCTTGATGTATGTTTGTATTTGTTATAATCTTTGTCCTCTCCTCCCACTCTCCACACCTCAGTGTTTGAAGAAAGGCTGAACGGAGGCTCTGCCCTTCTGCGCCCTCTGCTCCCTGCCATGAGCCCTCCAGAGAGCGTGGCTTCTTACGAGGATGACTTTGCCTCCTCACAGGGAAGCAGCACTTTGACAGACAGAAAGATTTCACGTGACCTCAGGTAACTGTGTTAGACTTCCTAGAAAAATAAAAATGCAGAATTCAAGGGAAAATAGTTTATACAGGATTTGGTTCATAATATGCTGGGTATCTTTTCTGCTGTGCTGTACTGTGCTAGTCAAAGTGATGAAGTACTTTCTTAGGACCTTGCAGTTAATAAAGCAGGCAACATAGTTCAGGTGGAGTCAAGTATTCCTTTTCTAGAGTCCAGTATTTCTTTTCCAGAGTCCAGTATTCCTATTCCCTGTCTAATTTTTGCTGTTCTTTAGCCTGGACAGGTAGCTTTAGACAAGATTTTTTATCCTTTGTAGTCTGGTGMAAATTAGTTCTCTGACTTGTGTGGCTGCAATAATGCTCAGTTGGGTGGTCTTGTAATTCAGAAAAAATAGAAAAGCTATTTTAAGTCTGAAAATTCCTTCAGTACTTCAAAACTTTGTGGTAAATCTGTAATTGCTTTCAGTAAGCATTTGTCAGTGCTTACTTAGTAATGAATACATAAACTGTCTGTAAGAATTTTGAAAAGCTTTTGTTCAGATTAAAATTTGAAGACTGTAGATCCTAGACTCTCCATGTCTACTACATGGCTTCCTGAATTTTCCAAGACCCTCTTTTTGGTGATGAGCTATATTTATATCTTTTGGGCGCCTTGGAGGAAGCCACAAGTGTGTTTGTGCCAGTGATACTTTGGAAGGAAAGAAATTAAAAGGCACTTTGCACACTGAAAATTATTCTTTATTATTAAAGCTTTTTTCTTCTGCTGATATTATTTAGTGTATGATGCATTGGCGTCCCTTTTTTGCAAGCTTTTTGTAATCCTTTATTGAAAATTGCTCTTATTTCTGGCAGCTGATATCTGTATGCCCAGAGATTATCTGATGTGCAGTCACATTTTAAATCATTGTTATGTTGTYCAAGTATGGAGTCAAATAGCTCTTAAAAGTTAAAATTAGAGAGGACAGTTGTTATCCGTCTTTTAGTGTTTTGTATTATTGGAAGCATGTTTCAGTATGTTCAATATCATATTAAACTTCCCAATGCCTTAGCTGTCATAGCTTTTAATCTCAAAACCARTGCTTTTCTAGATGGGCTGTGTAGTGCAGTTTAGTCAGCTGTCTCTTATTCAAAGTGGTAGTTTCCTTGTGCACAGTGTAACATGGGAGCTGGAAGTCCTTAATCCCCATCAATATGCTCCTTTTTAGTGCTGGGGGCAGCAGCAATTCAAGCATTCAGGAAGAAATTCCCAGTAGGAAGTCTCCCCTTGAGCCTCCCCTAGGCTCTCTGCACTCATCTGGACCCCGGTCTGCGGCGTCTTCCCGTTCCTCTGCTTCCTCCAGAAAGAGGGGGAAAAAGGAAAGTAAGTGCAACACTTGGCTGTGGAGGATCCTTTTTTATTAAGGCTTTTCTTGTTAGGAAAATCACAGTACTACGTATCTGGAAACTGTAATCTAATACTGAGAGAATGATTGATTCATTCCTTCAGTGATTCCTTCTTGGATTCTTTTTTACTCTGGTTATTCTTTAACCTTAAAATACAGTAATTTCAAGTTGAATAAGCAAGAGGTTGTTGACAGCATTGAAAAGTTTCGTTTCCTAAACCAGCCTTCTAATAAATAAGTTAATTTTAATATTGTGTGGGAACTATCTTTAGRTTCTGTAGTGAGAAAATGCCAATGAGCTTCTGAGTTACGGCCATGTTTGTGAAGGTGACAGCAAATTTCCCTAAATGTGTTGTCTTTGGATCACAGTTAGTTTTCACCAGTGCACAAATTAATAAATACATTGCTTTCTGTGGTAACCTGTACATTACAAAAGCATGAAGAAACTTGAGGCTTGGTGCACCCATAGTATATAAGCAGTGGATTAAAAAAAGCTAGGTTTTAAGGCAATAGAAGTATGACAAAATAGGATTAGGCATTCTAAATTGTCTGTCTTCCTATTTTTTCAAAATTCTTTATCTTTTCCCCCCAAAAGCTAGGCTGTATTCTGATTATTAGTAGTAAAGGATGAAATATGTATTTTCCTTATTTAAACTGATACTGTACTGGAGTGAAAGCTGAGTGACAGTTTTGGCAGTGAACACAACATACAGAAGAGAATTCATTGCCAGTTCTACATTTCTTGCTTGTTGGATCTATAGACTTCTAACTCAAAGGCTGCTTTTATCAGRGAAAAACTTCTCAATTAATTGTTTTGGGGCTTGTGATGGTAAGGTATTCACATGTAGAACCAAACAAACTTTTGACACTATTGTTGCTCCTTAGGATTGGACGCTTTCAATGGAAGTTCTCACCACTTTTCTGTGGAAGAAGATAAAATACTGTCTGAATTAGAGAGGGGATCCCAACAGGCTAAGAAATCCTTATTGAGTAGCAGAATTTCTAATAAAGAGCATGAGCAGAACCCAGATACAGACAGCACACTGGAAAACTTGTCTGGACACTCCCTGATGAGGTAACAGGATTGTTATGAAACTTTATGCAAATATAATGATGCTTGGTAATGTTACTGGCTGTGTCTTTGGATATGCAAAAGGGAAGTAACAGAAATGGTCAAGTGTTAGTGGGATGTGCATGCAGAAAACGTTTCTTCCCTGTATTTTAAATATGAAACCTGGTGTTCAGTGCCTTAAGCATTGAAACCTGGTGTCATGTTCAGTGCCTTAAGCATTGAAATACAGTTTTTGTTTCCTTCTTCTAGAAAAGGTCAGTTAGGAATGTGTCAAGGTTTATTTAACCTGTGCAGTCACCTTTCTTTTTTCAGTAGATACACAGACAGTTTTGGCTGTACTTGTGTTCAGCTAATACTCACAAAGCCTATCCAGCTCTGTGAGTCGATGCCTTTTCAGAGATTAACCCATYCTTGGAAAAGAGTGTATTAAAAAAAGAAGGAAACATGTTTTCTGTTGCAACCTCTTTTTGTCTAGCTGAAAATGCAGTTTTTCTGCTAATTGTCCAGTGAATATGGTTATGAAACACTCAGTTTTCCCTGCACTTTTTTCTAAAAAGCATCAAACAATTTGCATGATCTCTCTTTTTGTGTTGGTTTAGAGCAGTTCTGAGGTATTGGGTTCTATTGGTGACTGTTGCTGGCATCCAGGATTGAGTTTGAAAGGTCCTTTGACCTCCTAAGATGTGCCAAGTAAAGCAGAATCTTGTCCCAAAGGATTTAAACAGGCACTGTTAATCCTCTTCAGGCTAATAAAATTGAAATAGTATATTTAAGAAGCATCTCTATGATTTTCTCTGTTTTAAAAAKAAATATCTTTTCTCAAAAAGTTTACCATAGTGTCTTAAGAATTGTTCAAGTTAAGTTTTGGTCTCCATTGCATTTTAGGGAGAGATCAAGACTCAGGGCAGTGGCTTGTCACAATCAGTTGCATCCATGTGCTGATAGTAAACTGTTCACTTTTTAAAATGCACATGCAGATTATTGCATCCTGACTTTCTCATGCCAGCCTCCTAACAGGAGGCACTGAAACTGCTTGTCTGGTCACGTACAACATGAAGATGCTGTGTTAATTTTTAAAATTTTTTGTGTGTGTTTGTGCTAATTAGGCTTAATAACTGGGGAAAAATGGGGTGCTCTAAAAATTTAACTCTGAACTGGGATTTAGGGACAAAACCCATGTCATGAGGCCATTTCCTGAAGACAGACTGGGCCTGTGCAAACTGAACAGACTGTGCCCTTTGCATGGATCTGTTTATGTGTAGGAATGGAAGAACAAGGTTATTCCTKTATTTTATCAAACGGCTGGACTAGGAGAATTATTAACTCCTTTTGGKTTTTGTTTCACTGTCAGTTTCTCAGACAAGGGAAGACCCCAGAAGACACCGACTTCTTCCCCATCTTCTGGCTCCCAGAAAATGTTGCAGTTGGATTCTGCAGGCAATACAGCAGAGAGAGTCAAATCACCTGCTGGCTTTTCTGGAGGTTCAGCCCCAGGGCTGAAGCCAAGCATGGCCTTCCCTGAYGGGGGCCTGGGAACCAGCAGGTCTGCAGCAGGAGCAGCCTCAGCGAGCGGTGAGTGTTTCTAAAAACCATGCTGGTGCCAGTGCAGCTAGAGCATTTTTCCTTGAGTTTTTGGTGTGGGAGCCTGAGGTGTGTGAGGGTGAGCAGTGTTTGTTGCCCTGCAGGGTGCATGCGCTTCTCCCCCGCGGGGCTGCAGCACCGGCTGTCAGCGGAGCTGAACTACCTGAGCGCTATCGAGGAGTCCGTGCGGCAGCTCTCGGACCTGGAGCGGGTACGAGGCATCTCCCTCGCCCAGCAGGAGAGTGTTTCTYTGGCTCAGATTCTCAAGGTAATGGGGGAATACTTCTTTGTCTTAACCTTTCTCTTTTTTCTTTTATTGTTTGTTTGCAAAAAAATTATTCAAGTTAGGGCAAGTTAAGTTTTTGTGAGCAGTGCAGAGAAATCGTAATGGGCATGTTGGGGCATCTCTGATAATGACCATTTTTTAGGATGTATGTCTGTTATCTTGCTTATTTTAAGTTGACACCAAGGAAGTAACTACTCTGGAATATGTGCCATTAATATACTCTTACCTGGAATCACTGTGTTGGTTGTGTTCCTTGTTTTGGTTGTGTCCCTCAGATAAAAGCATGATTGTCTACTGGGATTGATGTTGAGTTCCAGTGCCATGCAGTGTAGTTGTTTGGGCTGGATGATTTGCTTTATTCCACAAAAGCAATATTTTTTGGCTGAAGTTTCCTTATGTTGACAAGATTGTTTATTCTAGTTTGTTGAATTAATTGATCTCCTAAATTCCTTTCTGCATTGTGGTGGAAGAGTATGGGGAATGTGCATTGCCTCAAAAAGGAAGAGGGTCAGTGGGTTAAAAATTCTGTTTCAGCAGAAGAGATGTCCCCAGAAGAGTAGATTCAGATCTTTAAGAAGTTAGTTGCAACCAGTGGCTGAAGCAAGTCACATCTTTGTGTTTAACTTGCATGGTTAAAACTTGTTTTCCTGATCTGTAGGCGCAACAGCAGCGCCATGAACGRGACTTGGCTCTTTGGAAAATCAAGGCTGAACAAGAAGCTCTAGAAAGTCAGAGACAAATGGAAGAGGCAAGGCAGAAGGCAGCCCAGGTAAGGCTGACCTTCAAAAATATGGAGTTGCATAAGAGGCAAAATGTTAAAGTAAATCCATGCCTACAGGTATTCTTAATTGGAACCTGTGAACCTGTGAAAGTGCCAAAAGGGTTTAATACAGTAAAAAGAAACTCTCAAGGGCCTTCTTCAAACTTTTTTCTGCCAGATTTTGAGAAAGAAATCTATAGTTACTATGCCCAGACCATTTTGAAGAGCTGAACTGTCTGTGTGTTCTGCCTAGGTCCATGCAGAGTCGCTGCAGCAGCTGGTGCAGTCRCGGCAGGAGGCTGGGCAGGAGCCCCCGTGCAAGGCTGCAGCCAAACAGGCAGAACCTGCACTGCTCTCTACAGATGCAACTCACCAGCTCCGTGAGGTGAGGCCCCAGGGAGARAGAAAAGTTATTTTACTACTTTTTTGCCTTTTAAGTTATTTTCTGTTTGGTGTCATTCTCGGTACAACTTCTTCACTTTCATAACATGACAAATGATAGGACTTCAAAGGAGCTGCTCTGGCATCGTTACTTAGAAGTCAATCAGCAGCTTTAAATCCCTGTTCCATATTCTTATGATCTTCCAGTTAATGAACTGTTAAGAAGTTTGTTCTTCCTGGACAGATTGATGACAGTGAACACAGCATCTTCAGTTTGTAAGAGTTGCTCTCCATCAAGAATTGATCCTATATCTGTTTCATGTGCAAATTAAATTAGAAAAGCAGAGAATTGCAATTTTGCTTACTGCTGAAGGTAAAAYAACAACAAATAAAATTTAAAAAAAAAAGGAAAAGGGWGAATCTTCAGCAAGGCTCTGGATCTGGTACAGTTTGAAGTTTCCTTGTTTGAATCTCTTTGTTCTTCTTGTGCTATACAGAATATTTATTAGTTTTCAGGTTTTTGTATCAGTTTATCAGTTTTTGTACTACTTGTTTCCAGTATGTAGCAGCTGCCTCAAACATGGATAAGGAACACAGTAACCAAGAAATGCTCTTAGTCCATCACTGTTTAGAAATCACTGTGACTGTGGGCCAGTATTATGGGATGGAGTGCAAAAGGCTGATGAGTGTGAACAGAACTGTTTCTTCACAGCTCGTGCACATGTTGGTGCTCACCTAGTGCGCTTTTATGATGAGTAATGGAATTGTAGAGTAATACTGATGTACTTGTTCTGGATACTRCCAAATACGTGAAGTTTCAATAATTTTTGAGTAGACAAGAATTGGTTAAAGGAGCAGAAAAGCTCAGACACCTCAAATAGATGCAGTGTATTGGTCATTGAGAGTAGGTAGTGAAGTCTTGGATAAAGACAAGGAAACATTTGTAGTTTTCAGAGCTAAAGTGGCTAGAAACCAGTTAAGAAACAATGGAGAAGAAACAGAAGACAGCTTTTMTTTGGTGTAGGGTTTTAATCTCATGAAGTTTTTGTTGGAGTTTGAAGTCTGAGCATGAGAGGTGCTGGTTCAGAGGCTGATGGGGATGACCTGGTCACTGATGCTGGGTCAGCAGAGTAGCTTTTCCATCTCTGTTCACAGGTGAATCCAGGTACTCAGTTGAACAGCCATTTGTTTTAACTGGAATGCAGCAGTGGAAACACCTGTCACCAATGTGCTGGGAATATTTTTGAATGTACAATGTAATTTATTATGTGTAAAGGAATGGAGTATGGAGGAATATGTATGTACCACCAGAAGTGACATGTGYTGTTACAAATCATTATAACCCCATGTCTTACACCGTTGTTATAAATCACTACCTTGGCTGCCAGARTGATCATTCTCTCTTCCAGAAGCATTTTGATGCTGATAAGCTGACTGTATTGCCATGTTTTTGCTGTGCTCAGGTGACAGAGTCAGCACGGGACACTGTCAGTGCCCCGGCTGCTCCCAGCTCTGCCTTGTTTGACCACCAGCGGCAGCACCACTCGGAGTTCATGAAGCAGCTGAGGGCCCGAGCTGATACAAACAGGTTTGGCTTATGTTCCACATCTTGGGAGTGGGGAAGTGGGATTTGTTAGGTTTTGCTTCACCTATTCTTGCAGAAAATGTTAAGATATCATAATGAGTGAGCATTTAAGATGAGCTTGAATTCCATCTTTATGCCCTTAATAGCGTACACCAAAGGTGAAGTTACCTGGTTCTGTGAAACTGTACATAAAAAGAGTAGAAAAAGATGATCTRTATGTCTTGTGGGATGATTTAACCTAGTTTAAGCTTTAGGAAATCTTTTAGCAGAAATTTTAGCTGTTACTACTTCTAGTAAACTGATGAAAACTGTATTACTCCTGTGTTTAAGGCAATGCAGATTGACCCCAAATGCTTCTCATTTCCAGGAAATGTGAGTCTGCTGCCATATCACAAGGTAAAGAGGAGACAGGTGACTCCAAGCAGACATACTCACCAATGTTTGATAGTTACTCTGAGTCCTCAAGATCAAAGGTTCATGATCAGAGGTAAGAAGCTTTTTGTGTCCTGTTCACTCACCTGATCTAGTTAGGTCCTGTGAAGTTTCTCACAGCCCTTCTCTGATCTTGAACTGGAAAAATGTTGTCCTCTGTAGTTCTCCTAACTTCTAAAAGAGAATTTCTAACTTAACCATTCTTCTAAAATCTGGAAGAAGATTTGTTTGCATTTGTTTATCATCACTACTCACTGCCAGGTAAAGGATATGCATACCTTCTGACCACATGGATTTTAAGCTAGAATAAAACCAACAATCAGTAGTTTGATGAAACTTGGAATTTTAAAATAGCYAAACTACATTTTAAAACCAAAACCAAACCCTCTGCATGTTGGTTATTGTTGTGATGTTAATCATGGTGTGTACAGTAGTAATGTAMCATAAGTATTTTGAAATGTGCCAAGTATTTTTAAAAACATAATCTCTGGATAACACAGTAGTACCAGCAGCCGCCAGGAGAGCCCTTCAGTTCCATCTTCTAAGGAGAATGAGAAAAAGCTTTCCCGTCGTGAGAAGACAGCCAGCAGTATTGAAGAGCAGGCTCACACTGCTGCAGATGATTCCTTGCCCAGTGACAGTGTTTTGTCCCTGCCAGATGAAAAAGGTTGGCTCTGCTGCTGGTGTGTGATGGGTCTGAAGGTGGGGAGGGGGGAGGGAGGGTGGTGCTGTTTCAGAATGAATTTCTGAAATAAATGAGGGGAAGTGTGTGAAGAAAGCTGAGCCCCAGGTGAATTGTAGTCTCTTAAGAGGTAGCAGAATGGCACAGTGAGATGGGAACCTTTGAGATTCTGCTGTGTTGGCTTAGCCACGTGCTCATGTGCTGACCCTGCAGGCACAACACCAAATGTTTCAGCAACTCCAGATGTGTTTCTACCTGTGTACATATATCTGTTAGGTCTTTCAAAGCTGGATAATAGATGTCTTCTAACTCAAAACCACTTTCCTAAACARCCATTTTTCTACATTAGTTATCTCCTATCTGTCTTTCTGACCCCCCCTAACATTAGTTAGATGAGACAGACTAAAATTGARTTCATGGTGCAAAACTGAGTGGAAAGCAGCTTCCCTGATTTCTCCCTCAGATTCCGCTTCTGTTGCAACAGAGTATTCCCTGAAATTTGATGAGTCCATGACAGAGGATGAGATTGAAGAAAAATCTTTTCGGTCTTTGCTGCCCTCTGAGAGTCATCGCAGAAATAATCTGGAGAAGAAGCGGGGCACTCGTGATGATTCTGATGAGGAAGTGTCCCCAGACAAAACAGCTCTGTCATCTATCAAGGTAGATGTTTTAAGTTAAATTAAATTAACTGAGCTGACATGGTTAAGCTGATAAACTTCAAGTGAGCTTTTCTTAGCTGTGCTTGCTGAGTTGAGGGTTCTTTTCCTCCCTGTGGTTCTCTGAGCATCTCAAAACAGAGAGATGTGTGAATCATGTTGGATGTCACTGTTGTACAAGTGTGATGACTTATGAAACAATCCATCCTGGCCTCTACCTTGTGGCTTAGGAGGAGTGACTTTTTGAGGTGGGTTTTAAAAATGGATTAAGTCCTCCAACTATGCTAACACACAGCTGGGAAATAAAAGAGGATGCTTCGTCTCTCTCCCAGTGTGGGGACCTCCCAAAACTGTCACATAGGGCAAAGATAGCTGGTCTGCACAAAGCTCAGATTAAAAACAGCTTCCCTTCCTACATCTATTTTTGTGTATCTGTGTATATACACACACAGACATGCACTTTGTAATTGAAAAAAAGCCATGGCATTTCTGTGGTTTTGTGCCAACTTTATCTTTCCTTCTAGGAGCTAAGCATGCCATTCTCAGGGGGGCAGGATAGTTTCTCTAAGTTTACCATGGAGATGGTAAGACAGTACATGAAAGAGGAGGAAATGAGAGCAGCTCATCAGTCCTCACTCCTCCGGCTCCGGGAGAAGGCTCTCAAAGAGAAGACCAAGGCTGAGCTGGCATGGCTGGAACACCAGAAAAAGTAAGGCAGCTCTGAATATACATAACTGCTGACTGACCATGTCCTTCTACTTTTCAAGGTTTTGTTTCCACCTTACTGCTCCTTATTAAGTATTAATGGTTGAACTAATCTTCTGACATCAGTATTCTGTACAGGTGTTACTGGGACTTGGGAAGAACAGGACCCAGTTTATAAATGTACTTTGATATTTACGTTGAATGGGGTTTGATTAAGAATTTCACTGAAACAGTAGAAGAGCAGATGTTTGTTGTCAGTTGGAGGAGGTGGTTGTCAACCATTCCTCTACGCATCTTAATTCAGGAAGATATAAAACTGTCAAACAGTTTGACCTTTCTTTGCTTGATGTCTATCTGAAGTCATTTTAGTTGACTGAGGCACATTTTGTGAATCTGGATACGTGTTGTACTTAGTGCTTTGTTTCCAATCTAAGATGTGCTTTGTCCTGAAGTCCACTTCCAGTACCCACTGATACTAGCAAACAGCCATGGCCAGATTTAATCAGTAATTTTCTCTGCATCACAGTACCATTGTTCACCAGACATTTTCTTACAATTTCTTGTTATTGTGGATTTGACAAAGGAGTATTAGGTAGTGAGCCAAGTGCCCTTCCTTTTGTGTTTCTCAAATGGTGAGTGTGCTACCTCTGCAGAGCTTCTCCACATTCTTTTGTGATTTCCTATTACCTGCACTGACCTTTTTACTGTGCCTGTCTGACCAAATGATGCAAATATTCCACCATAGAGATGCCAACGATTAAGGTGTATACTCTTCTGCAGAATAGGAAAAGTAAACTTTTTTTTCACTTCAAAGAGTAAAAGGCTTGTTGTGCACTTTTAAAATACTGCTTTATTATTATTTATTATTATAAAGCAGTCTTATTACTTTATTTATACTTCTTTCTTTCAATCTATTTGCAGGCATTTGAGAGACAAGGGAGAGGATGATAAGATGCCTCCTATTCGAAAGAGGCAGCGTGGTCTGCTGCTGAGATTACAGCAGGAAAAGGTAAGGGATGCCCTCTAGAAAAGTCCTGTTGAAAGCCATGTGTACCCATTAAGGGTTTCAGACACTGTAAATGTAGGAATGGAGAACCAGCAGTATTTCTTACCTGTAAGTTTTAATTTGCATTTCAGTCATATTCAGCACGTTGTTCTCAAGGGTCCTTGTCTATCTGTAATGATAGAGACTCATGATTGAGACACTGATTAATTGATCTCCCATTCTTTGCTGCTGAAGTTCAGCCTAGTTCCTTCCTCATGTAACTGCAGTCATGTCAAACCCATAGCAAGGGCACTGTGGCACCTTTGAATGTGTTCTTGAGAGAGGTCTGTCAGTGTTCTCATGCTGAATCTTTTACACCTAACAGGCAGAGATTAAACGTCTCCAGGAGGCAAACAAGGCTGCTCGGAAGGAGAGGCAGCTCATCCTTAAACAGCAGGCGGAAATCGAGCGAATCCGTCAGACTACGATGAAGCTGCAGGAAAAACTGAAGTCTGCAGGAGAAAACAAGCTGGTGAGTGTTCAGCACAGAAACTGGAGTCTTCCCTCTTCACCATGCAGCTTCAGTGCTTATAGGAATGGAAGGATACTAGATTGGACCTATCGCTTGGAAGTTTTGTCTGCCTGAAGTGATCTCACCCCTTTATCTCAGCAATTTATCCTTAATTTCTTTAGAACATTTAAGGAAATGCCGTTGGAGAAGTTATAAAATCCTATAAATGTGCAGTAGATGGTTTATTCATTCTCAAGTTTATTCATTCTCAAGCTGAACTAATGGCTTTGGGAATGTGAGTTTTTTGATGTTTAGATCTCTCAGGCTTTGATTTTTGTTTGATTATTTGTCAGGCCCAAAGTACTAAAGTAATTATGCTAAGTTTCTTGCCTCTACTTGCCTCCTTACAAAAATTTGAGAAGACACAAGTTTAATAGCAGTACTGTAGAAAAGGTCGATTTCCTCTTTGGGTGGCTGAATTCTGGTTGGTTGTTTTGGGGGGCTTTTTGTTTTGCTGGGGTTTTTTTGTTTTGGGGTTTGGTATTTTTTTGGGTTTTTGTGGGTTTTTGGTTTTTCTTGGGTTTGGTTTTTTTTTGTTGGTTTGGTTTGGGTTTTTTTGTTGTTGTTGTCATTGTTCTGGATGGAGTTAGGGGAAAACTTAAATTATGGAGAGAAAGGGTGTGCTAAAAGCTGTGTGTCAAATAAAAATGAGGTTATGAAGTTAAATCTGCAAGGGGACAGAATCAGTATTTCATGTAATCTAGAATTACAAGTTAAATTAACACTAACACAATTTATTAAGGATTTTGGAATAGYGTTGTAATACTTCTTTTTTATTTTAACCCTTTAATTGCAGGAGCTTCCCAGTGAGGATGACATCAAGCAGAGCAATGGTTCCAGCCCACTTCCAACTGATGCAGAAACACGCAGCCCTTCCCCAATCTCCATCTCCAGCAGTGAGACCAGCAGCATTATGCAGAAACTTAAAAAAATGCGCAGCAGAATGGATGAAAAGTAACTATAGCTTTTTTTTTTCTTTTAAAAAATACTGCTGTTTTAATGGAACAAGTTGGTTTGGCCCAAATCTGCACTAAAAATGGCCATCAGAAATATTGATGGTGTTGATATCACACCTTGATCTGAATTGCCTGAAAAACAGCTGATTGGAAGCATGAATAAAACTATATTAATCTCTGAACATAATAATTTAAARTTCTTGCATGATTCAGACATTATGGCAGACCATGTGGTCAAGATTTTATGGAAGAAGATTTGGTTTAATGTTCTTTATACTTGATAGAGTTAGTAAAAGCACATCAGGTTAAGAGATGTCAATGTTTGTAGTTACAAGAAATATGGACAGGTTGTGGCTTCACAGCACATCCTTTCAGTTTTTCTTGGCAATGAGAGACCTGAAGTCAAATGGTCAAAATGGTGCCTGTATTTTGTATCTTCCCTTTGACCTTAAAGAGTGAAAAAATATAGGGAGTGAGACTCTGGAATTACAGTGCGAATTTTTGAGTTGAAATGTAATTTATAACAGCAGTTATCTTATGGAAAAACTAGTAACTGAGTTTCAGATCTGGCTCACAGAAAGACACTGAGGTTGTCAGGTATGTGATTTCTATCTAATTATCCAGCTGCTGAATTTTAATTCTGATTGCATTAAAATCAGCTAGGATGAACTCTTTAAATGTTTTCTTTATTAATTGAGATRATATGTATGTGACTGAGAATATATTTGGTTTACAGGTTGGAAGAATGTTGAAAATGTTTGTTAGGCTCCAGAGGAAATAACAAAATCTGTGTGCAGTTCCTGTGTCTAAAAACCTAAAATTAATCTTCTGATTTTGCCTATGAAGTTGTTTTAGATAAAAATTATTTCTGCGTCCTTTCAGTGTAGGAATTATTTGTGTGCATGAAACATCCCAAATACTTTACCTGCTTGTGCTCATTAGTTTGGAGTCCTAAATTCTTATTTGAGACTAATTCATTGAAAGACTGGCTTCTGCCAGTTTTCACAAGAAATAATCTTTGCTTAAAYAATTCTTTGGAGCTTAGAATCAAGACAGTCACTGCACTTCAGTCTCTGTGGGTGCTCTTTGGAATGTGTTTTCTCTTGAGACTCCAAACACAGCTGGATGAAACATCCCAAAGCAAGCAGTGCCATGTAAAGGCCAGCTGTCCATGTCACATTTAGCAGCCTGTTTGCTTGCAAACATTTGAGAAGCACATTTCCCACCCGTGCATGTATTTGAGTATGATGAAAATAAAACTCACCAGCAGTAAGGGAGGCTTTGGTGAGAGTAGGGAAAACTCAAAACCTATTGTAATTTCCATGGCCTTTGTCTAGCCTGAGTTAATTGCTGTTTTATTCTGACTCCTCTGCATCTGATAAACTGAACAGCCAAAATCAATGATAAAAATTAAAAGTTTCTGAGGTGTCATATTTCTAAAACTAAACTCATGGCATTCCAAATTGTATGAAAACCACGCCATCATCATAGTGGCAAATTCTCAAAGTATCTTTTGAGACTGGTAAATGACTTAAGATAAAGACTTGAAAAGCATGTGTGTTGCAGGCCATGCTGACTTCTAGGGTTTCAAGCAAGAAATGTTTTTCTTCTGATCTTATTTTTTTGTTAAAAGAGGGGCTTTATCTTATTTTTTGCCCACARACAAATTCAACAAATTTCAAATGGTGATAAAAAACAATCTGCAGCTTAGGAATTTTGAGATACAGTATGAATACTAAAAGAGATGACAAATATACTTGTATATTCAGGACTTCCTTTGCTACTTTTTATCAGCTAGTGGCTTTGTCAATATTCTTGAAATCTTATTTTTTCTAAGTACATTCGTTCCTAAGCCACACTTAAAATTGCATAAAGACTTATATATTACAAGGGATARTAGCAGATATCAAGTATGTTCTACCTTTAAAGTTATTTTAGTCATTATTTGATTATTATTTTATGTAGTTGGAACTGGAGAATACTTTTCAAAAGCTGGATACCAAGATTTGAGATGGAACAATTACTTTTAGGCAGAACAAGTGGAAATTGTGTGTGATCTGTATGGTCATGTGTTTTTGGTTTTAAGGTTTTAAGACTTGGATTGTTGTATATGTTCAAAGGAGGAAGTATTTTGTATGAGCATAAATGATTCTCTAAAACTTGATTTCCCTCTTGTACAGTTTTTGCACACCTTTAGCAGGTGTTTTGGTAGTGATAGCAGTGCTTATTGATTGAAAAACTGCTGACTTGGCATCTTTTTWAATGTCGTGATTTGTGAAGCACATAAAAATAGCATTAAGATGTTTGGTTTGGGGTTTAATGCTAGCAAGCTGCCATTTGAGGGGAATCAGGGTGGGAAATAGGGCTCAAGGGAAGAAGCTGGATGATAAATACAAAGGAACTAGAGGGAAAGCCTGCTATGCTGGATTTGCTGTACTCCACAGCRAYGTGGAAATCCTTTGGCTTCCTTACTTAGGAGGCAGCTTTAATATTTGTCTTGTGCTAAAAGGGGAATGAATGGATAGTTTTGTTTTCATTTTGACTGATGAGTCTGTGTAGCCTGCATGTGAACAGGAGCATGCTCTGTCAAAGAGAATTAACCACTTTCCCCTGGCTTTCCTTGCATATGCAGCATTAATGATGATTTTTGCAATAACAAATTAAATGCTTATTTTCATTTGCTTTTCCTTAGTGTGCTTCTTAGCTTGCATTGTAGTTGATAGAGCTAAATGGAGCATGGTATTTTTCTATAAATTTGATAATTCATTAGGAATTAGCTTAAAAKGGTAATAGTTTTAAGAAATACCAATTTAAGCAGAGCTGTCAATTATGTAGATTTTTTTTAAAAACAATAGGTATTCTCTTTCTGCAGTTAATACTTCAAATGAAATATATTCTGAGATCAAGTCTGTACTTTGTTGCAAAAAATCCCAATTAGCAGCTATAATCTGAATGGCAGGTATATCTGGAACTGTCTATGTTTTAAAAGTAAACTATTTAATCTCTTTTTTCTTTGCTCTTTCACTGGTGCTTACCTTACTGTAGAAATAATTTTACTGAGGTTTCRCCAGGTGAAGAAAATGTGTTTAAAGTTTCAGACCAGGAAATTGTTGATATTGCAAAACCAGCATGCTCTTTAATACCAGTAACACACTCTTTTGAGAGAATAACATGAGGAAGGTCAGACTGAGACAAGTTAACTGGTACCTGTGCATCAAAGTAATAAAACTCTCCAAAATTTAAAGAAAAATACAGCAGTGTGAAAATAGCTTGTCTTTCATTAACAGAAAACCAGGTGTTGCAAGTGTATGTTCTATAACCTTCTGCATAACAGTGTATAGTTTTTGTACTGCAGATGTTGGGTATTAACTATACAATGTTAAATGCAATTAATTTTAAAGTTCTTTGCCAGATGCTCTCCTTTTCTCATTCTTTCTGCCTTAATTGCTATCTTAGTTTTAAACTCTTCCTCCTTATTTTGTAGACACTGCTCTCCTGTTCACTACTTCTTCTCTGTCTTTACGTCTCACCACTGGGCCTCTCTCAGTGTCTGTTTTCCCAACCTCCACCCCAAATTCCAGCTGTATATCTACAACCAATTGGTCAGGTAACTGTATATTTCTCCAGTGATAGACTCTTTGATAGAGCATGCTCTGTTCAGTCCTAGAAAGTCCAGAGGTTCTTCAGCAGTGGACATGGTTGACACTTGCCTCACTGTTTGCAGATCTTTATCAATGACATAGGCAGGGGGATCACTCCACCCTCAGCATCAGGCTGAGCAGTGCAGGGATTTGCTGGAGGCAAGGACATCCAGAGGGATCTGGACAAGCTTGAGGAGTGAGCCAGTGTGACCCTCATGAAGGTCCACAAGGTGCAAGGCCCTGCAGCTGGGTCAGGACAATCCCCACTATYAGTTCAGCCTGGGGAGGGAATGGATTGAGAGCAGTTCTTCAGAGAAGGACTTGGAGATGCTGATGGACCAAAAAATGGGGTATGACTCTACAGTGTGCACWTGCAGCCCAGAAAAACAACTCTATTTTGGGCTGCATGGAAAAACAGCAGGTCAAGGGAGGTGGTTCTACCCCTGTACTCYACTCTGGTGAGAGAGACCCGACCTGCAGGTCATTGTCCAGGTCTGAGGTCCCCAGTGTGAGAAGGACATGAACCTGTAGGAGCATGTCCAGAGGAATCCACAAAAAAGTGAAAGAGAGGGAACCTTTCCTGTGAAGAAAGGCTGAGAAAGTTGGGCTTGTTCAGTCTGGAGAARAAAAGGCTCCAGGGAGACCTTATTGTGCCTTTTCAGCATATACAGTGAGGTTATAAGAAAAATTGCGAGAGACTTACCAGGGCCTGTAGTGATAGGGCAAGGRGTTTAGAGAGAAGGTAGATCTAGATTAAATATARGGAAGAAGTTCTTTGCTATGAAGTTGGTGAAGCACTGGCACAACCACCTGTCCCATCCCTGGAAGTGTTCAGGTCAGCAGGAACTTTGAGCAACCTGGTCTAGCAAAAGGAGTCCCTGCCTATGGTAGAGGAGTGAAACTAGATGATCTTTGATGTCCMKTCCAACCCAAACCATTGCAGGATTCTTATCTCTTATTCCCAGTATATTCTGAGTGGCAAACAGATAGTTCACTCTGCTCCCACTGTCTGGTTACCACTTCAGAATAGCTGCTGAGACCTCATAGTTTGGGCTTATAGTCACTATACCTTAAAATGTGCAAATACAGTTTAGAGCAGCAGGTTAATACTAATATTTGAAATGCATGGATAAAATGTGTGATGTTAGCATCAGAGAAACAGACTTTGAAGTCATGCTGCTGTAATCTGAGTGCTGCTGCTTCCTCATTGCTCCCCCACATTTCCAGCTGCATAGATGCCAGATGTGCTTTTGCAATTTTTTTTCTGCTTTTGACAATAAATGTGTATGCTTGGTGTTGCAACTGGAACCCTCTAGACTGCAGTAAATATTAAGGCAATGCATCTGCTATTTTGTGGCTCTGGCCTTTAAAACCCAGGGTTATGAAAGGGTCTGCRTCTTTGGCCATGCTGCTTTGATCCTCCTCTTCTTGTGGGTTTTTTGTTGGAATCCTCTTTCTCTCCCATCACTTCTGTTGACTTATCTTTCTTATTAAGTAGTTCTTCTGTGGTAATTATTTTCATGGCAATTTCATTAATTCTCCTCCTGTTTGTGGTCTTTTGGGTTAATTCATTTGACATCTGCTTTTAAGGAGTCCTGCTCTTTTGAATCCATTTATTTCAGCCTTTCTCTGCATTTTATTTCAACTTGACATGCATCTCTCAGGACCCGGTAAACTGCAAAAGTTCCTGATGAAATCAAACAGTAGGTGAAGGAAGAAGAAGTTGCTTTTTGCATTGAAGTCATTGTAATAATGACCTCTAAAACAAGTTCCACATGCATGATCTGCTGGACTAATTGGAACTGATGTGTGTGTGAGAGTAAGAGTGGATAGATCTGATAGTACTGGTGAAAGACACAACATTATCATGACTGTCCCTGTCATGTTTGTAATGCAGTTGCTGTTGGTARTTTGCTCTGTTAATGACATCAGCCTGTCAGTTTTGCATAAGTGTAGATGATGTTTGATGTTTGTCTATAGAAAGGATAAAATTATGCACAAAATCATGGAATCTGTCAGCTTGAAGGTGGCAGATGTTCCAGAGATTCTGAGGTGCTTCTGTTTTTCACCTCCTCTTGTTTTGGCCATCAGAAAGAAGACTGTGAGCGTCTCTAACTGGCTTCTGAAACTTTTCTCTTCATGTCACAACTTGCTCCCTTTGTCTGAATCTGTCTTAGAGAAGGACTTATCTGAATCTCAACCTTTCTGATCAACTGCCAGCTCACTTTTGCAGGGAACAGAACAAACACTGAGTGAGCAAATGAGAAATGTCCCTTAGCAGGCAAGACCTGCACATTAGTCACTTGGCCATTCCAGACTCTGTAAATAAAAGGGTTTTTTGAAACACGAGAGATTAAAAAGCACAAATGAGATTATTATCTGCTTTGCAGCTTAAAAACTTTGATGCTAAATGCTTGGGATGGCTTGAAAATTATAAGGACATTTGCAAAAACAAAGTATCACAAGTCTTTGAAGTCTGCCTTCTATAGCACCACAATTCTGTACCAATGGCAAACTCTCTAGCTGGCAAACTATGGACTTTCTACAGAGTGGTTCTGTAACATCTTAAAGCTTTCAGTGTAGGAGATTAACAGATTGATAGACACTCTTCTCTAGACTTGGCATGCCAGAGGAAGTATGTGCAATTGATGTTGAACTTGCTTCCAATTTACTGTCTGAGAGGTTAAGTGCTATGGTGACTTCAGTGCTCAGAAATGAGACAGGAGCTGGCAAAGAGAACAMGTGTGTGCACACAAAACCTATTCATACCTACCAAATCCTGTGAGASTTTTATCAATTCTAAGGTTTCATGGATCACTTAAGAGCTCTTTGTCAGAAAGAAAGTATCTACGAATTTTCAGCATGAGCTTAAATTTTTATTTCTTCTTAAACTAKCAGCCAGATATGTTAGTAGCTGGGAAGAAACAGTCTGGCATGGTTATTCTCTTGATGCTGTCAGCTCACAATTAACCTTCCAAAATGTACCAGTCCATAGAGATGATGCTTMAAGGAAGAAGGATTAAAGCTCCAGGAGGACTATTAATATAGAATCATCTTCTCTTATAATAACATATTTGGAAAAAACCATGGRGCAACTGAGGTTACAATTTTTGTGTCACTGGGATTAGCAGAAAAGAAAAGTTCCTTTTTCAAACAGTCACAGCTTTCTAGAAGGTTCCAGTTTAATACCACAGGTACATTTSATGTCCCGAAATTGGGAACTTTTTTCCTGCTTAGTTTTGTGCATATTACTTTAATGATTTTGAAGATTTTTAAAATACAAACAGCCTCTTTACAGTATGATGTAGAGATTACTTCCTGCAGAGAAAAGARCCCTTGTCTACTTGTGGGGTTTTTGCAGCAGCACATCAGAAGTCTGGGAGATATGTTATTGTGGATATGATCCTAGAAAACAAACGGAACAATTCTGGGAATGGTGGCAATGGAGCAYCTGGGTGTTGGGAGCTCAGAGTGTGGCTGGCTGGTTTGGCATTGTCCTGTGCTCTGCCTGGCAGGTTCCTGACCAAGCGGGAGCAGAAGCTGATGCAGCGCCGGCAGCACGCGGAGGAGCTGCTGGAGTGGAAACGGCGCCTGGATGCCGAGGAGGCAGAAATCCGCAGGATGGAAAAGCAGGCTCTGGCTGCCTGGGACAAAGAGCTGCTCAAAACCAAGATAGCCAAGAAAGAGCTGGGGGATCAGAGAGCTGAGCCCAAAGGTAATGGGGACTGGKGGGAAGTGACACGTATGATAAGAGTGAAGGATTGCTTAGGTTTGCAGTTGTTTCCTCTTCTGTTATTTTGGTTGCTTTCCRGACACTCTTGGAATCTCAATTTCTGCACTCTCTTACCTATTTTACACCATAGTAAAATGTGTATTTCTCCTTTGCTATGTATCCTCCCAAGTGAGCAGTGCAGCATAAGCCCATCAGTCACTTCTATATACAATTTTTAAACTGTATTTCTGTCTTTCAAAGCAGAAATATTGCAGTATGGCATGATTGTGGCAATATATCTGAACAACTTGGACTACAAGGTGCACCAGCCATTTCACTTGTTACTGTTCTTACCAGGATTTTCTCAAGGSCCTCTAAAATTCATCAAGGTTACTAAGACATAAWCTGTGCTAAAATAAGAAAGAAGAAGCTGAGAAACCAAATTCCAAAACCATGAGAACTCGATAACRAGGGGCAGCAAAGCRCCTGGACTGTAACCAATCACTTATTTTGAGAAGTGCATGCAAAACACRTGAACAAGCAAAGGCACCAATCAGAAATACATGATCAGCCTGTGCAGTAGAGTTAGAATGTATAAATAAGTGCATAATGTTAAACAGCTTCTACTTAATCATATTAGTTAGTTGTCCAGGAGTCCTGAATTTCCCACACATGATCTTTTGCTGGTAGTCTTCTGAACTTACTCTGGTAATACTATTTTTCCCAGTGGTTAGCAAAGTGTCGCTGCTTGTTAACTTCAGTACTATTGGTGAGGATGACTCTTGGCTGCTTTACCATTGTCTGAGTTTTCAAAAAATTGAAAGAGTTTTTTTCTCCTCTCCATTGTTAATGCCACCTGTTTGAAATGTGTAGCTGTGGTAAAGTATGCTAGGATGTAATTAGTAYATAAATGATGCTATTGTGAGGAAAAATTGAATTCCCAGATGTTGGAAGATACAACTCTACAGTTCTGTTTTAAGTGGATCATGCTGAAGCACAAGGAACAGAATTGCAGTGAGAGAAAGTGATTTCAGGGATTGTTCTAAAAACATATATATTTTTCTTTTTTTCCCCACTTTACTGAAAGTAGGCRGCACATCCTTTGAGTGTGCAAAGGGAATTCAGAGTAATGCCCTATTACACTTGTTACTGAAAGCAGTCATGTGGATTTTAGGCACTGTAAGACATTTTAAAAATGATATGTGKATATGTGTATGGGTCAGTAAGTTCCAATGAACAAAAATTCAGCACAAATGCTGAATTCTTATCAATAAGTGAGRGCTGTTTGTATCTACCAGTAAACATTGGAGCACAGCCCTGCTTCAGAAGTCTCCCCAGCCTTTACTCAAACACTGAAGAGTTCTCCATGGCTGCCTCAGTAATGCCATGACTCCTGCAGAATTTAGTAAACAGGAATATTGAAAACCCAAATTATTATTTTGTTTGTTACCATTTGAGAGACTCATGATGAAATCATAACATTAAAATGTTTTCTGCAACTACTGTAAAGGAARCAGTCAATTCTAAATTCAAGATCTGGCCTGCAGATTATATGCTCCTCCATGACTTCTTCAGACTAATAGTGACTCTTGCTTCTGTATGGTCAACTGGAAGGACAGGTTTCCCTAATAATCTTTTCAGGGTGTGTTGTCTGGAARGTGTTAGAATATCCTGAAAACCTCTTTATTTTAGATATTCAGTAATCACTAAGAATGTTGGGCAATTCTCACAGATGCACAGAATCTTTTGGATTGTAAAAAGTCTTGTGAGATCATAAAGTCCAACCTCTTACTGATACCRCCTTGTCAACTAGACCAGGGCACTAAGTGCCACATCCAGTTGTTTCTTGAACACAAATCATGCTTTAAATCATACTTCTCTGGTAAGCAGGCTTGTTCTTGCTAAATATTTCACCACCAGTTGTAGGTGAGTGAAATAATTCTTGTTTGACATGTACTGCTAGTAGTTACTACTTTATCTGCARACAGCATAGAAAGTTTTCCTTCAACCTTATGCCTTCAGCCTTATATGCCTTCAGCTTCTGCATATAAGATGGTTCTGATGTGCTTTGTTTTTTCTGTCATTGAATCTCAGAAACAGCTAGTGAGGAAGAGTCTCCAGTGCCTTCTTGCTCTCATCTGAATAGTGAAAGCTCTATCGCAGAAGATCTTGGCAGTCTGGCTGCTGAGTCTGTTCCATCAGAGCCCATGGGCCATGGACAGCCAGAAAGCCCAGACCAGAGTACAATTAATGAAGAAATTGTTTATTCTGAAGATTTCAAGTCCTCTACATCACCTGGCAAACTGGTGAGTGAGCTGTTCTGCCTTAYGTACTCTTACACACTATCAGAGAAGTGGCAAGTACAGCCATCCCAGCTGTCAAAGTGGAGATTACACTATTAACTAAATCTGTTYTCTGTGTTTATGATACCATTTCACATTACTGTGAGTAATCATTGTGATCAGACATGTGCTTTGAAGTCTTGAGGAAATATTGTTTCCGCACAGAGTTTAGATATTTTTAAAATTGTGGGTAGTCTTGCAAAACATTTTGCGTATGTCGCGTAGGTATGCAGTTCTAAGTGGTGGAATACTGACCCAGTTTAACAGTGTGAATTAGCTGTAGGCTAGCTTGTTGCCATTGTATAAATTCTTTGAGGCCATGGAAGCTATGCTCTGTTTTTCCACTTTGCCTTACTTGCAAGTAATATATCCCAAAGTGTAGTTTTGGGATGAAGACCTAATAGGATGAAGACCTGTAACCTCATGCACAGTCCTTTGGGTTTCAAATTGTGTCTGCTTGCTGCTTAATTCTGCCCTATTGTTCTATTCCAATTGTTATTTCTAGTTGGATGATAATTTTAATGAGTTTCATCCTGATAACTTTGCCCTGTGCTCAATAAGACAGAAAATTCAGTGTCTATGGGGTAAAAGAACTGCTTATCTAGACTTATTACAAATACTTTCTTGGCAAAAATTTGCTGAGGAGRTAATAATAAAATGTCTAATGTGTGCCAGAGGTTATGTCCAAGGTGTGTTAAAGGTTTGTAGGATAACGTTGAAGCATTAAGCAGCATTTTAGAAGAAATTKGCTCTTTGAGTTTTTGCCTGGCCTCAGAAAAATAGTGCTCTGTTGTTTCACTGATTCAGAATGTTGTCTTGCACCCTCTCCGTGAAGTGGTTAATTTTATTAGTTTATTTACAGGGAGTTCCTATTGCTGCAGATGACACAAATGTATTGAACACATGTGAGTCAGAGCCATGTCAGTTCACTTAGGTGGAAGCAGAGTAGTCTAAGCAGGTTTATTGAAATCGAGGCTCAAAGTAAGCAGTCAGCTGTTGCTGCTCTTCATRTTACTGTTTTATTTTCCAGCAAAGATTGAATTCTTAAAATGGTTGTGTAGGTACCACTGTTTGAGATGTCCTCTTGTCCTGCTGTTCTTTCCTTCTAAGTGGCTCCTGATGACAGTGATCTTTTACTTTCAAACAGCAATCATTTATTTATCCTTTTCTTCTCTCAGTCTCCTCCCAAAAGCAGCATATCTGTATCAAAGCAAGACTCCAGCAAAGGCAGCCACAGAACTGGAGGACCGGTGCATTCACCTGTGAAGTCACACCAGACATCCCACAACTGGTCTGATGAATCTTTATCTATGACACAGTCAGGTAAGTGTAATACTCACTTGGGTTTATATTGCTTTTTCAAAGCTTTTGCTTTTAACAAACTTGAAATGCAGACATAGGTGTGGAGAGGCAGACAAATTCCTGGAAATTGCCAAGGCTTGGGGTTGGTGGGTGTATTTTCCCATTATGTAATTTGATCTCTTCAGGTGAAGAAGATCTTAATGTAAGAAGGTTTATACTTTATATCTTCTTGTAGAACAGTACAGGTTTTGCAAATATGTGTGAAGAAGATAAGAGGCAGTAGTTAAGGTGGTCCTAGGATTTAAAAATCCTTCCTTCTGCACCCAGCTCCAGAAGCAGAACAGTTCTGTTACATGGCAATATGGGAGAGACCTTTGGGGCTGCTCTGCCATGTGCAGAATCAATGGATGGATGCTTCAGGACATAGGGTTCATTTTTGGAGGAGGGTTTGTTCTGTGTGCAGTAAAATAGGGCCTAAGGAGGCATTTTGAGCTATAAAATCTCCTGCATGAACTCATTATACCCTTTATCCAGTACCCAGACTGCCTGCCATTAAATACTGAGGGGAGGAATGCTGGAAGTGAAGTGGTTCAGAGCAGCCCTTTCCCTGCTGKGCTCAGTCATGTGGAGTGCAGGGGATCCTGAGCTCCCTCCAGTGGGTCACCATCATCCACTCTGTTCACTTGGGAAGTCTGTTTTGACTCTTTCCACACTTTTAGTCTCTAGAACATCTTGTTTTCCACAGTGCAACTGATAGAGCACCAGAAAATACTTATTAGCAAATGAGATAGCATTTTCCTTCTTGGAATTTTTAATGGTAAGTCTTCAGTGGAAAAAGAATTAGCAGGTTCTCTTGTGTGTACTGTCTGTTGTTTGTGATGGTTGGTAGCTTACTGTGGGAAACACCTACGTATTTGCACTGAGTAATCTGTGTTGGGATTCTGGTTGGAGAGCAGTTTCCAACACAGTGAAGCTTTCACCACCTTGATAAAAGTTATTTTAAAGCTCTGACTCAGCAGTCATATAAGGAAGCCATTATGAAATGTASAGCAGTCAACAGTGATCACAAAAATAAGCTTGTATAAAACAAAATATTGACAGTCTTTGATTTCAAATTCTAAAGAAAGGTATAAGAGGTGGGAAGCTGATCAGGATGGTGCTGGTTTCACAATAAATCATTCCATTGTAAAGAGACAAATGTTCTGGCCTACTGACTAACAGTGAAGTCACTGCCCTGTCAGTCTGATGCACACGTAGACAAGGTTGTCAAAGATGAAAGCATGTGCAGATCTTTCCCTTATGAGTTGATCAAGAAATGCTGTAATTACATAGTGGTCACTTACTGTTAGGGAGGAGCTGTTAATTAAAGTGGCATCACAAAGTGCTCCTGGTTAGCAAGTGAGATTCCATTCTTTTTGTTTGGGTTTTTTCAAATTCTTTAAATTATTGTTAATGCAAAAAGAATACAGTACTTTGATTGCATTTACTGGCTGTTGTTAAGAATGGAATCCTTCATTATGGTGGWTTGTTATGTTCAGAAAGGAGATGGATTAGGGAAATGTCAGCTGTTCCTGCTAGCTGACCAAAGCATATTGGTRACTGACTTTCTAAACTACCAAGTGATTGGCATTTATAAGCATCCAGAAAACAGGACAGGTGATACTGAGCATTAGAAAAACAATCCAGCCAAAATCCTTCTCTTGGGAGCTGCAGCTGTAGAAGAGGAAGGGGCACATCAGCTCAGGGAGGAGCTCCAGTAAGGCTGTGTCAGGTAATACTTTGAAGAGTTTTTGATAGTTAATTGTGGTAGCAGCAGTCTGGGACAAGGATCTTGTTTTGCACTATGTTGATATATATTTAAAGCAAGAAACAAAYGGACATGGTCAGGTGGGTGGAAAAAAAACAACTAATGAGAGGCTGAGGCAGTCTCTCTATAGAGTCCGAGACTAAGAGGAAATAAGGAAAGCTGTTAGAGCAGAAATAAGGAAATCAGCAGAGTTGTTGGTAGAATTGGGTTACCATGCAGAGAGACTAGTTCTCAGTATCTGGGGACAGTGGCAATCTCTGCATTGTTCAAGTTGACTTCCCTTCCAGGCGTTGGCCAGTCAGCTCTGTWTTCATAGATGTATTTAGTCTAGGGGATAGAAAATCTGCATGGCCCAGAAACTTATACTTGGTTTGAAGTACACTGTTCCAAGTGACATTCTCATCAACAAAATGCACTYTTCAACTTGAAACTCTGTATTGTAATTGTAAGTCTGTGTTTCAGATTTTTGGTGTTTTCAGAGTTTTGGTTTGCAGCTCCAAGTTGTATTTTTAAATATAAAAATGAATTTCTGCAATACYCAACGTGACAAGCAGCCAGTGTTGAAGAGCATAAATGTGTGGTTGGTGTCAATAAACTTGATAACAAGTTATTGTATCACAGCCTAACTATGTATTTTAAATTAAGCAAGATGCAMCACCTTTTTATATCTTTCACACATAGTAGTGTTTAGAACCTGGAATCCCACCTTAAGAGTCTTGCTATGTTAAATAATATGTTGACATTACATTCTTTGACATGTTTCTTGGACTGTATTTTGTAATTACTGAATGACTGTTTATTGCTTTGCTCAGAATTGTTTTGTGAGGTGCAAGTTTGTAAAGAGTAAAAATAACTTTTTCAGAAACCACCTCTGATCAAAGTGACATCGAAGGACGCATCAGGGCCCTGAAGGATGAGCTACGGAAAAGGAAATCTGTGGTTTACCAGCTGAAAAAGGAGCAGAAAAAGAGACAAAAGGAGAGACTGAAGGCCCAGGAAGCCAGTTTGATCAAACAACTGGAGGTCAGGAATAGAAGAAAGAAGGGCAAAGTAACAGATTGTTAGCCTTAGATAAATCTTGGTAGTGTGGATGTTGATGGCAAAATATTGTATCAACAGCTGTGAAAGGCACCTTGTGATAGAAGTGTGACTATTACACAGAATCACAGAACAGTTTGGGTTGGAAAGGACCTTGAAAATCCTTTCATTCCAGTCCCTTCGCCATGAGCAGGGACACCTTCCACTAGACCAGGCTGCTCAAAGCCCCATCCARCCTGGCTATTTAACCATTTCCAGTCATGAACCAGAGCCTTGAGGCAAAAATGCCATTCCCTTTTAAAATGTGTATCTTTTAAAATGTGTAATGGGTTGCTAGCAGCATTCTGGGGGTTATGTGTGCTTATACACATCACTGTCCTAGCTGGGATTAAAGATGAGTGCTCATATAATTTGGTTTTGGAAGTAAAATATTGAAATTTTAGGATTTGCAGCTGTAGATTTTGGGAAAGTTAAATAGATTGGTTTATAGAGAAACCGAGTGTATTCTTTATTCACTTACTAGGTTTTGATTGTTGAATTATAGTTGTGGTGTAGTGTATTAACAGCTGGAATTGTTTTCCACGTGCAGTCCTATGATGAGTTTATCAAGAAGACTGAAGCAGAGCTGAGCCAAGATCTGGAGGCATCACCAACAGCCAAACCTCAGATCAAAACTCCATCCTCAGCTGCTGCTGAAAAACCTAAGATCAAGGCACCACCACTCCATAGGTAGCTGGGATTTCTCCTTATTTTTTTTTTCTTTTGAGATTATTTTGGAACTGATTGCTGCTTTAGTCAAAATCCCAGATGCAAGGAAAGCTGCTAACTTCTGTGCCTTAAAGCACTGGACATTGGCAGTATCCAATTGACCTATTTGCTGCTGTCAGCAGACCCAAAACWGATAAGATTTACCATGGCTGTAATCTTATGCACCTCACTGTTCTCTCCTGCCCAGCCTTTCAGGCTCTATTTTCAATTTTTTAAAAAATAATAATTTTCTGTTGTGCAAGAATTCTGCCAGATACTGTGTGTGGATTATTAGCCTGAAGGCTTTTTTGTTTCCAYTTTGGTCACTCATTATGTCCACTGCACTGTGTGAGGCAAACCGTTCATCTTTGCAACTTAAATCTGGTTTAGATCTTAGGTTTTAAAGGGTAGAGAATTCAGCTGATCTTCTGCACTTTCTACTSTATTTTTAAGCATTCATTTTCTCCAGCAGATGGTGCAATTTTAGTGCATTCARATGAAAAAAATAATAGAAACAACCCAACTTTCTTCTCTTCTTTTTTTTTTTCTTTTTCTGGAAAGAAATAAAGTTTGATTATTCTTTTTAAAAAAGTTCGTTTCCAGGACTCTCCAACCTCTCCTCTGTCCCCATTCCCATTTTCTAAGGTCATAGTATGTTGACAAAGCAAACTACTTATAATTATAATGCCACATTGGTGTGGTGTTACAATTATACATRCCTTTATTTCTATTTTTATCTATTAAAAAAAACAACCAAACATCACCCACTGGTGTAACTGTAATTCATGCAATTTGATTTTTCTAATTTAGGCCTGAGACAGCTAAAAACTGGAAATCACTGACTGAGTCAGAGAGGTCCAGAGCATCTTTGGATTCTGCTTCAGAACATGCAGGTAGGTAACTGGAAGAATCCATWCTACAGATTAAGATCTTGAAGACTGACTGGTTTAAAGTTCTTTAACCTTYTCCTTCTTGATTCACAGAGTGGTTTTAAGAGAGGATGGAGACTTCCTAAATGATAGTGATGGAGCTGTATTTTTTGCAGTTTTATTTAGCAGGATTCTGCTTTTGCAGAATACCTTGTATATTCAGTATTTAGTTTACTCTTTCTGAGGTGTATATGAAACCATAATTAAGTGACAACCTTTAAAATGAAACCTTTGTTTCTTGTTCCTTTACCACTTGAGTTCAGACACTTTTCACTATTTTGCAGTTGATGATTATCTCATTATCTCCCATCTAATCTTCATTGTATTTGTGGCTTGCAAACAAATAACTGAGTCCTTACCTTGGCATGCTGGTTGAAGGAACAGAAGTAGAAAGCAAGCTTTATAACCCTGGAACTGAATGGAAGTTGCTCATGTTCAYAGAACAGCCAGAAGTATATGTTTCCAAGGCACCAGTTTGTATCTTTTTTTAACACAGAAACCTTGATATTAATTTAGTTCCCTGTGATTGCAGCTTGCAATAAAACAATGTGGGTTATACAATCTGCTGAAATTCACTTTTTATTTTCCTTCAAGATGCTTTGTCATCAAGGWCCGAGAGATCTGTGTCTGTGCACACCAAGAAGGTGGCTGTGACAGCTATCCATGCAGGAGAACCTTCTGAAACAGCTTCCTTGGCTTCAGTGTTACCAAAGAGTTCCAGAGCAGGATCTGGTGATTCCTCAGATAGCTCTTCAGCTCGTCTCAAAGATATGAAAGACATTAGCAGGAGTCTTGAGTCAGTGAACAAAGTGGTAAATGCATCCAGTGTTGGTCCTACCATTAGCCAGAAATCTGAGATTACAGAAGATCTGGAATGCATAAAGTCAGAGGAATATGAGAGTGGAGGTTCTGATGTTAAGCCTGTGGACAGTTCTGATGTCTTGCTGGTGTTAGATGAAGGACAGGAGAGTTCACTGGATCACTGCTCTGAAAACAAACTCTCTCAGAAGGAACTGTTAGATGTAGCTGTGGAAGGTCTTCATGAYACAGAAGAAATCTTAGAACAGAGACAGTCAAATAAAGATGCTGTAAGTGGCCCAAGCGTAGAGGAGACTTCTCACAAAGTTAGCAAATCTGCAGAGGAAAAAGGTGATCTGCTTTCTGAGCAGCTCTTGAGTCAAAAAGAGCCATCATACCCTGATGATTTTGAAGGATCCTCTTCCAGAAAACAAGCTTCAGCTGAAGAAACACTGCCTGGGGACTACTACAGAGATGACTTTGAGGGATCCCTGCTCTCTGCTAGTGGGAAATCCCTTAGGGAGCAGTCTCAGCACACCCAGGCCAGCCAGAGCAGATCCACYAGCCTGGGCAGCGATGGTGAAATCAGTGAGTGCCTCAGTGACAGGTCTCTCTCTGGCAGCATGCACTCAGAGAGGCTGCTGGAACTTAAGTCCCCAACAGAACTTCTGAAAAATGCTGAACGCAGAGATGTGGAGCAAGAACAGGCTCCTGCTTGTTCACCACTGTGGGCCTCAGCTTCARTCACAGAGGAAGCTGATAGTTTGTCCAATTTCAACATTGGAGACAGAGTACTTGTGAGTAAAGTCCAGCCTGGAACACTGCGGTTCAAAGGGCTCACTAAATTTGCCAAAGGGTTTTGGGCTGGTGTGGAGTTGGATAAACCTGAAGGGAACAATAATGGAACTTATGATGATATTAAATATTTTGATTGCAGAGAAAAGCATGGTATTTTTGCTCCTCCTCAGAAAATCTCTCACATTACAGAAAGTATTGATAGCCACTTAGACACAAATAAGGATGATGAAGATTCATTCTTTGATGATAGACTGGAGAAACAACACAAAGCTGAGCAGAAAGATAGAGAAAGTTCTAAACCTGGCAAAGAAGCTGAAAGCCAGAGCAGAAGTGCAACAGAGAACTATTCCCAGGATAAAGCTCCCGTGGACACAGCTGTTTCAGAAGCCTCAGCTGAGGARAGGGTTGAAGAGGAGTTGTCATCTAAAGCAAACAGCATAAAAGAGATTTCTGTAGCTACTGGTTCATTTGCCCAAGAACAGTCAGTGGTGAATTACCTGAAGGATGCTGTAAAAGAGGAGGCTGGCCACACTCCTCTCACTTCTAGTGTTGTGGATGAGATTTCTGCTGTTCAGGTGGATGATGTATCAGATTTCCTTTCTGAAAAACTGGAGAGGCAGAAGACACTGGGAGAGGAATGTGCTGAAAAGTTAGATGATCTCTCTCCCGGTGTCGTGGAGAAGYCTGCAACCCCACTGCTGGATTTGCTGACAAAAGAAAAGAACCAGTTAGAAGCACAGCTCAGCCTGCCTCTTAGAGAGGAAGAAAAGTCAAAAGACCAACTGGAAAAGGTCAGTTTGCTGACAGACAGTCTGCTAAGAGATTTTGTGAAAGACACAGTCAATCAGTTACAGCAAATAAAGAAGATCAAAAATGAGAAAATCCAGCTCAGCAACCAGGAGCTCTGTGATGTGAAGGAGGAAGCCACTACTCCACCCCAGCATGTGGAAAAGCAGATTCCAGACGGACTGAATAACTTCTTCCTAAGTTCTGATTTGGAAGATGACAGAGAAGAGCTTTCCTCTCCAGACATGTGTCCCAGACCGGTGAGTAGCAGACATCTTGCACTGATGTTAAGAGTTGATTGTGCCTTTGACTGGGGATGATTGAATCAGGAATGTGGTGTGGCACCAGTTGTTCTCCCAGTTTCTGTTGTATGATGTGAAGATTACCTGTRTGTTCTGTATGTGTCTCATACATTTTTGTGTATCCCAGTGCATGGGCTTGTTCAGTAGCCATTTCTTGCCAACTACATCAGTAAAGCATTTAAAAATGTAAGCTGAGGGACACAACAGTGTGACACCACTTTGACATTTACTCTGTGGCTCTTGATTCGCAGGAGAGTCCCGTGTTTGGTGCCAGTGGCCAGGAGGAGCTTGCCAAGAGACTGGCAGAGCTGGAGCTCAACAGGGAGTTCCTGAGTGTGCTGGGAGATGATCAGGACTGGTTTGATGAGGACTATGGCCTGAGCTCCCGTAAGCTGCAGCAGAAGCAAGCTGAGGAGSCAGCAGTGCTGCCCCAGGCAGAGCCGCAGAAAGTGCCGACCAAGCCGAGCGAGGAGCCCCTGGCAGTCCCTCACACTGCAGTGGAGGTGGAAGGGATGGTGCATGCAGCAGCTGAGGAACTCTGGAAACTGAAAGAGCTGGGTCATGATCTTCAAAGCTGCAGCCTTAAAGCAGATCTTAGTGGTACCCTCCAAGAGCAGGACACWGACACCATAAACAAGCAGGTTTATAGAAAGGTGCGGTCTTCAGGCATTTGGTCTTGCCTTCCAAAATTTTATCATGGGCAAAAAAAGCCATAACCTTTACTTTTTCCTTTGTTCAGGTGGTATTTGATTTAACAAGAGAGATCTTTGGGGAAATCTTCGCTGAGGATCCTAATCTGAATCAGCCCATTTGGATGAAACCRTGTAGGATCGCATCTGCCTATTTTCGCCGAGTCAAAGATCCAAATGATCTGGATGAAATCAAGGTAGGACAAAGTCTGTTGAGCAGGGAAAGTAAGATGAAAAACACCAAACTGGCATTTACCTGAGTGTTAGAAGATCATAAAAGGTGTATCCAGCAAGAGATGAGTTGAGAAAAGAAAAAAAGAAAATTTGTCAGAATGGTCCTTTTTTACTCAACAGATTGGCCTCCTTGTCCTTATGACTGATGCTGGTTGTTTTTAAACCTCAGTCCTCTGTGCAGAACTACCAGGATGACCTTGATCTTATAAAATTGGTGTATATATATATATATATACTGACAGCCTGCTGCTGTAGCAGATTTCTGTGTGGCTGAATTGGAATGGATCCAACGGTAGGGTTGGGCCAAATGGGATGAGCTAGATTTTTCACTCAGACATACACACCTATACCAGCCTCTTTGAGGACAGCAGGAGTTGCCCACAGGAACCCAAAATTTGACTGGTGAGGGCATTGTCATATTTGACAAGGCAGAGGAGGCTTCTGTGTATTGGTAGTAGTGCTCAAGGAAGGACAAAATCACAGAGCCTGACTGGACCTAAGGTTAAACTTGCAGGGCTGACATTAGGGAAAAAAACCTGTCTCCCTTAACGCCCTCCACAAAGAACCTTCCATATGGCTCTTCAAGATACAAATGAAAACTTCCTCCTGCACTGTTTCTTTTGAAATTGAAGGAGTTGAGTAAATTTTGATCAACCTGTTGAAGATACAGTGTGTTAACTGTCTAGGAAAGCAAAGAAAAGAAAGAAATAGTATCTAAATCASTCTGTTAGTTGAGAAGACTTTCAAAAGCATGTGGCTGGGGACAGCAGGGACACAGGACAAGGACACCAAATTCCCACCCTGTTTTTCTTTAGTATTTTCCTATAAAATAAATTGTCAGAATCCTCTGTTTGTGTAGTGTTGAAAGTGTCTGTTCTCAAGGTTGAAGCAGCAATGGGTGTCTTGTTCTCCCCCTCACTTCTGGGTTTAATAATTGTCCTGCCAAGCTGATGGGAATTCTGTAATGTGACTTTTTAATGGGAGCTGCTTTGTGCATACCTTTAATTTCTTAGCTCAAGTGTGATAAATCTCACCTTTACTGTTCTGTAGAACTTCATTGCAGCTGAAGTACTGAAGTTGTTCAGCCTGAGGAAAGAGCCTAACCACAAAACAGACTGGCAGAAGATGATGAAATTTGGGCGGAAGAAACGAGACCGGGTGGATCACATACTGGTAAGCGGATGAAAACAAACAATCTTGCCAGGTACTGTCCACCAGACTGAAGTGTGGCACATGAATGTAGTTTCAGTATTCAGTCATGCTGTTTAAAAAATACAAAGTGTACATGAGCTGTCAGAAGTCCAGTGCCAGTGAGGGAAGGTGACTTGAGTTAATTCTGCCTACTCATTTGACTGCAATATAAATTTGCTCACTCCCAAAAAGTTTAAAACATGAATTTCCAGAAGGAAACAATGAAATATTTGACTGAGAATAAACTTTTTCTTTGAGATGGCAGTATGTTTAATATAAAATGTTTTTATTTTGAAGTAATATTATTTAATTTGAGACAGTAATAGAGAGAATGCAATTAAACTAGTGAATGCTACTGTCACAGGAGCAGTGTTAAAACTGCCTGAGATGGAGCATGTCTGGCTGTGTACAGTTTTTGAAAGTTATTTTGTTGTCTTATATTGCCTGGTTAACATCTTTATTGGCTATAATGATAGTGAAGGTTCTGCTTGGGAATATGAGTCGTCATTAACACTGCTTCACTTAATTACACCTGGAATTGATTCCACACAGCGAGCACATATGAGTAATTTGGAGTTGTGGGTCATGTGGTCTTTTAATTGCCCATCACTGGAGGGTTTCCAACACAGGGGTTTAATTGTATGTAAATAGAATATATATTTATAGATCCCAATACATTCTGATACTCTTGATTCTGGGACATAGAGGTTGTTAAAGCATGCACAAAAAAGTTCTATGTTTAGATCTCCAAGGGAACCAATATTACAGCTATTATGCATGTGTACCAACTTCCTAATGTTTTTGCAACAGAGCTAGAAAGAAAGATTCCTTCTAGTTGAAGGCATCCAGAGTGCTTCAGGTGATGTGTGAAGTTCAGACAATCCAGTCTGTGATTTACATGCAGAGCCAGACGTCAAAGATTAATGGAGCTTTGACAAGTTTGGCTTAATAAATAATGTGTTTAATTTTATTTTGTTCTCACAAGAATATGGTAATAAAACTTCAGCTGAACACTGGGAGTAACTCTGTGAAGGTTGCAGCATGCCATGCTTTAGGAATAAGGCAGTCCCAGGGGCATTTCTTACAAATTTATACTGTGATGTGAGCCACTATCAGAGGAACTTYTAACTGAAAACCTAAGGAGATAAGGCAAGAAAAACTGAACTCTCTTTTATTAAAATCTCTGTGAAATATGAAGTATTGGACAGCTTTCTCTGTCTCCTGTTTTYGTAGTTTTAGGTGCTGTAGAGTCATCTTTGAAAATCACAATTCAAAATACTTAGTTCCAGTTTTTGTGAAGGTGTAGCCAGTATACATCACTGCAGTGTGTAGGGGATGTCATGTGAATACACACATGAGCTGATTGATTCCCCACATTCTTTTCATGCTTGTAAAGACAATGACTGTTAAAATAAAACATGATCTCTTTAAAGCAGAGATTAATATTCTTAGACTTCTGTTACTTGCATTTAAACTAAGAGCACAGTTTCTTCCCAGTTTGTTTCCATTTTAAGTCAAATTAACCTTAAAATCAAAACGTCCCTTCACAGTTTTCTGTTGAGACATCTGTGTATTTTAGTGATACTAGAGAAGACTGACCACACCTGACTGTCCAGTTCTGTCTGACCCAGGAGCTGGGTGTGGCTTTTACTACTTCTGTAGGCACAGAAACAAATGCCAGGCTGCTTGACTGAACTTATTCTCTCCTGATTATGCCTGCATACTCTGTACTGGGTTCATCATATTAAACTGAATTCCCAGTGGAAGGTTCATCCCTGTGGGAAGGAGCACACCAGGAGAAGCAGCCCTGGGACCTCTAGGTTGGCCATCACGCCTCCTGGGAACAAGAGGGAGAACAGGATGGATTAACCCTTTGCCTCCTTGCTCTGCCTTGAGCTTTGCAGCTTCCTCCAACTGCTGCACTTTTAGTTGCATTTTCACTTTGGTCTGTGCTTTCCCAGCATTGACACCAATGTGGTGAGTCATGTTTAAGTGCCAGTGACAAAAGAACATCTTCCTCTTCTCCTTTTTGCAGCGTTCTTTTTGTCTTCAATCAGGCATCTCTGTCCTCAGAAAAGAATTTATATTGGGATTCTTCAGGGATCCCTCTGATATGCTGGATATTTGCTGCAGTTAAAGCAAATCTTGGCTTTCAATAAACAAGTACAGGAGTTCACATTTATGAAAAGCTACTTTGTTTAAAATCAAGTTAAAGGAATGTCTAAGTATTTGCTTTCTTCCCTTTTTGTCCCTTCATRTTGTTCCTTTATCACATGTGTGCTGTCTGTGCTTTGTGGAGAATGTCTAATGTACATTTCGGTACATCAGGGCTGCCAGAATCTTTCAAAACCTGTTTTTAAACTACAGCAAGAGCCCTCATATCTCCTTATTTCAGTTCAGGTGCTGACAATAGGTTGTTTCCACTCCTTTTTTTTTCCACTTGGGTCTTCAGCCAAAACTCCCTGTGCTGATCTGTTTGCATGGGGCTAGAACAAACTCTGCCATTGCTTTCCCTGCCAGCCCCTTTCTCTTTTATGTGGAGCTTGAGAAAGCAGARCTCACATGATACTGCCAAACCTATGTGTTTGGTTTTCACACCTGAGGAGCCTGCCAGCAGAGTGCTGCAAAGTGCTTGATCTTCTGACCTGTTGATTTAACAGCCAGAATGTTTCTCTCTGTGCAGAAGCTCTGCAACAAAGCAGGACTGTTCCTACCAAGCTGGCTTAATTGGAAAGCTGGAGGTGCCACTGCTGCAGCACCCCAGATCTACCCCCAAGGGGAGTGCACAGTAAGAGAGTGAAAGGCTGTTTGTATGCTGTGTCTGAAGGTTTCCAGGCACTCTGAGAGCAAAGGGCTGTGAGAATGCACCTGCCTGCCTTCCTCCTGCTGGCCTTCATCCAAGACACTACTTTATGTCTGGATGGTTATTCTTTTCAGTCTCCCTAATAGTCTACTTACTCCTTAAATGTAGTTTATTTTAGAGATATTCTTGCTTTTGAACAGGAAACTTGAGAAATCAAAAYATGCTAAGTCACTCTCTAGATTTCCTTCTGATTATATTACTTTATGTGGGGTTTTTTAGGTGCTGTGACATTTAGTAGAGGGCCAGCAGATCACATGACCATGTTATCTCCTAGTTTTTCTTTTGTGTGCATGCCCCCTTCTTTAAATGTCTTTTTTTAACATAAAAAGTGTGCATACAAAAAAAAAAGGCACAGGGAAAAAAATACCGCACAGCCTTCTGCATTTCATCACTCCTTTTATTTTCATGTAGATGGAATTAATTAAAACTGTAGTTTTCCTGACTTCACCCAAATGCAGTTTCTTTCTGGTATAGAGATCTTGCTTCCTGGTATCAAATATGTGAAGTTTCACTTCTGTCATGAGAAAGTGCAAAGTACTGAAGAAAAGGCAAAGTCCATTTCCATGCAAGCCATGATAGTTGTCAGTTATTAAAGAAACTGTCTCAATTACTTAGGAGCAGTTTGTGGCAACACAACAAATGGATCAAACCTTTCCCAGACAAAGGAGTCACAAGTGCCTTGGCTCAGATGTTGCAGCCAGGGCTGCAAAGCAGCACAGCAGTTGCCACACGTGTTCTGAATGCACTATAAACAGGACTTGCCTGCAGCTGCAGATTGCACGTTCTCGCAGTTTTCCAAAAGTATGCTCGAGGAAGTCCTCCCAATGCCAAAGGAAATTGTGCCCTGTGCCTCTGAGAGAGGGAGGAATGATACAGGCAAGAGAAAATTAATCATTGCTACTGTTTTTCTTTCTGGTGCCATTAAACATCCAGCCTTTCTCTGCCTGGATCAAGTGCCTTCTCCTCTCTCSTTTACTTTTACTTCTTTATTCCATGTATCTCTTTTCACTGCTTSAGCACAGTAAAGAAAGTGTCTCATCACACAGTTGTCAGGGAGACAGAATAAACAGCACCTTAGTGTGGATCTGGACATTGGGGTTTGTTCAAGGCCAGTGAGATCAGAGCTTTTAACCTGCTTGATGATTTTTCTCACTAGCTTCCCCCACCCTCAGTGTTACCTTCACTAATTCTTGAGTTCACTTTTCAGCAGTGGAGTGGCTGCTGGCCTGGGAGGGCTGGGCAGAAAATCCCTATGGTGCAGCTGCTCCAGGTTTCCAGCCTTGGATGTCATCAGTCAAAGTCCCTGGGCATCCCCTGGCATTTGTCTCCACCCACCTTTTCATCTTCAGGCTCTTCCCCCATTTCCAGGATCTTTCCTGCAGCAGCCATCTTCACCCTCTCCCTTTGAACCCCCTGTTGCTTTTTCCCAAATCACTTCTGCTTTTAGGGAATCCTTTTTCAGCATCACCTCTTCTTTTCATGACCCCTGTCTCTTTCTTTTCCTTATCTAAATAGTCTATGAAGCAGACACACAACACATGATCAGTCTGCAAATTGCTGCTTCTGTCTTATGCCTTTTTATTGATGGGAAGACTTGGGACATGCTGCTGTTTACTTTATCAGAATTTACAACCAGCACATACGGGTTGCAGGCAGCACATTTCTGTGTGTTCAGGAGTCTCTTTCAAACATTCACCCCCACACAAACCAACACCCAATTATCCACCACTTGTTAGCTTTCCATTTAAATTACCTTTCACCTACAGCACTCCTTCAAAGTTTGATTGCAAATAGTGTTGCTTCTTCCTTATTAGTAACAAGCCTAATGAAGCCATTAATGCCTCTTCCTTGACAGCTGTGTGGGAAAGAGGCACTTGCTGTGGTAGCACAGATTTGTAAGCAGGCAGTGTGACTCTTCCAAAGCTGTTTGCAGATGAGATCCCTGCCCCTCTCCCCAAGCTCTCTTAGAGAGGGAGAAAGGAGCTGTCAGCCTGAAGCCCTGTGTCTAACCAGGACCTAATGAATGGCTGCAAACCCTGCAGCAGTTCCAGTCCCCTGGGATTCCCATAGCAGGCTTTTCTTGGGCTTCACACTCTGCTGGGGTTACTGAATCAGCATTGTGCTGCAGCAGCTGTCAGCTTCAAAACAGACCCRTTTCTGGGAGGTTTAGCTTCAGGCAAAAGGAAGAGAGTGTCTTGGGGCTATAGTTCATGTTCTGTCTCAGAAAACAGCACTATTACATACTGRTCCTGGGTTAGTGGGTTTTTCAGTRTGTTTAACCTTAGTTTGGCAGTGTGTAGGTGTCTGCCCCACTTGTACACTGTAAATGTATTTTCAGTTCAGAGTGTTAGATTTATGGGCAAAGGAGGTTTCTGCTGAAGCTGAGCAGAGACAGAGCTTTTAACAGGGTTTTGTTGTCATTTTAAATACAAGYGATGTTTGCATTCATCCCTTCTTTTCTAAAATGATTGAGTATGTTTAGGTTTGTCTGTAATACTGAAATGGTCTGTAAGAAATTTTTAATAAGTTTAATTGAAGATGTTCCATTTGGAGACTCTCAATAAGACTTGATTTTCTGATTGAAATTAAATATTTCATTCTGATACTAAACCACCTATTTGTCAGTGAGCAGTAAAAGGGGATTTTCTTTGTCAACAATTTAGTAATAGAAGGAAGTAAGTACTCTTTGAATGTACTGGTACAAAATTCCATTTGTATTAATGCTGTCAAATCCAGTGAAGCATGGAGTATTCTGTGCAAATGAGTTGTAATGCTGTCTTATAACACATGTAAGCATTCTTCCTATGCAGAAGCATTGGAAGTTAGTTGTTTCCCTAAAGTTTTCTTATTACTTTGTAAACTSAGCTGCAGTGAAATCTCTTCTTTTCCCCTTTGCCCTGTTCAAGGCCTTTCCATTACTTCTTACCAGTTTAAGCTACAAGGAATCAGCTTCTTGCAAAAACATKATTAGGGACTAATTAATTAATAGAGCTTCTGCTGTTGGCCAAGACTGTCCCATTAGCTGAGTCCTTTCAAGTGAAAAACTTGTGCAGGAATATGMAAGCCTTTAAAATGGATGCTAGAGTGAAAAGTAGAAAACATTCATRCAGTGAAATAGCCTGGTTCAAACAGATCTGTGTTCGTTTTGCTATTCCAAGCGTTTCCTGTAATCTCTTACAAAGACAGATATGTTGTTGACAGACAGACTCTGCTTTGGACTCTTTCTGGAACTTTGCAGGCAATATTATTTTAAAGCAACAGAATTGTAATGTTTCTATTGCTTTTCTCCCCTCCAAGGTGCAGGARCTCCATGAGGAAGAAGCGCAGTGGGTGAACTACGACGAGGATGAGCTGTGTGTCAAGATGCAGTTGGCAGATGGGATCTTCGAGGCCTTAATCAGAGACACTGTTGATGTACTGAACCAGATAAATGAGAAACAGAGGAGGCTGCTGCTTGTCTGACAGTGCTGAAGTGAGCTCAGAGCTGCCAACCATGGAGTCACAGGCCTGACTCCTGACCTGCTCTCCTCCCTGCACGTGCTGCAGCTGGACTTCCACGCGTGGGGTTCCCAGGCAGTTCAGATGGGATGAAAAGAACCTGAACTGGCTGCCAAGACCTCGCACCAGATTTATTGTTTGGAACAAGCTGATCCCTCACTTGAGGCTGCTTTGAGGAGTGCTCAAGACTGTTAATGTGCCAATGCAGTTATGTCACATAACTGTCAGCAGCTGCCCAAGGCCCCGGCCTGGGCCTTTGATATGTTTGGCTTGTTCCCTGAAAGGGTTGGGTTAAGTTGGGATATTGGCTATTTTGCTGGAATGGTGGTCAGCCATCAGTACTCAACTTGTCTTTAGAAATGTGAGTAATTTGGAGAAGCAACAGTTTGGTCAGGTTTTGGTCATAAACAGAGACTTACCATACTGAACAGTGTTATAATCTTAACACATCTTCTCCTGCAGTCCTAACAATGTGCATCAGTTCCTTCTGCTTCAGAGCCTATTTAATTCACTTCTCTGTGAAGCTGGTTTTCATCTTTCTTCTGTGATGTGGTACCAAACATGGTGCCAGCCCAGTCCAGGGAAATTAGATGATGTTTCTTTTTGCCTACAAGTAAAGAATTCTTGCTGCTTTGCTCTGAGGCAGAGCAAGATAAAGCCTGCCTAATGTCAAGCGTGAAAGATGAGCCCGTGGACAACTTTCCTCCTACCGTGTAGCACTTCTCTTCCTGGAGCACCAGCTGCTCCCAGATAATGGATACTCAGGATTTTCTCAGGCACGAGACATGCAGGAGTGGAAAATATTTCCTTACAAAAATTTGGCCTTCAATCCCTCAGCTTTCTCCCTTACTGTCACCTAATGAAATTGGAGAAGCTGTTACTTGAACAATTTAGAGAACAGAGTGTATTCACCAAAGAAAGCAGTGTCTGGTGCTTGACTGTCTGCATGTTTTGTGCTTGTGGGTTTTTTATTTATTTTCAGATAATTTATTAAGTGGATTACAGGAGAGTGTCCTGTGCAGTTGGCTGCACTGTCTTGTGTTTTGAGACAGACAAACTTGAGAGAGCATCTGGTTTGGAAACTTCCAGAGCCCCATATTCTTCACACAAAACCTCCAGCTTCATGAGGCAGATGCGAGGAGGTGAAGGTAGGAACAACCAAACCTCAGTGACCAAGGGTGGGATGCAAGGACACATCTAGGAGTGGAGCTTGAAAACCGAAGCACCTGGTTCAGAGACAATGGAGAGTTGAGGGGGCTGAGCTGAAAAATTGTGTGAAAATTCCCAGCTCTTTSTMTTCCCTTCCTTTCCCAGAACTTCTGCACCATACTATGTAGTTGATTTTGATTGATTTGGCTGGATTCATCTGCAGTGTCGTTCTKCTGAGTGCTGGTTCCTGACCTGTTCTTCCTGTTCTTGTGTTTTTCTTGGAGGAACATGGACAATCTGGGGTCAAACGTTGATGCCTTAATAGTGGATGTCCCTATTTGCTAACCTGGGACAAGACCCAGAGGGAAGTGAGATTCTCCAGGCACTGGAGTGTAGACAGACACTTTGAAGCCCTCAGAGGTGCCCCAAAGATGCTGCAGCCCACAACAGGCGTGGCAGGTGGCATCTCAACTGTTTCATTCATCTGCTTGGTTCTTGGGCTTCCTGCTGTGCATACCTCTGCTGCTGCTCCAGTTTGGTTTCTCTTTTCCACCTTTTTCTTTTTTTGGTTGGGTTGTTTATTGTTTGGGATTTTTTGAAAGCTATCATTGGAATATTTGCATTTTGCACAATGACACACAGCTGGTAATTCTTCAGGGACAGCACTGGGAAATGTTGGATCTGCCAGAGGTCCATACAGATTCTCAGATGTAGTGTTGCCAGCACCTCACTTATGAGTTAGTGGTGAGCCATATCCATGGGAGCTCTGTGAGTGGAAGAACAAGGAGGAGGTAATGGTGGGTAGGGACACCTCCAGTGGGAATATGCATGTCTGTCCCTCAGTAGTGGGCCTTTTGGCTGGCTAGAAGTCAAATAGTCTTGGTGGWGCATTGCTCAGCTTTTTTTCTCAAGTGATTCATTTGTTTGTGTAAAATGTCATGATGCTGAACCAGGAAACCCTTGGATGCTTAAGACAGAAGCAAACTAAAGCTGCTAGATTAAACCAGCATGGTGTCACTCATTGGGTCACCACCTCAGATTCCCTTTCCTGGGTGTATCTCTTTCAATAGCAAGGATTGCTATTTTTATAGGTAGCAATTAAGGAAAGAGGACAGAAACCTGCAGAGTCRGTTGTACCTGGAGCATCAGGTCAGGTTCTGTTCTGTAGATTCTGTGGCCTGTGTTGAGAAGGTTGTCCTGCATCCCCTGGGCTTTTTGCTCTCCTGAAGGGGCTCATGGGGTGTTTCTGGTCTGTCCAGCAGGAGTGGGGAGGTTGTGCAGTCAGGCCTGACAGGGCATGGGGCCTGTTGGAGATTATGTGCCTGTTGTCTTTTGGCTGTAGTACCCTCCACAGAAGCACTTACTGTTTTTAACAGGTGTTTGGACAGAAGGAAGTTGTGTCTAAGTAATGGCTTTGTTCCTTTGCAGACATCACTGATTTATTTTTGGTAGCAATCCTTGCTAGGAGCAACCCTAAAATGACTTGAACGTACGTGAATTACCTTCTCAATACCTCACGTGTGTTGAGTTGCTTTGAGTTGAGTGGATGTTCAAAACCTCAAGTGGGTTGAGTACTTGTGGACTGATGATTACTGCGATGAAGCAAGGGTCAGGCTGGGTCAGGCTGCTAGTGAGGAGATATGGGGAAGCCTGGGATCCCACAAACAGGCTGAATTCTCTGCTTCTCTCCCCAACCTTCCCTTTGTAAGGACAAGATGATATTTCTGCATCCTGGTTATCTCGGTGTAACCACATAAGAAGATTCAAGGCTGGGACATTTTGCTGAGACTCTTGAGCTGTTTGGGGCAGCAGCAGCTGTCATCACTGGGGCCCTGCTGCTCCATCTTTGGAAGGATCTCAGAGCCAGGTAGGAAAGCCCAGGCTTGTGGGAACACGGAGTGTGAGCTCTGTAACAGCAGGATGCTCTGTGAGCCGAGCCCTGGAATATCAGTGCTTCTGCCTTTCAGAGAAGGCTTGTTGCTCACAAGGTGGAATGAGGGATTGAAAAACCCCATCTTGTTTTTTTCCTTTCTTGAAAAAGTGGCCTTAGCTTTCTGCAATACTTGAATAAGTGTGTACCTGCAGAAGTAGCACAGTGACAGAGACCTTTTAAGTGACTATTCTGCGAGGAACTGTGTGCAGTTCCAACTTTCATATCTCTTTGCTACCTTAAGAATATTAGGAAAACAAAGTACTTTTCAGCAGACAAACAGTTGAATCTTACAAGGTATTTAGTGCATCTGAAGTGTTTACAAACCAACTAAAATGGAGAAAAGCAAACTATTGAACTTATTTGTAATTTAAGTGTTAAATGCAAAATTATATACAGATGAAAAAGGAATACTGTAATTAACCTGCATTTACTAGGGGGTTTTATTCCTTGATTTTGCAGAGCCTTTTGATACACATTTGCAAAGCCGCCTTTTGGGAGGCTCAGTCTCCCCATGTACTGTGTTGTGGAAATGCTGAAAAGAAACCCATTTACTGTGTATGTGTAAATAACCTGGTAACTTGGGGTTTGGGCCAGTTTCAGCTCATGTTCACATCCACAGCAGCTTTGCACAGTAGACAGATCCAAGGATGTGGAGGGGGTGGGGAGGTTTTTTTGTAATTAAGAACTGTAAAATAACCAGGATGGTCCCTGTGTACACCAGTGTAAATATCTTTGGTAACTGAAATGTACTTTAAGAGAACAAATTCTGTAAATAAACTGATTTATAAATTAATCTTGTTTCCTGGATTTTATAAAATTGAGCTTTCCAATTACCCAAGCAGTTGCTAATTCTGACGGTGTCCTGGAGATTTGTCCCTTGTAYGTTCCACTTTCTGTCTGATGCTGTACTTGGCATGCCAATCACAATCTACAAAATCCCATTAGACTTGCCCTAATTATAATCATAACTTTTTTAGAATTTCTTTATTGTTAAAGCTGACTATTGATAACACTAGAAAATAGCATTGAACAATCATTGCAGGAGTTCACAGTGGGAGAAAAACTACTCCTTGCACATATTTATTTAAAAKATGTTATAAAAACTCATGGTTTAAAACATTTTTATGTGAAACAACAGTTTTGGAATTAAATTCTTCAGAACCTCAGTCTTGTTTTGTATTCCTAAATTGGTACATCTCTGTAGAGATGCTGTTTGCAGCACCAATCCCGTCCTCACCAAGGGGCAAATATTGCTCCCTGGAAACTTTGTGTGTTGGTGGAACTTTTCTAAATYTTGTCCTGTTTTCTTTCCAGGACAAGAAAAAAACAAATCCCTTTAACACCTGAAAGGTGTAAAAGGAGCTCTGTAAGAGGACAGCCAAGTCCAAACACACAGGTGCCAAACCACAGGTGTGGCATGTGGTGATGGAGTGGCAGCATGAAGGTGTGAGCCAGGGAGCACAGGTGTTTATTGAGCCTCCTCAGTGCCTGTGGCCACCCCTGCTCCGGTACCTCTGCTGTGTTTTGGTGCCTTTTATTAATGTACAGCCCAGCAGAAAAGGCTTTGCTTTCCATTTACTGCAGACCCTGTACAAAACCCAGCATTGRTCTTTCCAGCTTGGAGGACACTGTGACCGTTAACTCCTCACCTGCCTGGGAGGGCTGTGTGCATTAAATGGGGGGGACCTGTATGAGCTAAACCATTGCAGTTATTTGTTCTTTGCTTTTCCTCAGCAGAGGTACCTCATCCCGGAGGAGGACTTGCTGCATTCAGGCTTCTATTATGGAAGCAGCTTTGCTGCAGTCCCGCGGTGCCAGTGTGCTGCAGGGCTGGTCCTCAGTGGTTTGTGCTGGGGACACCGTCACAGCCCTCAGACACCGTCACAGACCTCAGACACCATCACAGACCTCAGACAGGAGGACGTCACAGCCCTCAGACAGACAGGAAGACGTCACAGCCCTCAGACAGACAGCAGCACGTCACAGTCCTCAGACACCATCACAGCCCTCAGACAGACAGCAGCACGTCACAGCCCTCTGAGCTCAGCAGCTGAACCGGCCAGACACAGTGGTGGGTCCTGGGATGTCCAAAGTTCTGAGGCCAAGTGGTGCTGCAGCCTCTGTGTCCTCATTAGTGAGCAGCAGGAAAGCGTTCGTGCCGTGCCTTTCCTCGCCCCACAGCAGTTTTATTCCACGAGTCCTGTATTTTTGGACAATTTTCTGTTTGCATCCATCCCTGGAAGGAGCTCAGAGTGCATTTCATGCTGAAAAAAAACCAAACTGATCTGTGCATCTCTGGCTGAATAAGAGGCTTCCTTTAAGAACGGCTCAAGCTGTGGGAGTGCTGCCAAGGTGCTCTGGTGGGTGACGCAGCAAACTGCTGCATTGCTCCTGCTGTCCTTGCCCAGGATGCCCAGCAATCAGCATGATGAAGGCTCTCATTTCCTCATTTGCAAGTCTACGTTGCTTCACTCTGTCACTGACACTTGACTTTCTACCCGTGGTGTTTGTGCAACTCTTCCCAGAAGCCTAGGAGCATGGTTACCTTTAACAGCTGTTTCACCTGTGGACCTGGTGAAACTCCTGGGTTGGGCAATGGCCAGCAGCCGCCTTCTTGACTGTGGATTGAGTAGGACTGTTTGGTGCCTCCCTTCCCAGGTACAGCCCACTCCCAGGTGCCTCCCTGGGGATGTGGTGCCAGCTGCAGCCATCCCTCGTGCTAAAATGCCTGGCAGAGCACTGGGGCGCTTGAAATGTTGACTGTGCTCCAGACGTGCTGTGCCCTGCCTAGCACAAGGGCTTCTGCAATGTCCAGGCTCTCATTAACACAGCCCTGAGAAGAAAAGGAGTTGGTGGGGAGCTGCTGAACACCAGCAGCTCTTCAGAGTGCAGGAAGGAGAGGAGGGGGGGCTGCCCAGCTGCTGGCGCCCAGCCCGGAGCATGGGCCATTGCCTGGCAGGAATGCAGATGAGATGTAATGGAGTTTGAACGTGTAGGGCACTCCGGGATGCCGGTCCTGTGGGGGAGGGAAAGGCACCCTCTGAGACCTGGAAACTGGAGCAAACAAAACCCCTAGCCCCTACCCTAGCCCCTACCCTCCTGCCTCCTCCTGAATAAGGTCCTGCAGAAATTTGGAGAAAAGGAGGAGAATCGAGTAGCTCTGTTCAGGAGGGGGATGGTTGGGCAGGTTCAGGGGCATAGAGGAGTACAGATACCTTCTTTGCCTGCCAAGAGTGCTGATGGCCTGGAGCAGGTGGTTAGTTCCTGCTCTGAATGTTTCTCTTGGCCCCAGTTTTCCAGCCCTTTGCTCCACCTGTACAAGACCTGCTGTGTCCCTTGGGCTGTGTTCCCTCCCTGATCTGGATTTCCAGTGGCTTCCTCTTGCATGAAGTCTAGACTGACTCTAACTCAGATTTTGTCTGAGAATTTGCTGGAGGTGGAAGTAACACCACTTCTGGGGGGTGTCACAGCTAGGATTTGATTTTATTCCAGCAAAATAAAGGAGGCTGCAGGGGATCCCACTGCTCACGTGGCTTGGCTTGGGGAGCTCAGCAAGGAGCCTGGTCCAGTGTCTGTGTCTGCTGCATTGCTCCAAGGGCTGATGGAGCCAGCACTGCTCAGGGAACCTGTGATTGGGCACAGCAGTCCTTGGAAGGTGAGACCTTGCTTACGTTGCAGGACTACTGTCAGAGCAAGAGAGGAGTGCTCCGTTGTCATCCCTGTGGTATTCTCAGTTTCATGCACTGCAATTAAACCACCTGCCAAATAATGATGTGGCAAATCTGGGCGGTGTGGCCTCCTCCAATCTGCTCCTTAAAGCTGGGAACATGAGCTGGACTGGAAAACATGTGCTCTGTGCAGCCTGGGTCATGGTAATAATTTATGACTGTTAGCAGATCTGAAATTTGCAGGTAAAACGTTTCCTACCCAGACATACCAATGACAGTGCCAGTTCCTCCTGATCTCCCCAGGTTCTTCTGAAAAGAGCAAGGCCAGCGTGGCTGCTGTCCTTTGGAGCAGGGATGAATCAGCAGAGGGTGAATAGCAGGAGGCTGGTACTGCTGTGTTCTCTCTGCAGATGCAAACTATGTGAACATATTCATCACATCCTGAGAATGCACCCCAGATTTGCTTTTGTGCCTCTTGTTATTACAGGCTGGTTGGGCTTGAAAGGTAGAAATCAACGATTTCCGACCAAGCCTGTCTCRTGGAGTCAGCAATTCCCAGCTGCCAGTGGGGCTTTGAGGGGCCATCCTGGTCTTCACAGGTGTCAGCCTGGCAGAGCCAATGCAGAGCGTGGGCAGCACTCAGGACTCACATCCCCTCCAGGTGTCTCAGCAAAGCTGGCAGCTTTGTGGCACAGGCGCTGCCAAAGGTCTTATCTGAAGCCATGTCTCAGCTGAGGTGTGACTTGTGCCACCAAGAAAAAAGTGCCACCTGGATTGGAATGTCAGGGAGGTGGCAGGTGACACAATTTTCCATCACTCTCTGAGGGAAGTGAGGCTTTTTCTTTTTATTCACAGAAGGACCACGATTTAAGCAGTGCTGTGCTGCAGATCAAAGAGGACTTCCTKGAGTTCATCATCCTGTGAAGTCTGGAGAAAGGAAAACTGCTGAGCTTCCTCTGCAGCTGGTATTTCCAAGGTGCTTGCAGGGGTGTTGGATGCAAACCTCTCAGAGCAGGCTCTGAAATGCCAGTGACGGGGTTGCCGTGATTGTGTCATGAGTCTTGCATTGGTTGCGTGTTTTCCTTGGAGTCAGTTCCTGGAATCACACAATTAGGTAGGAACGTGTTCTCTAATTTTCAAGGAAGAAAGTCCATTTCAGGATCAACCTGTGGCCCTGAACCTTMACAACTAAAGGGGAATGAGGAGGTCCTGGGTCTGCTCGCCTGGCCATTTGGAACATTTTACAGACAGATTCATGCYTTTAAAAATAGACAATCAAAGCCTTTCTCCATTTTCTGAAATTTAGTCTTTTCCATYGCTTCAAGGGCTGAACACATAAAATCCAACCGCTCTTTCCTTGGCTCCTCTCTAACCCAGCACAGAGGTGATCTGAGTAGCTTTGTGTCTGAAAATGATCCATTTTAGGTGCACAAAACAAGTTCTGCAGGGCTTAAATTATTTTGGTGAGATTGTGGCCGCCTTTTGAGGTTCTCAGCCTGTTGATGTTGCCCACGCCTCACTGACTTCAAGGAGATTCCTGCTGGTTGTTAGTCTGGGAAAGGAGATTTCAGAGCTTAATGAACTAAAGCCACTGCTCAGCTGCTGCAGAGATTGTGCACAGGATTCCCAGCACAGGAATCTCTGTGGTCATCCCATGGCCTTGCTACGGAGTGAAGCACAAYTCTCCCCAAAGTTAAGGATGCTCAGGTAGGCACTGAAGGCTTTGCTGTGAAAAGCAAGTAGGTTCCTAAAKATGCAGTTGGAGCCTAAAGCTGACCTTTTAGGGCTGGCTGGGGCTCAGCATCACCCAGCCACCACCCAGGTGAGCATCCAGCATCACCCAGCACCTGTGTCCTGGTTTTGCTACCTGCAGGTTCCATTGGCAGCCAGAGAGGACAAAAAGGCAGAGAGCACTGGGAGGGCGTTTCTAAAACCTCCCCAGACTTCTACTGGTTCTTGACTGCTGTTATTTCATCTTAGTTGCTTTCAAATCCAACTTTAAAAAAGAGTTGTTTCAAAGCCTCTGCTTCGTCTTTGGCTTCACAGGCCATGCCCTGTGTCAGGGTGTTCTGCAATGAAAATATGTCTCTTCCCAGTCTGAGGTGCAAGAAAAGCCTCATCTCTTGCTTTGCAGCAGCATTCAAAGGAAAAAAAGGATTTTTGGGCAAGTCTGKGCCTGGAAAACTCCACACCCTGCTGCTGAAGGAGGATATTACCTGGGGAGCCTTGGGGATGGGACGTGCCAGCTGGGCAGTAGGGTCGTGGGTAGCAGCCCAGCTGTTCCCAGGGCAGCAGGAAGCAGGAGCATCCCCACCCCAGGGCTCAGGGGATGAGCAATGGCATGGCTCACCTCCAAAGGAGCCGAAGCCCCAGGCTGGGCTGTGGGCTCTTGCCCCTTCACCTTGCTTTTGCATCTAAAAAAAGGATTCAAGGAATTTGGGCTGCCTGGAAGGAAGGGGTGAGCTGGTTGGGGAGAATGCTGGCAATTATGCTGGCACTGAGCACCTCTCCTTTGCCTTGATAACCTAATCAAGCTGATGAGCCCTTTAAATAAGGCTTTAACCGAGGAGGAAGATAACGGTGGTGATCTCCCTGAACATGGGCATTTTTGCATTTTAATCACCAGCTGGATGAGGACAAGTCCTGGCAAAGTCTCTCTCTGTCAGTAGTGAGGTACCACCTTTGAGAGCAGCCCTGCATAGCTGCTAGGGCTGTGTCTCTCTGCCTCCTGGTTAGACAATGAGGCATGATAATCCCTTAAGGACTTAATTACAGCTGACAGGGCTGGAGCAGACCATTTTCGCCGCATTCCCTTCAGCCTGGACCCACAGAAGATGGGTGGGAGCAATCCCCTGGGTTGTGTCGACCATGCTCAGTCCCCCCAGGCAGGCAGGCAGTGTCAGGGAGCCCTGGTGTTTCCTGGAGCTGTGCCCCGTGTGGAGCCCCTGCCTTCCACTGCCTTGGCGAGCCCGGGCTCTGGCAGGCTTGTTTTTCTAGCATGGCAAGTCCGCCTAAAATGCCTAGGTGGGGCCCAGCAAGGATAATGGCCTTCCTGGGGACAGAGCCAGCAACAAGCCCTCAGCAGCCATGKGCACCCCCATTGCCAGAGGTTCCCTGGCCTCAGGGGCTGGGGAGGGAGCGGAGGGCTGGATTTTGGGGCTGTGTCCACCCTGGCAGTGCCTGGCTCTGCCCCGGGGCACTGAGCAACGGGCACCTTCCGTCCGGGGCTGGGAGCCRGTGACGTGTGTGCGTGCGTGAGCGAGGGCACGGCCTGGCCTGGCCGGGAGGATGGAATCACGGAATCCTGCAATGGCCTGGGCTGGAAARGATCTTAAAGAACATCTAGTTCCATCATCCTGCCGACCCTTCCACTACCACAGGTTGCTCCAAGTTCCATCCAGCCTGGGCCTGAACATTTCCAGGGATGGGGCAGCCAGAGCTTCTCTGGGCAAYCTGTGCCAGGGCCTCACCRCCCTCCCAGGGAAGATTTTTTTTTTCCTAATATGTAATCTAACTCTCAGTTTGAAGACATTCCATTGAAGGGGCCACTGGGGGTAGGAGGCTGCTTTTTTGAGATGTAGAGCTGGTTTTTGTGGGTGTCACAGGATATCCTTGCTGAGTATTGCTGGCAGGTTAGGGGAGAGGGCAGGGATGTCTGCAGGGTGCCCATTCCACAGGGTGTCCAGGTGGTGCCCAGTGACGCTGGCTGATGTCAGGGCATYTGACCAGGGCGCTGCCCTCAGGGTGCTCATGTTGGTGACAAAATGCGTTTTGGGGCTGAATCAGCTGCCTTTGCCATTGCACCATCGCAGATTCATTTAGGTTGGAAAAGACCTAAATCACCGAGTCCAGCCTGGGCCCAACACCACCCTGCCAACCAGACCGTGGCACTCAGAGCCACCTCCACTCTTTCCTTAAACACGTCCCTGGGCAGTCCTCACTTTATCAGAATTGTACCATTTCATGCCATTTGTCCCCTCACGGAGGGGTAACACCGCAGCAAAGGGTGAGGAGGGCAGTACTGGGCTCGTCTCCATGAYGTGAGGGGGCTGCAGGCCTACCGCSGGCCGGCGCCGGGGCTGTGCGCGCGCGTTCGTGCCCGCGGCCGCTCTGGGGCTTCCCCGCGCCGGCCCCGCCCCGGCCCCGGTCCCGGCCCCGCCCCGGGGGCGGTGCTACGGGCGGCTCCGGGCGCTAAAGGCGGCTCCGGGCGGTGCCGGCCGGCCTGCCATCCATGCTTCCTTCCTTCCATCGCTGCCGGCCACGCTCATGCGCCCTGAGCGCTTCCCCCGCGCCTCCCCCTCGGGGCTCGGGCCCAGGCCTGGCGGGCGATGTGGCGGCGGCGGGCGCGGGCCGGGGGCCGCGGGGGGCCGGCGGCTCTCCCGCCGCTCCTGCTGCTTTTCCTGCTGCTCCGGGTGCCCGCGGCGCGGCCCGGCCCCCTCTACTCGGCCTCTGATCCCCTGGATCTGCTGGGGCCGGGGGCGGAGGAGCGGCTGCTGGGCTCCAGCAGCGCTTGGGCCGTCGAGTTCTTCGCCTCCTGGTGCGGGCACTGCGTCCACTTCGCGCCCACATGGCGGGCCCTGGCCCACGACATTCGCGGTGAGTCCCCGACCGCGCTGGTCGCCCCCCTTCCCCTCATCCCCGCCTGCCCTCCCCATCGGCTCCCCGATCCCCCCGTGCCCTTGACCTTGTTACCCCCCACCCCTTATCCCTGTCTCTGTCCTCTTCCGTCAGCACCCGGTGTCTCTGGCCCTGCATTCTCAAATTCCCCTGCACCTTTGTTCACCTCATCTCTTCATCTCAGCACCCCTCCTCCCTGTGCCCCTGCGCAGGGGGTCCCGCTTCCCCCAAGACCGGGAGCATCCTGCAATCCCCCCTGTGCCCTTGCCCCGTCGTCCTTCTCCTCTCTGCCCTCACCCTTAAATCCTCCCTGCATTCCGGGCTCCGCATCCTCGTTCCCGCGAGCATCCCTACATCCCGTGTCCTTCCCAGCGCCGTCCGTCAATCCGCTCTGCCCTATCCTCTGTCAGCTCCCCGAGATCCCCCTGCGGCCCAGCTCCAGCCTCCCTGGAACGTCAGCCGGGTGGGAAGGCCCCGCTCCCTCCCGGTGTCCAGGTTTCCCTCCCCCGATACCCAGGCCTGGCTTAGCAGCATCCCTGCACCCCTTTGGCAGGGAGAAGCTCAGGCTGAGCTTGCCCAGGCATGGGGGATCCCGCTGCCCCCCAGACTTTCCCTGAGCCCCGCTGCTCCCGGTGCCAGCAGAGATAGGGACGGCAGGTTGCTGGGCGCTGATCCCAGCTGGTTTGTTCCCGGCTTTGACCTTGCTGCCCGGCCTGGCCGGTGCCAGCCGCGCCTGGGGACCCGCACGCCCCGCTGCTGGGCCCCTTGTCGTGCCGGGACTCATCCTGCCTCCCCCGGCATCCCGGGGTTCTCCCTGTTATTGCGCTAATTGATACAGCGCGCTGGCTGCCGCATGAGTCAGGCGGCCGGCCGGGCATCCCGTCCCTCCGAGGGGATGCCGTCCCTCCCTGGGGATGCCGTCAGAGCTCCCCAACGGGCAGGATGTGAGGAATGGGGTGCGTGCCCGGGCCCCGCGGGGCAGTGCCGCCTCTCCTGGCCCCTCTCCAGAAGAGGGCTCCCCCAGGCTCCCTGCTCCAGAGGCTGAGCGCGGATGGTGYGCCCGTGGAGGCGGGGCGGGGAAGCCACCCCCGTGCTGCTCAGCAGCCCKGCTGCCATTCCCACGGGTGGATGTTCGTAGGAGTGGGCTGGACGGGGAGGATGCTGGGGTGACCTGTGGACACCACGTGCAGACGAGTATGGGAACATGCCTGGCTCCCTGCAGCAGAGCTCGTCACCAGCTCTCCTGTGCCACGAGTGCCAGGGCAGTGGGAAGCAGCTCACCTGTCCCGTCACCTGTTGACACGGGACAGYGTTTCCGTGCCTCCAGCGTGCTCCTGACCCAGGGCAGCATGGGCTCCATCTGCGTGCCAGCGCCATGTCCTTCCCTGTCCCACTCTCAGGACAGGCGAGGTGTCCTTTAGGCTAAAAATAAGCCATTTCAGAGCTTTATTCTCMATTTTCCTGCTGGTTTTCAGAGGCTGCTGCTTAAAATACCTCCATGCCCCTTTTCGTTCATGTGTTTTACCCCAGGGACCTGCTGGTCTTTACCGGGGAGTCACAAATGGGGAATGGGTGCTCAGAACCTGGACAGACTCTGCTGCAGTGCCCTGGCCTGGCTGCTGGTTTTGGGTTGTTGCCTCTTGGTTATCAGCTATGCCCTTGGTCTGGGGTGAGACAAACAGGAGCCTGTGTTCCTTGCTCTCCCCGAGCTGTGGCTAGCCATCCCTCCCCTTCTCCTGGTGTCCTCTTCCCGGGAGCTGGGGCAGAGGCTGGACAGGCAGAACCAGCCGGGCAGGCAGTGTTGGGTAGAGCTGCCTGTGCTCCAGCACTGGCAGAGCAGGGTGTGCAAAGCCAGCTCCCGCCTCACACGGCTTTCCCTGTGTTCCTGCTGCCTGGAAAGTAGGGCACCACACACCAGCATAGAGCACAGCCCTGGTGTTTGGGTTTGGAAACCATCAGTCACTGTCCTGTGAGGGGCAAGCAGTGGTTTTGGGGCAGGAGGATCTCTGCCCCTGGAGATCCCTCCTGTCTCCACAAGCACTCATGGGGAGGAGGGTGGTTTTTGGGGCCATGGGGGTGCTGAGCTGTGCTGAGCTCATCCTCTGTCCCCGCAGAATGGAGGCCTGCAGTGATCCTRGCAGCCATCGACTGCGCCGACGAGGACAACCAACAAGTGTGCTCCGATTTTGGGATAACCGGCTTCCCCACCATGAAGGTGAGACTGCATGAGCTGGGTGCTGGCTGGGCTTCGCTGTGCTTTGCCTTCTGGCCTGTCCCTGTCTTGCTTAATTGGCTTGACAGGGGTATTGCACCAAAATGCTCCCCTTGGGGCTTTGCAGGCTGGAGCTGTTTCACCCTTCCCCAAAACAATGCTGTGTCCTGGCTGCAGCCGGTGCAACTGCCGAGCGATGGAGCAACAAGGAGGGGGGAAAGCCAAAACRGTGTTTTGTGGTGAAATACAGGGGCTGCATCTCTGCTAGGATGAGGGAGACTCTGAATCCTGAGTTGGAAACACTTAAAAAAAGGCTGCTTGAGGGCAGAGAGAGGTTGCAGATGTAGGTTTTGGAGGAGGGCACAGGGATGCTGCGGGAGGTTGGAACTCCTGGGAGCCTCCTGTGCTGGCTGGCAAGGAGCCACCCCTCCTCCTGGGCCTGTGCCCAGCCCTTTAGCTGTGTCAACACAGCTTCTGCAGAGCTTCCCACTGCAAACTGAGCCTTGCTCCAACACAGGCAATGAAGCCAAAGCACTCCAGGTGCCACAACCAGCATTTAAAACCAGGATTGCCTTGAGATGGAATGGGCAGGGATGAGGGTTTTATCAGACATGCCTTCAGTCCCAGTTTACAGGCTCAGCTCCAGGTGGAGTCAGATTTGGGGTTTTTCAGGCTGGTTGGCTTGGCCCAGCCCTGCCCTGGGGTCTCACTGAGTGCCCCTGTCCTGGGACACTGATGGAAAYGTCTCCTGGGGCAGGGACATTGTGCTGATGTGGCCGTGCCAAGACATCACTTGCTTCACATCCTGTGTCCCTGCTGAGCACCTTTTGCAAACAGTCCCAGCTCCCAGCCCAGCCTGCAAAGCAAACACCTGGCTGATGCAACCTGGTGTTGCTGCTCTGGCTCTGCCCTGGGTACTGGAGCCACTGTGGGAGGCCAGGAGTGGGAAAGCCCTCTTTTTCCTACCTTSTCAGAGCTCTGGAGCAAGGAGACTGGTTTGCAGGACTGGGAAGGTTCCAGCTGCCTCCCTGGGACCCCTGGAGACACCTGCTCCACTGCCTGCCAGKGCTCAGCCCTTGGCTGGACATGGCTCCCAGCCCATGCCTGCATCCCTCCCCTCTGGGGGATGCYCCAAAAGATGGGGGCATGGCTGGGAGCTCCTTCTGTGCTGGCTGATGTCAGTTAGCATGCTATGGGGAAACTGAGGCAGGGCTGGTCTACAGGGAGCCTCATCCTGCTGGGTTGCACTGCCTCCTGTCCCTCTCCAGACACTCATTCCCGTTTTCCCTTGTGRTTTTTTTTTTCACTTTCAGTTCTTCAGAGCTTTTAGCAAGAAGCCAGAGGATGGGATAAGGATTACCAGTGAGTATTCAGAGCCGTGGGGTTTTCTACCCTGGGTGTGAATGGCCCTGCTGCCCACACCTCCCATACACTGCAATATCAGGGAGCTCTGGGGGCAGCTCCAAGCAGCTTCCCTGGGCTCAGCCCCTGAGATTGGCTTCCCCAGGGCTGACCCCTTGGTGTCCTGTCCCCCTGCAGATCCCAGTGCCACTGTCGAGGACCTGCGCCACGCCATCATCACCAACCTTGAGCAGAGCCAGGATGCCTGGCCACCCGCCTGTCCTCCGCTGGAGCCAGCAAGGTAGGGGCAGCAGGGGGCCAGGGTGGCCTCTGTGCCATGGGGAGCAGGTTTCTGGGGAAATCCTGAACCCAGAATGAGCAAGGGGCAGCTACTGCATCACCCAGGTCCCAGGGAGATGACCTGGCCAGTGCAGAGCTGTTTCCATGGCCCAGACGAGATGGGCCATGTTGTCACATCTCCTAACAAACCTGCTCATCAGCCTTACTTAGAGCAAGCAATTCCTGGGCCCCAGATTCTTTGGGACATGGCAGTGTCGTACCATGCTGAGTGAGGCTGTGTTAGAAGCTCTTTCCTGTCCTGAAAAAGGGTTTTCTTGATTCTGTACAATTTTGTTGGTATCTGAGTTGTCCTTGCTGGATGCAAGCAGTTGCTGCATTGTCCTGAGAAGGAGCCTTTGGATTTCCCAGAGCAGTGGTCGAGCCAGGCACCTTCCTCAGGTACTCTGGTGCCTCTGTGCCTTGGACAAAAAACAAACCAACCCTGGTTCAAGTTCATTGCTGGTTTTTTTTTTCCCTGGGTGAGCCTACAGCTCCCTCCTGCCCTGCCCTGCCTGTGCTTTGTTTTCTACCTCCTTGGCCAAGCCCAGTGGGTTTTCTCAAAGCCTRTGAACCAGAGCAGAAAACTAGGCTGGAAACTTCAGCAGGAGGAGTTGCCTGCTCAGTGGGGCTGATCCTGCAGCAGCATTCCCTGCCAAATCCCAGTGAGCAGGGCTGGAGCTCCTGGTGAGGGGGAGGGCAGAGCATCCTGCTGATGCTGGGGCACCTGCTGCCGTCCTCCTGTCTCTTGCAGCGCCGAGGAGGTTCGCACCTTCTTCCAGAGGAACAAGGACCAGTACTTGGCACTCATCTTTGAGGAGAGCAACTCCTTTGTGGGCAGAGAGGTGGGTACAGCTCCATTTATCCCCCACTTTCATTGGAGCCTGTGTGCCTGCTGCCTGATAACTCCTGGGTGCCTGTGGCAGGGCAGCTCTCTCCAGGARGCCTCCCTGCCCAGCTTGCACACAGCTTAGCCAGCGCCAAATGTTACACAGGGCACTGGACAGCTCTGCTGCCTCCCTGGTGGGGCTGGGGAATCCCTCTGCCCCCCTCATCTGACCCTGGGGCTTGCAGGTGGCCCTGGACATGCTGCAGTACGAGAACATCGCGGTGAGGAGGGTGCTGAGCAGCGAGGAGGAGCTCGTGCAGAAGTTTGGTGTCACCTCCTTCCCCTCTGGATACCTGCTCCTCCGCAATGGCTCCTTCTCCCGCCTGCCTGTGTGAGTGTGGGGCACGGCAGGGTGGCTCTGGGGGTGCTGCTGGGGTGCCAGCCTTGGGCCCCATCTCTCTGTGCACCTTCGTACTTGTGGGAAGGTGCATTAGGAACGAGACTGGCTGAGTAGGGGAGGCTGGTGGGCACTGAACTGCACTGCCGGCCCTGGCTGGAGCTGGAAGAAGGGAAAATCCTTGTGACTGAGCCGTTCCCTTCCCATATCTGCCTGGAGGTGGCATGATATGGCTACCTGGGGCTCAGCTTCGCTCTAGGATGTAAGTCTGCCCACTGCTGGAGCAGATGGAGAGTATAGAGCACCCCGTGCTCCCTCCCCGGGCCTGAACTACCCACTTGGCTAAGCCTTCATCTCCTTGGCTTCCTTTCTTGGGGTCAGGTTTGGGAGGGACGAGGGACTTAGTGCTTCTCCTTCCTGGCAGGCACATAGAGGCGCGCTCCTTCTACACCTACTACCTGCGCACGCTCACGGGCATCACCCGCGGCTCCTACAAGCTGAACGCCACGGCCAGCAGCCTCAACGACAGCGACCGCGTGTCACATCCCCTGCGAGCCGACCGGTCAGACCCTCCCCCTGCTGGGCAAACCGGGGCCGGGCGGGGGCGAGGGGCTGGCGCCTGGGAAAAGCCCTGGGGTGAGGGTTAGCCCTGTGGCTGATGGAGCCTCGTGTTGTGCTGCCCTCCCCAGCTCCAAGCTGTACATGGCCGACCTGGAGTCCGCGCTGCACTACTCGCTGCGGGTGGAGGCTGCCCGTCCCTCCTCGCTGTCGGGAGCACAGCTGGCTGCCTTCAAGTGCTACGTGGCCACGCTGGTGAAGGTGAGGAGCTCTGGGTGTTGGGAGGGGAACTGCCTGTGCCTCCATTTGTCTGTGTATGAAATGCAAACAGTGCAGGCCACCGTGCCCCAGCACTCACGGGTAGTGAAGCGTGGCAGTCAGGTGTGGGCCCTGTGTCCTGGTGCTCGGTGTATCCCATGGCAGTCCTCATCCATGTGGATCTCCAGACTCAGCCCAGAGTCCCAGTGGGAGCTAAGAGGGGATGCTGGAGTGTTTCAAACAAGGTGGGTGTTGCCAGCTTTGATGACGATGGGATCATCGCTTGTAGGAGGTGTTGAGGCAGGAGGTCTTTTCAGAAGAGAGGCTGTCACCTGCTGGGCTGTCAGAGATGGTCACAGGGGTTTGTCGCTCTGAGCTGGATGCTCAGCTCAAGAAGCCAATTTCTGCAGGCTCCTTTGATAATAGTCCAGGAAAGGAACTCCCTCTCTGAGTCAGGCTCCAGACAAGTCTAATTTAAGGTCTCCTTTTTCTTCTATGTTGGGCCTGGCACAGCTGAAGTGACTGAGAGCTTTGAGCCAGCACAAGCAGGGCAGTTTAATTTCCTGCTGTGAAGGAGTCCTGCTGCATTTGGCTGGTTCCTCCACTGGGCCTGCAGGAGCCCTGTCTCCATCCCAATCCCTGTCACAGCCCAGGCTGCTTGGCAGACTGGGGCCATGCCCTCYTTCTTTACTCCCTCCTTTGTCACCCAGGGTCTCACGCTCAGTTTGGACCTTGCATGGCCCTCACTGATGTGCAAGACACCCCCTGCTCCCACCCCCATCTGCTGTCCCCAGGAAAGAGCTCCAGACATGTGCTTTAAGTCCTCAGACCTTCGTGTGGTTCCTCTGCTTGCCCTCACTCTTACTCTTTTTAATGTGAACTACAGAAATAGGGAAATAAATCCCCGTGACCCGAGCTCCCTGCCCACGGGTGTAAATGTGCTGGGGTGGTGAGGAGCAGCAATGGTTTTATTTGATCCATTTTTAATTCTTCCTGCAAAGCTTCCCCTCGATGAGCTGCAGCAGTGGGTGATGGGTGCTGGTGCTTCCCCAGGGACACTGAGCCAGCACTGCCATTGCCCTGCTCATCCACAGGACGGAGCAGCATCCCCAGGATTGCAGCCCAGGGCTCAGCCCGGGGGAGCTCAGCTCAGCCAGCAGGTCCCAGCCTTAACTCTTGCACTCCCAAGAGGTATTAAAGGAAAGGAAAGGGGGAAAAGTCCTAATGGGGGGAAAAATGGTTCCTGGAGGCAGGGAATCACACAGCAAAGCCTTGTGTCCAAGGAGTCAGGGGACACTGTTGGCAGCACAACTGTCAGGTCACAGAAAATTCCCCTGCAAATTTGGGTCTTTTCATGTGATTCCCCATGAGCCTGGGAGGAAGAACAGCTCAAAYGCAGCAGACTCCTCCTTCTTTTCACTTCTCCATCACTTCTCCTGTGTGCTGGTCCCCTCCTCCACACAGGTCAGTTGATCTGTCTGTCTGTCTGTTGGTGGCACAGGCTGCCAGGCTGCTCCTCTCCAGGAGTGGTTTTAAAGTGCAGCTGCTAATCGGCTTTGCCAGACTTACGGACAGAGTGGCTTTTTGCCTCCCTCAGTAGGGGCTGGGGCTTGGAGCTTGAAYGTGCACACAGGGGACTTGTCATCCGGGGTGGGGGGACAAGCTGCAGCCCCCAGCCCCTCAGAGATAGGCACCAACACCTTGCCAGGACCAGGCTGCTCTCCAGCAGAGAGGATGCTGGATGCTGGTGCTGCCTGGTGCCTGTGGGCTGCCCTGTTGCTCCCAGGATGAAATCTGTGTTCTCTCATCCCTCTCCCCCCTCTGCAGTACTTCCCAGGGCGCCCCTGCGTGCAGACCTACCTGCAGACTCTGGATGCCTGGCTGAGGAACTGGACAGAGCCCGAGCTGCCCCGCACAGTTTTGAAGGAGGCCATGAAGAATGACAGAGATGTAAGATGCCCGTGGGGACCCCCAGGCCCTGCTCTCCTTACCCCTGCCCCTTGCTCCCCAGCTGGCACTGCCTGCCAGCCCCATCACACCGTGTCCATCTGTCCCCCAGGCCTCCCACCCCTCGGTGCTCCCCACCAACGTGACCTGGGTGGGCTGCCAGGGCAGTGAGCGCCACTTCCGTGGCTACCCCTGTGGGCTCTGGACCATCTTCCACCTGCTGACTGTCCAGGCTGCCCAGAACGGCCCTGACAAAGGTACTGCWGTCCCTGGGGGCATCAGGGGCTCAGGGAGGGAGTGTCCAGCTGAGCTCTGGCATGGGCGGGGTGCTGCATGTGGACAAAGGTTTGTTTCCCCTGCTTCATCTCATCCAGGGGCAGTTTCCATGGGGGGACAAGAGAGAGAATTGGGGCATGGGGCTACTACCTCAGCTGTGGGACTGTGGTGGTGGCACGGGGGGTCCAGGCTCACCCCTGTGCTCTGCTCCCCCAGAGTTACCCCTGGAGGTGCTGAGCACCATGCGCTGCTACGTCCGGCACTTCTTTGGCTGCCAGGAGTGCGCCGAGCACTTTGAGGCCATGGCAGCCCAGTCCATGGACAAGGTGGCCAGCAGGGAGGAGGCCATCCTCTGGCTCTGGTCCCACCACAACGAGGTCAACGCTCGCCTGGCGGGTAAGGGGGGCTGCCACCAGGGGAGCTGAGCTGGAGGAACATCCCTCCTCCTGGATGGTCTGCAAACGGCTGCAGGGTGTAGCAGTGGGGACATCCCGTTGTTGTTGTYCCCCATCCCAGGGGACAGCAGCTGGTCATGCAGCATCAGACGGCCCTGGAGATACAGTTGGATCTTACATGCTCCTTACAGGGAGCTTCCCTRAGCTGCTGTTTGCCCTTGGAGGACCCCTCTTCCCGAGGAGGCTCCTCCAAATGTCCCCATCCCCAGCTGCTGGGTCCTCTGGGGTGTTGATACAGGGGGAGGGTGCATCACATGTCCCCTCTAACCCCTCGCTGCTGGCTCCGCTCCCTGCAGGAGGTGACACGGAGGACCCCAAGTTCCCCAAGCTGCAGTGGCCTCCGCCGGACTTGTGTCCCCAGTGCCACAAGGAGGAGCGGGGGGTCCATGCCTGGGAGGAGCCGGCCGTGGTCACCTTCCTCAAGGCACACTTCTCCCCGACCAACATCTACATGGACTATGCCGAGCCCGACCCCATCCCCGTGGCCAGGGAAGGGACCGGCGCCAGGCTGGGCACGGAGGGCTCGCGAGAGGAGAGGGGGAGAGGAGGAGAGGAGGAAAAGGAGACGGAGGGGGAGCCGAGAGGGCCGCGGCACCCGGGCTCCCCCGAGCCGCGGCGCCCCAGCATCGTGCGGCTGAACCCCAAGCTGCGGGAAGGGGGCGAGGACATCGTGGACCTGGATTCCTTCAGCGAGCAGCACTTCAAGAGCCAGGCGCTGCGAGCGGCCGCGGGCCGGCGCCGCCGCATCAGCAAGCGGGACACCGTGGCCCTGGCGGCGGGCAGGGAGCGCCGGCACGCCSCCGGCGTCCTGCTCCGGGATCGGGAGGAGGAGGAGGCTGGGGAGGGCCTGCGGAGGAGCCCCTGGCTGCGGGTGCTTGGACTGGGCTTCTCCCGCCTGGACATCAGCCTGTGCGTGGCCCTGTACTTCCTCTCCTCCATGTGCCTCCTGGGCATGTACACCTTCTTCCGCCTGCGCACCCGCGCCCGGAAAGGCCGCCCTGGCTTCCCCATGGCCTGAGAGGGGCCCGGGGCTCTTCCTAGGGTGGGTGAGCTGCTGAGGCAGGACACCCCTGGGACGGCGTTTTGTCCCACAGCRGAGCTGTCCTGCTCAAGGCAGTTGCCTCAGCCGGGGTGGGGGGTGGAAGGCTCTTTTTGGGAGGAAGGAGGTGTCAGAGCATCGCCCTTCCAAGTCACTGTGCCATGTTTTTGGGCGTGTGGGAGCTGGGACATGAACGGTGGTTTGTGTTTTGGCACCCGGCTGCCCTCAGACGCTCCCTGGCACTGGGCTGGTGTCACACTGGGGAGCCCAGGCCTGTGCTGGAGAGCAGCCCATTGGGGTCCAACCACTAGTGGGGCCTGGCGGGTGCAGGTTTAGCCCCCCAAAAAGGGGACACTGCTGGGTGGGGGCGGCAGTCATGGGTTCAGATGCATTTTGTGTCCCCTCTCTTTGAGATGTGGCCCGGGGCCTCCCCATCTTTGCTCGTCCCCTCCCCACGCTGTTGTTCATTCTCTGCTTGTCTTAGTGGAATAAATTATTTTTGCCGATGCCTGCCCTGCCCTGCTGTGTCGGCTGGTCCCTGCCGCGTGGGCGTGCTGGACTAGCCCGCCCCATTCCTGATGGCCCTGCTCCTGCCTCCACCCCACCCCGGGAAGAGCACTTGGTTTAAAAATCCTTTCAATATTTTTAATTACTACTGTATGTTYTCTCCTGCCTTTTGCTTGGGGATGATGCCCCTCYGGSCAGCTGCCCTCTGTACATCCCCAGRGCTGGGATGGCTCCTGGTTTCTCCTCAAGCAGGGGGAAGCAGAGGAAATCTATGGAGGCCAGGAAGCTGCTGGAAAAAAAGTTGGCACAAGCTGTGGAGCTGCAGCTCAGTGCTGACCRTGGCCGTGCTCTGAGCAGGGAGACACACGGCAGCATCCCTGGGGAGCAGGACTTCCGTGGGTGTGGGCCCCCTGTGCCTGTCCCCGATTCTCTCTGCCCTTTTATCCTTGTTAGGAATCATTAAGGAAAATGGTTGTTTTCCAGAGCCAGGGCCGGGGCCATCTGCTCTCCCAGCGCTGTCTAAATCCCCCTGTAACAAATTCATTGGGATTACGCTGCCCTCCCCTAATCCTGGCCCATCCCCCCGCGTGGGGGATTTAAAAGGATTAGAGCCCGGCCGATAATAAACTTTATTAAGGGGGAGGGGGGGTGTCAATCCGATTTGGAGCCTTTTTCTTGATATCTTCACTTTGCCCAGGTGGGAGGCTGGCGGGATGGGGAGGAGGGCGCTCAGCTCCTCCAGCCCTTCCTCCCTCACCAGCCCGTCAAATAAATTGTCTCTCTCCATCTTTCCTTTAGTGTTTGTGCGCGGCCACGCCTCCAGGCGTTGTGGGGCTGGCACGCGTGTCCTGCCAGCTCTGTCCCGCTCGGCCTCGGCCGTGTCCCTCCCTTGGGCGGTGCTCAGCGGGCTGGGCCCGGCCCGGCCCGGAGCGGGGCTGCTCCCCCGAGCCGGGAGCCGGCCCTGCCCACCGCCGGTGATGGATGGGCAGGGTCTCAGCGCTGCAGCCCTGCTGCYTCCTTCTCCTTGATTTCCCTGGGGGGTTCACCCCCAGCATCAATAACCCGCCCCCCCCGCCAGCTGCTCCCCTGTGTGGGACCGAGGGATTGCGGTGTGGGGCTGCCCGCGGTCACCTCAGCCCCAAATACCGCTGTGGGGTGGGCAGGGGGTGCAGCAGGTGCAGGGAGGGGGGATTAGGGCCGGGGAGGTGGGCGCTGCCGGAAGGGGGTTAGCGGGATGCCCAGATTAGCATCCCCGCCAGGCCCGCAGCCTAAAGCTGCTGTGCACGCAGGGAAAAGAGAGTCCCGTAAATGGACTTTCCGTAATCCTGTTTGGCGGAGTCCCGATCCTGCCGGTTCTCCCGACCTGCGGCACCGGGCTGTCCCCCTCCAACACCGGGGAGCCCCAGCGCAGGGCACAGCGGGGCTGCTGCAGGGCTCGGAGTGTCCCCACACTGTGTCCCCACACCGTGTCCCCCTCTCGGGATGACTTGGGGACAGGTCCCCCCTCAGCCCTGCCCGGCGGGAGCTGCTGTGGCCGCACTCACAGGTGGCTCAGGCTGTCCTGGGGACCCAGCCCGGCCCCCGAGGTGCCCTCCCTGATGGGGTCACCCCTTCCCGCCGCTGCCCGGGTCCCTGGGGCTCATTACCCAAATGGCCTCGGGCTGGCGCGGGCCGGCCGCTATTCCCTAATGCAATTTACCCTCAAGTGCAATTTAATTTTCCGCCAGGCCGGTGGCCAGCCCCCCGCACAGCCCGGCACCTTCCCACCCCTTCAGCCCTCGCTCCCTCCAGCCTCGCCCGYCTTCCCTTTCCCTCCTCGGCACAGGCAAGAGCCTTTCTCCTCCGGCATCCCCTCTCCGCCCGCGCTGCGGCCATAAAACCGCCGGGGGTTCGCTGAGCGCCGATTAATTTTCAATTACAATTAGCAACGCCCCTGCCTGCGAGGGGAGAGGCTTTCCCTGGCTGCTGGTGAGTACCCGGCTCTCGGTGTGCTTGTCCTGCTGTAGGGATGTGAGTGGGAGAGGGGAATTATTGGGATAATTCAGACTCGGGGGCGGTGGAGCTCGGGGTGCCGCGGCCGATGCTGCCCAGAGGGGAGGTGGCTTCATGCCAGGAGGTGGCTGTGGCGGCTTTGCACTTGCAGGGATGTCCCCACCTGGTCTGGAGGARCTGGTTTTGTCACACGAGGGGACCCTGGGAGCTGGGCTGACACCTGGCAAACTCGCTGCACGAATGGCACAAAGCTCAGCTCCCTGGCACCTCCAGCCCCGTTGGGGTTTGCTGATTGGGACAGAGCTGCTCTCGCACCCCCAGGCATGAGTCAGGACCTTGTCGTTTCCAGTTTTCCTTATATTTCCCTGTATTCCTTTACATTTCCCCAATTTTGCCCAGAAGCCCCCTTGTTGCACCAGGGGACAACGCGCTGATGTCCCCCTCGGTGCCACAGTGGCCGAGGCAACCCTAATTCCAATGTGCCCAGGGCTGGGGCACACAAGGGGAGGCTGGCTCTGTGCCTTGTCACGGGCTCTGGGATTCACCTGCATTTTGTTAACGGTGAATCCCAGCAGGGAAGGGGTGGGAGCAGCATCCCTGCTCCTCTCTGGGTTTTGCATCATCGCCTCATGCTGCTCGGGTCTTCCCCAGGCTGCAGGGCCACAGGGCTCCAGGCAATGCCAAGGAAGGAGCAGGGCATCTGTGTGGGGCCAGAGCCCCCAAAAGTGCCCCAGAAATGCAACCTGATGAACATCACCCTTCTGCAGGCTGGTCACCATGGAGCCTTAGCTCTGATTTAGCTCTGGGAGGAGGAGAAAGCCTGGAGGGGGAACGTTTCACACCCACCACATGTAACCCCCTCTCTGGGCACCACCAGGACCCAGCAGCATTTTGGCTGGCACAGAGGGGATTTGCTGGGCAAGCCCCTCCTGCCCATCTCAACCACCCTCTGCTTCCTGYGAGATGGGAAAAACAAACTCAAAAGASACCMAAAAGCCCAAAGCGACCTAAAAAAWCCCTAAAGAGACCAAAAGATCCCCGCCAACATAAGGAACAGATGGACAGCAGGAAGGATGGAGGGGAACAAAGCCGTGCTRCCGGGAGAGGAAGGGATGAAGGCTCTGCCGGGAAGATGTGCGAGCCAGCACCGGGAAGATGCTGCTGGGGTGTTTTTTTTGGTGGTGGCAGCCCCCCAGCTCCCTCCCTTCCCTCCCCCCCCGGCAGCACGATGCTTCCCCAAGGTGAGGGCTCGGTGCTGTGCGGCTCCCTTCGCCCGCTCACCGCTGCCATGAGTGATCCAGAGCAGGGCAGAGGGGGCTGGATCAATCTGGCAAAGCAGAAAAATGAATGAAAATTGAATTCCCCGAGGAGAAGGGGGGTGGAGGGAGCTCTTATCCCGGCTGGGAGATAAATCAGAGCGTGCCAAGAGAGCTGGGAGGCCGCGGTGACTCCCGGCAGCGGKGGGATAATTAGGGAAATAGGCTGGAAATGCAAAGCAGCAGGACCGGGGCGGCGACGGGGCAGTGTCCGTCTGTCCGTCTGTCCGCGCGTCCGGCTGAACTTCTCCCGTCCAACCTGCCTTTCTGCGTGTCGGCAGCCACGCTGCGGCTGCTCGGGGACTTGGGGACGCGGTGGCCCCCGCCCCAGGGGGCTGCGGAGCGCAGGTGGCCGGGGCCGGCCGGGGTCTGGCGGTGCTTAATGCACTTAGGAGCTGCAGCGTGATTTAGGGGATGGGATGGGCCGGGGTGGGAGGGGTTGGGATCCGCCCCGCTGGGGGGGGAAGCAGATTTTGGCGTGCGGTGAGCTGCAGGGCTGAGCTCTCTCCTGTATGAGTGCACGCCGCTCTCTGCACAGAGCTGCCGTGTGAGGGGGAAAGGGGYTTGCTGGTAAAAATGGAACTTTGGAGGGGTCAAACCCCAGCATCTCATAAAAAAAAAAAATCTTTTTATTTCCTAAGGAACCATCAGGCTTAACACATTTCTTAGGTTTTATTACTTTTATTTTTAAACATATTTTTCCAGTTGCTGGCTTGTCCCATCTGCACATTTCCTGACGGGGCAGGGTTTCAGGTTTTTTCAGGCGGGAAAATCCTCTTCCKAACAGTGTGGCAACGAAGGCTTGGCATGGGCACACCTGAGCCGTGCTCTGGGCTGGGTGAGCATCCTCCCTCACCTCGGGAGCCTCGCCCTGCTCCCTGAGCACAGCGGGATGGCCCAGCACATTTGGCACCATTGTCCCCGAGCTGGTGGCACGGTGAGCATCGAAGGGCGATGCTGGGRGCACCCACCATGACTTCAGCCCCATTTCGGGGACTTGCCTTGCTCAGCCCTCGGCTGCCAGGTACAGCCACATCGGCGCTGGGGGCTGCGTTGTCTCAGGGCTCTCCCTCAGCAGAGCCCCACGGGGATCCTCACGGTGGCCGCAGCCACGCCGAGCCCTTCGGCACTGCCGCCCTTGTGCCACCACGGCCAGCGGGCTGCCAGGCTGGGCACGCTGCAGCGCTGCCGCGCTGGGCGGCTCCGTCCGGGCCCAGAGGTGTCCCTGGGGAGGCACCATTGGCATGGCCCCGGGGATGTGTCACAGCGCCCTGTGCAAGCAGAGCTGGCCGTGGCGGGGTGGCAGCCGCTGGGCAGTGGCTCATGGTGCCGCGGGATGCGCCGCTGTCTGCTGGAGCCAAGGAAGAGCCCCCCTCGGCTGAGCCTCCATTCCCARCGGCCCGAGGGACAGGGCTGGGGCTGTGCCCGCAGCGGGGACTCGCCAGCGCCTTCCATGGAGCGGGAGCAGCTCCTGGAGCCCCGGGAGCGGAGCCCGCCCGCGGCCTTGGCCTCGTCCCTCTCTGTCCCTCTCTGTCCCTCTCTGTCCCTCTCTGTCCCCAAAGGCACCGCCGGCCCGGCCCCGCCCCTTCCCCGCAGGCCCCGCCCCCGCCGTACAAGCCCCGCCTCCCCGCCCCAGGCCCCGCCCCCGGCGGCGCGGAGCGGGCGCTGATTGGCTGCGAGGGGCCCGTCCCGCCCCCGCCCCCCTGCGGGCGGTGACGTCAGGCGCGCTCCCCGCAGGGGAATGAATGGGAGGCGGGCGGCACCGGCGGGCACCGGCACCGGGACACGGCACCGGGACACGGCACCGGGACACGGCACCTCCCGCCGCCGGGCTCCGCCGGCCCGGGCCGCGGCTCTCCCGCCCCTCTTCTCTCCCCTCCGCCGCCCCCCGGGCCAATAAAATGATGCAAAGCTCTGCGCTCGCTGCCGAAGGGGCTGTCAAGGGGCTTCCCGAGATCCTCGGTGTGCCGGTGCAACGTAAGGACGCTTTTCTCTTCTCCCTCCTTCGCTCCCTGCCGCAAAGGCGGCCCCGGGCCGGCGGGGCAGCGCCCTGCGGGCAGACAGGTGCCTCCGCTCCCGTTCGCTCCCGTTCTGCACTTTCTGTTCGTTTTCCCCAGCGCGCAGCGCCGTTCACGGYCGCGAAAATGCGGAGGGTGCGGGAGGGTGAGCGGTGCCCCGGGGCGGGCGGGCAGCGGAGCGATGCGGGCCCGGCCCCGACGGGGAGGACGGCGCGGCTCCGGCTGTGCGTGGGTGAGCGTGAATTCGAGCGTGAGTGTGAGTGTGTGAATATGAGTGTGAGTGTGAGTGTGTGTGCGCGGCCCCGGCCCCCGCCCGCCCCGCGCAGCGCACGACAGCCCGCTGATATCGTTTATCGCGACAGGCGGCGGTGGGAAGGGGCCCAGGGCCATACGCGCGCGGTACGGGGATGGTACCGGGATGGTACCGGGGTGGTACCGGGATGGTACCGGGATGGCGAGCCCGCGTCCATCCAAAAATCCCCTGCGTGTGTCCGTGGGTGCCGGCAGCCCTGCAGCCACAGGTAGCGCGTCCTGGGCGGCGCGCAGGGCTGGATGGAGCCCGTGGGGATGGTGCGCCCCGAGGGGGATGCTGGAGCCGAGCTGTGGGTGAGCCCCGGCGCTGTCTGTCACCCCGGTGGCTCGTACGGGGCCCAGCCCCGCGCGGGGGCGTCCCGCGGGCGCTGTGGGTGTCCCCCGTGGATCCCGGCGGGGTGCAGCCGTGCCCCGGTGCGCCCGGGGGCTGCGGCCGGCCGGGGGGGCCTCCGCGGGCGGGCGGGACCTGCGCGGGAATTGCTGCTGTTGCTGTTATTGTTGTTTTTAATTATTATTATTATGATTATTTCTCTCCGTTCGCAAACCGGGGCGTCGCCGCGCTCCCGGAATGGGGGGACCCCGCCGGGGCCACCAGGGCGATGCTCGGCCCCCTCCCCACAGCGGCGCCGAGAAAGTTGAGGGGAGGGACCTGGGGCGGTGGAGGGGGGGCGGGACGGGCCCGGGGCACGGGGGGCACGGGGGGCACGGGGGGCACGGGGGGCACGGGGGGCACGGGGGGCACGGGGGGCCCGCTCCGGGACAGGCTCCCCCCGCTGCGGCCGCCCCGGGCCCCCGCCCCCCGGGCGGCTGGGATTCGTTCTCCGTGGGTTTTTCGGTGCTGCCTCTTGCCGCGGGAGCTGTCGCCGTTGTGCCCCGGTTCGGTCCGGTCCCTTTGCCGAGCTGAGGGAGGGTTGAACGGGAGGGCCCGCTCAGCCGATTTCCCCGCAGCAGAGGGGAAGGAAAATCGCGGTCAGGGGCACAGAGCCGGCGCAGGGACAGGGACGAGGACACGCAGGGTCTGTCCCACCACCGTATCCCGAGTCAGGCCGCCTGGTCCGGGTCGCTGGCTCACTTCTATGGCCTCGGAATCCCTTGATTTAAGAGAAAAATGAGGTGCCCGAACCAGCGTGGAGCGGCATTGCCCCAGAATAGCTCCCTGAGCTGGCCCTTCCCSGGGCCACCAAACTCCCTTGCCCATGACATTGTCATTCCTGCACTGACTGATGGATATCAAGAATTAGCAGGAAAGAATCCAACGAGATATTATTATTATTGTTATTATTATTATTTTGTATTTGTATCTCTAGTAACGCTATTATTATTAACAATAATAATAATTAATGCTATACATAATTATGCGCTTAAAAAAATGGCAGAAAGAAAAYAGATGAGGTTGGGCTGCTGGAAATCATCCTCCTGTGGTTTTCCCGCTGCCCCAGCCTGAGCCCTGCGGCCGCTGCCAGCTCCCAGCCGGCTGCTTTCATGTCGTGACAGATTTGGGGCCTGATCCTGCCTCATGCCACAGAGCACGGCCCGCTCCGAGCCGAAGGAAATTCTCCCTGGGCAGGGAACCCCTTCCCAAGAAGCCCCCAGCAGCACCTGGATATTTCATCGCGTGTGAGGGGAAAATCTGTGACGTTTCAATTTTTAATCGCTCTTAAATCACAGTTTTTCCTGTCTCTTTAGCCACCAGTTCCTTTATTTTAGCAGCGGCTGTGTCCTACAGCATCTCGTTCTGCGGGATTTTGGGGAGCCGAGCAGCCTCTCCCCCCACCACCCCCTCCCCCGACAGGCCTCGCTTAGCCTTGCAGACGGGATCGTTAAAAACAAAATTCCGAATATTATTTATGAATATTGTTTTGCAAATCTCTCCGGAGTCCAAACTTGTGCCAAAGGCTGCGGGAACAGTGCCCGGCTACCGGCAGGCTCCGGCCAAGGGCTGCAGCGGGGGCAGTGATTGATCGCCGCCGAGAAAGTCGTTTGCTCGCAGCGCAGAAATGAATTGGAAGYTTTTTGCATGTGAAGGAACGAGGTTTCCTCCCCGCAGAAAGACTTCTGAAGGAATCCCCGGCCTGGCGCTTTCCCTGGGCTCGGTGCAGGCTCCGGTACCGGCGGCCCGGGCCCCTTTGGGCTCCGCTTTTGCCCCGCACTCCCGGACACCCACGGGTTCCATCCCTGCCCCTGAACGGAGCAGGACTCATCCCCAAAGCCGGGATTTGTTGGTCCGGAGCAGAACCCAGCCCCAGAGCCGGGATTCCCATCCCCAGAGCCGGGATTTGTGGGTCCGGAGCAGAACCCAGCCCCAGAGCCGGGATTTGTGGGCCCGGAGCAGGACTCGGCCCCAGAGCCGGGATTCCCATCCCCAGAGCCGGGATTTGTTGGTCCGGAGCAGGACCCGGCCCCAGAGCCGGGATTTGT
>JACDOX010000108.1:1715127-1804029 GCA_014549065.1 Cardinalis cardinalis
TGGGGGGCAGCAGTGTTGGCGTGCAGGTTTGCAGGGTTCAGGGATGCTGGGTTGCAGGGGGGTGTGGGAGCTGGGGGGTTTGCAGGGTTTAGGGATGCTGGGTTGCAGGGGGATGTGGGAGCTGGGGGGTTTGCAGGGTTCAGGGATGCTGGGTTGCAGGGGGGTGTAGATGCCGGCGTACCGGGATGTTGGTGTGCCGGGGTGCCGGGATGCAGGGATGTAGGGGTGCTGGGATGGATGTAGGGGTGCTGGCATGTAAGGGGTGCCAGGATGCCGGAGCACTGGGTTTCAGGGGTGCTGGGTTGCGGAGGCGCTGGATTACAGGGACTGCCATGGTGGCGGGGGTGCCGCGGGGGTGCCACCGATGTCCCCATTGCCCGCCGCAGGTGTGGTTCCAGAACCGGCGGGCCAAGGAGAAGCGGCTGAAGAAGGACGCGGGGCGGCATCGCTGGGGGCAGTTCTACAAGAGCGTGAAGCGGAGCCGCGGGGGAGGGAAGCTGGACAAGGAGAGCTCGGCCGAGGACTGCGGCGTCAGCGACAGCGAGCTGAGCTTCCGCGGTGAGCGCGGCGGCCGAGCGGGCCCGGGGGAGCGCGGGGCTGCCCCCGGCGCTCACCGCCCGCCTCCGCTCTCCCTCCTGTCCCCGGCAGACGAGCAGATCCTCTCCGAGCTCGGCCACAACAACAACAGCAGGGTTTACGGCTCCGTGGGGGACGTGGCGGGCGGACAGTTGCTGAACGGCGGCTTCTCCATGGAGGGCACGGGACAGACGTACCAGGACTTGCGGGACGGGAGCCCCTACGGCCTCCCGCAGTCGCCGTCCTCCATCTCGTCGCTGCCGGCGCACGGGCCCTTGCTCAACGGGCTGGACTACGCCATGGACGGCGGCCTGGGGCTGGCGCACGGGGCGCAGGGGGTGAGTCAGACGCTGCGGGCCATGGCCGGGGGGGGCCCCACCTCCGACATCTCCACGGGGAGCAGCGTCGGGTACCCAGACTTTCCCACCAGCCCGGCCTCCTGGCTGGACGACATGGATCACCCCCCCTTCTAAGCGCTGCTCGCCCCCGCCCCGGCCCCCCGCGCTCCCCCCGGCCCGCAAGCGCAGCACCGAGGGCGCCCGCCGGCGGCTGAGCTTCCCAGGAGATCCCGTGGGAATGGGCCCCGGAGGGCTGCAGGGAGGGGGGACAGCCGCGGCCGGGGTGGCTGTGCTCGGGCGGGGGGCACGGATGCCTTCGGGTGTAAGCACAAGAGAGGACCCGGCCGCGGCGGGGCCGGCGGGAGGGAGAGAAGAASGAGCGGCGGTGGCGGAGCCCATCCCGGCCCCAGCCCCGCAGCCCYGCCGAGCACCGCTGCTGCTCTCAAGAGTTATTTTTCCATATGGTGTTGAAACGCAGCTCGGCGCTGCCCGGAGCCTCCGCAGAAAGAGAAGTCTATATTGTAGAAGGGTTTATTTTGCCGGGGCCGTCCTGCCTGCTCCTGGCCCAGCGGCCCTGATTTATCCCCGGGCACGCAGGAGCGTCGCTGCTTTGTACCATGGTCACGCGAGGGGAAGGAATAAAAASAAATTGCCTCCAGCCCGGGCTGCCCGCTGGCCAAGCTGTGCCGTGGCAGGGATGCCTGGGGCTGGCACCTGCACAGCAGCCGCTGGAGGGGTGGGTGAGAGACGTGGGCAACCTTTGCTCTGAGGGCATTGCAAAAAATTCCTCCCACATAGGGGAACAGGAATTCCATCAGCTGCAGGAGCACCTGCGTGGTGGGAAGGGGAGATTGGGCTGGGAGATGCTCCTGCTGTGGGTCACCCTCCTCCTTTGGTGCCGTGGGTGCGGTGGCACTGAAGGGTGAGTGCAGGCAGCCAGGAAGGATCCCGGCGGCTCTGGCACATCCCACCAGCCCCATGGGGTCTGCTCCTGGCCAGGCTCACTCAGCACCAGCCCCTGCTCAAAAACCACATGCCCGTGTCCCCCAGCACAGCCACACTCCCTACCCTCAGACATTCAGCCCCACGGATAAGATCCAGCCCCACACTCTCTGCCCAGGGTGCCAACTCTGCCCCAGCCCCACAGGGATGCCCTGGCCACGGGGTCCCTGCCACCCTCGCTGTCTCTGGGGTGATGCTGATGATCCCAGGCTGYCCTCGAGGGAGGGCTGGGGGTGGATCCATTTAGTCCAGGCTCCTTCCAGAGCTGTGGAGGTTCCAGAAGCAGAGGAAAAAAAAAAAAATTAAAAAAAAAAAGGAAAAAAAAAAGCCACATGAGAAAGCACATCACTGGTCTGTCCTTGTCCTTCCTTGCCCCCCAGCTGGGTGCCTTGGTGCTGCAGGAGCTGCCCCAGCTGCATCCACGTGCCTCCCCCTCCCCAGCCTTGGGTGCTGCTTCGTGCCAAGCTCCCGGCCCTGGTGGGGAGGGGGACGGGGCAGAGCTGTGCCTGCTGCTCCCATCCCCCTTCAACAAGGCCAAATGCCTCCTCCCCTCGCTGTGTAAATTTTGTACAGTTCCAGAAAGTGAGAGTCTTGTTTCCTGGGGGAATAAAGAGGAAAAAAAAAACCAACAAAAAGAATAATAATAAAAAATTTTAAAGAATAAAACCTTATTTATTGCCATGTCTTGGGGGAGAAATGATCCCCCCAAATTGCCCCCGGATTCGGGCCCAGGGCGTTGCTTTTGTACCCTGCCTCAGTGTGTTGGCATGAGATGTGTACAGTCACCCCCTCGCCGTGGGGGAAAGCGATGGCAAATAAACTCGGGATGCTTTTTAGCAGCTGCTGTCTTTGGGATTTTCTGTCTTTGGGATTTTCTGTCTTTGGGATTTTCTTTCTCAGTGGGAGGGCAGTGCTCACCACTGGCATCGCCCGCTCCGGCACCGTCGGCTCTTTGGGGTCAGCACGGCCAGGTCGTGTCTGGATGGTGGCACTGACATCCCTGGGGGATGGAACAAGTGGCACTGGTCATCGTGTCCTGGTGTTTGCTGGGTGGGAACCCCCCTGGGTGCCACGTGGCAGCCCAAGGTGGCACAGCTCTCCTGCCCCCTGGCAGCAGTGACAGCGGGCGCCTGGCTGTGCCACCACAGCGCCCGGCGGGCACAGGTGAGACGGAAGGGCCGTGCCAGGCAGGAGGGACACAGGGCTCCAAGCCCCTCCATGGGCACCTGTGTGTTGGCTTTCTATATTTTAATCATTTTAACATTTAATGCTTCTCAATTAAAGTGATTTCCTGGAGTAGATGCCAAGCTTAGGGCGAATGCACATTAACCACTTTCTGCATGGGTAGTTAAAGGCACCAAGGGATTTAACAGCAATCCGCAAGGCTGCTGGGGGAAAGGTTTGGCTGAATAAAGCAGATTATAAACAATAATATATGTCTTTCTCTCCTCCCCCTCACCCCCACCCCTGCTTTCTTTTTTTTTTTGGAAAGGCTCCAACCTCACAAACAGACCTAAAGTGCTATAAACATCTCCAGGGCTGAGCGCTCGGCCCCAAATGTGCTCTCTGAAAGCACCAGCACCGTGGCTGCTGCTGTTCATCCCRGCTTTAACAGAGATTTTTTATTACCAGTGTGTCCATCAAGCCAGGAAGTGGCTGTGCATTACTGCCCTGCAGAGAGRTGGCCTTGCTTGTCCCCAACCTCGGTGCCACCAAAGTCAGTGTGACCCCACTACTGGGGTTGGCATCCTTGCTTYGTCTGCATCCGGGTGGAAAAGCACCAGGCTGTGATGAGCCAGCCTGCAGCTGCCCTGGGCAGGGGCAAGGGRAGCAGAAGCCATGGGGGGATCTTGCTTAATATTAAGACATTGGGCAATAACCTGCCCAAGCCCTTTTGTCCCCAGCAYGGAGCCGGTGCTGTGTGTGGTGTGGTGGAGCCAGCGCAGTGATTCTGTCAGTGTCAGCAAACGCTGGCAGCAGCCACAGACACTGTGAGGGGCCAAAGCCCACGTGTGCCCAGCCACTCCTTAGCCAAGGGAATGTTCCCAGTTATGTTCCTGAGGCTGGACGTGCTGCAGAACCCGATGGGCAAGCAGCTCCCTGYCACAGCCATGGAGATTTCCTCTGCTCCCCCCAGGCTGTAAAGCTTGTCTGGGAAAAGCAAACTGATGGCAATATCCCACAGGGGAGCCACGGGCTCCTCTTGCCACACAGCCACCCAGAGCAGCAGCCTCCTCCCAGCTGGGAGCTAYCCCACAGCACAGACCCACCCCTGGCAGCTCCGTGGGCCCAGCTGGGATGCTGATGGGGCAGCACCAAACCCCATGATCAGCCCACACTCACTCAGCCACGGCCACAAGGCACATCCTTCCCCCTTTCTGGGTACTTGGCCAGCTGGGAAGATCATGAAGTGCCTGAGACAGACCCAGAGGGGTGACAGGGTGGGTGCAGGTTTGTCTGTGCTCAGCTCTTACCAGACCTCAGCCCTGGAAGGGCCATTCCAGGGATGGACACACAGCAGGAGGCCCTGGAGCTGCTGAGGTGGTGTTTAAAGCCATTCAATTCAGCAAAGGGGTAAAAGTGCTATCAGCTTGGAGAGGCTGATTAGCAACATGTGTTGTGTGAGAATCAGAGGGACAGACAGACRCCTGTATGACCCTGCTGCCTTTGCAGCTCTCCCTCCCCAGGACAAGAGCTGCAGCAGAACTTCCCAAGGGTTATGGCTGCACTGAGCTGCCTCCCATTCTTATGGCTTCCAAGTCACCCTCTGCAAAAAAAAACAACCCCAAAACCAAACAAACACATCGAGGCTTGATCCCAACACTGTGCTTTTATTTATATTACTTGTTTGGACCCAGGGAAAAAAAAAATAACAACCCAAAATTCAGCCTGAACGGGAGAGATGAGCATCTCACCTGGCCCTGCATCCCCATGGAGGAGCCGACAGGTCAGCCCACGCTGCTCTGGTGAGACAGCCCATRCAGTCCTCGTGTTTGATACATTAAAATAACACTAGGGGCCTCCTCCAGGCCCTCTCCCCTCTCCCTCCCCCCTCAAATACTGATCAAGGTCAGAGCCTGTCAAGCTCTGATGCCATCCTGCTCAGGGCGTGCGCYTGGCCCTCGCGCTGGAGAGCCCAGCCAGACCCTGAGCTTTAAAAGGTCCCCTGGAACCCCCGAGGTGTTTGGGGAGGGCAGCAGGGAGCGGGACAAGGGGTGTTTATTGCAGAGCACCTCTGTGCCGCGGGGCTCAGGGCTGGCCGGGGCCGTGCTGCTGCAGGGCCCGGGTGATGGCTTTGGAGTCCGTCACCTCCTCGGGCAGGCAGCCCTCCTGGTCCCGCAGCCCCGGGTCGGCTCCCGCCTGCAGCAGCAGCTCCACGATGTCCAGGAACTCGCAGGTGGCAGCTGGAGGGGGAAAGGGAAGGGTTAGTGTGGGGATGCCGGCAGAGGCGGCGGTGATGGGCGTTTCTGGAGCGGTGGCTGTGGCTGGAGGCAGGAAACGCCGGCTCAGCAGCTGGCCCGGCTCAGCAGAGCACGGCTGGGGCAGAGCTCAGAACACAAAGTATCGCTGTGGATCCAACAGTGCACGGCAAGGAGCGAGGACAGAGTGAGAGCAATGCAAAACCAGCAGTCCTGAGGGCTGCAAGCAGCACCCAGAGCCCACAGTCCAGTCAGAGGTGCTGGGAGCTGAGGGATCTGCAGGGCATCACCTGGGACACAGCCTGGAACAGCCTGGCTAAGGCTCATTCCCATCCAGGACTGGACACTGAGCCTGGGAAGGGCCCCAGAGTGCTACTGCAGCACTGCAGGGACCCAGAGTGCCACCTGGGAAAGCATTCCCTGCCTGCCTTTGCACCCAGAATTTATAAAGCATTCAGCACCCATAATGGATCTGTAAGCCCTTGGCCCTCACCTGCCTCCTGCACCTCCCAGGGAGCAGGCAGCACATCCCAGGTACTGAGKATCCTCAGTGCTGCCTCGCTCCTGGCTTTTGTCCATCCCTTCTCTCTGCACAAAATTCAGATGGTTCATAGCTGAGGCCGCCACTTCCTGGAGCACCAGCTCCAGGTGACTCTGCCCATGCCCTGTTAATTCAGGCACGCATTTTATTCCTCACACCTCTACTGGCAAGTGTTTTTTCATCCCTCATTTTCTCTTAGACAGAGTCAACTTCAATCTGAGCTCTTCTCTGTCTTACCTAAGGATGCTAAAACAAAAAGAACCAGGAAAATCAGGAAAACTCTTAACACTGGAGAGCTGGACTTGGCTGACATCAGCAGAAGTCCCAGAGCTTGGATTTTCCTTTCAGCCTGGGCAACTCAGACCCTAGTGAAGCCAAAACCTGTCTAACAAGGCCATGAAGCTGGCAGCTTCCTCTTGCATTGGTAGCAATTGGTCTTAACAATATTTTGGGTGTTTTTATAAAGCAACCGACTGACTCCTTTAGTAATTAGAGCGTCTTTTGCATTACTCTGCAGTCTTCTACTGATCCAAAAGGACAAGCAGTAATGTCTCATTAAAATAAATTCAGTGTGTGATTGGAGTTTATATTGAAAGGATAAAAAAGGGGAAACAGGTTGGTGAGGAAGCAGCTGGGGGCACATCCCTCTGCAGAACACAGACTTCAGAGGTGCCAAGGAAGGTACGGTGGCAGCTTCTGGGCACGGGGARCTGCTCCCCACAGGGAAAGGTGCCTTTCTCGTCCGGTGCCATGTCCTTGAGCAGGCTGGGGACATCCCTGGGGACGAGCACAGCTGCTGGATTTATCACACCCTGGGACCCTCGATTTGTCAAGGGCCAGAGCGGCAGCCCTGACAGTGGCACGGGTGAAGATGAATTTCCATTCAGCGCAGTTCGCCTCCCGACTCCATTAATCCTCAGGGTTCGGATGATGAATTTTTTTTTATTATTTATTTCCCCTCCAGCGTCCCCTCCCACCGCCCTGCCCCGGCGCAGACAGAGCCGAGCAGATGGTGCTTTGCGGGGAAGCCGGAGCGCCCAGGAGGATGCGGAGCCTGCCCACTCCGCGGCCACGTGGCCACCGCTGCTGGAGAAGCCTTGATTTCCTCTGGGAGAGGCGGCAGCGATGGTTTCAGTGTGTCCCGGGGATGGATGGATGGAGAGGAGCCGGGGAGAAGGGGCTGCTCAGCACCGAGCACACAGCCCGGGCTGCGGCTCCCCCGGCGGCCTCCGCTTAACCCCCGATTAAAGGCGGGGTCAGCGGCCATCGGAAGGAGCCGGGATTTATAACCCCCAGCAGGATGCGCTTTGACACCGGCTGTAATCAGGAGAGCTGTCACCACAAGGACAGCTGTCAGGCCACGCTGCCGGCTCATAAAAAGGGATGCAGACACCCTAAAAGCAGGGGCTGCCTTGCTGATGGGATTTAACCCTTCCCTGACTCCATGAATAGCAAAAGGGAGAGCCTTGTGAAGGCGCTGCTCTGCTCAGAGGTGGTGTCCACAGGAGCTCTCCTGCCACCCCGCTGCAATTAATGACTGGGTTGTGAAGTGCTGAGCAAAATGGGACTGGGAGGTGACAGTGAGTTCCAGTTTCACACCAACAGCCACTTGAATCCACCCCAGTCACCCACTTAAGAAGCTGTTTCCAAGCTCAGGGTGATTTATGGCCAGATCAGAAGAAAGGGAATGAGGATGTCCTGGGGACAGCTGGGCACCCATGGGAACACCAGGCCTGGGTGCCAGCAACCCAGAGAGGCTTTCCAAAGATGATATACAGGGAGGAGGGAGGGATAATACTCAAGGGGAAGAAAAAATTTCAACACTTCACAAACATTTAAGAAGAAAATCCTGGGAACCTGTAGTTATTGAAACACCTGAGCTGGAAGGGTAGATCAGAGAAACCATTTCTGAAATAATGTTCATTATRTCAGTTATGTTTGCTTGTGTTGAACAACTGCCTCAGTCCCCAGCCAGAGGGATCCATCTGCATGGAATTTGAACTCAGGTGGTGCATCCACCTTTTCCTTTCACATACTGGGCTTGCTTGAAGCAAGTGCTCTTGGTTAACTTACACATGTGCTATGCTTTTGCACAACCTACTGTGAACCCCTCAGGAGTTGGGAAAGCATCTTCCCAGGAGAGAGAATGCCCTAACTGTGGAATGGTTTAGGAAGAGAAAGAGGCAATGTGTCATTTGAAGTGCTGTCCATCTGTGGACAATGCTGTGCTAAGCAACAGAGTCACCATTCCAGTCACAGTGACAGGAATTTGAAACACTGAGTATCCTACAGGAAAGATCCCACAGGGAGAAATCACACATTACTGTAACTACAGTCTTGGTTCAGGRGCCCTGGAATCTGGGAGTTTAGCTCCAGATCCAAATGCTGGGCCTTGGACTGATGTCTGCAAAGCAATTTTGCTATTCTGCTAATGTCCTTGTGGAGAGATCAAGAAGAGAGAGAAAGACACAAACACTTCAGAATGACAAGTATGCTCTTAATTACCGTGACAGGCATCAAGAGAGAGTACAAGACAATAACTGGCTATGTCTTAATTTTGGGAAAGAGATTATGATCCAGATTAAATTGATACTTCTTTCCTATTCCCCGCACATCAGCACCGCACACATCACTTCAGTCTCTGCTCTTCTCATTTGGAGATAGAACAATCTTTCAATTAAATCATGGATCTAATTAGCCTGTAATTGTAGGAGGGACACCAACTGTGACTTGCCTCTGCTGATTTTGGTAGTAGAGAAGCTGCTGCTCTCTCAGCTGTGATCAAACAGGTTTGTCACCAGGACACATGAAGGTGGGGGCCCCCTTGTTTGTCCCCTTCCCCTGACCTCTGTAACCTGTTAAAACTGGCACAGACCCTCCCYGAAGGCCAAGGGATTTGGCATCCCCTAACCAGAGCCACTCCTGGCTCTGCAGGTGGCACATCAACATCCTGGAGACACAGAAGTGTACAGGGAAAYTCTGCATCATTAATTGAGGGAAAAGGAAGGCTTTAAGATGACATTTGCAGAGSAGAATGAAGGGAGGACAGCAATCTTCTCCCAAGGCTCCTACCCCTACCATCCTGGGATTTGCTAGTGGAGGTAGCCACTGGCTAATCAAATCCAGCTTCCTTGCTCATTTTTCTCCTGGAATTTGTTTTCTGTGTATAGAGCATTTACTCCAGCTACAAATCCACACTGCTAAGAAGGAAGAGCCAAGCTTAGAGGCAGCTTACCATAATGGAGTGCAGTCTGGCCTTCCCCATCCTGAAAAAGAGAAAGAGACTTGATTTTAGAGGTGCAGGTAACATTGTGGTAATACAAAYACATCCCRGTTTTAAATAAATAGGCTGAATCCYAGCAATGTTTTAATTGACCAGACAAACAGCCAGGACACCCAGCTACCTGACAGCAGAGATTTGAATCATCATCCACCATCACTYCCTATTGATGGATAATCAATATCTATCCACCCAAAAGAGTGCGTGGATCACGTCATGACGTGAGTGTAATTCAGTTCATACTGTTACCACTTCCAGGCCATAAAAATGAAGGATTTCAGTCCTRTGGCCTCACTCTGGGATTCTCACTACTCCTGGTGCTTTAGTGCAAGATGTTTCAGTGCAAACCCAGCTTTGGCCAACTACCTGAGAGAAGGGTAAAGCACTGGGATGCTCACACAGCTCAGTGCACTGAGGTCTTCAGCACAYGGAAAAAAACCCAGTTCCTTCCACCTGAATAAATCTTAGGTCCTTGCCTTCAGAATTTAGGTCTAACCSAATACCCAGGTGAAGTTCTATCAAGTCAGGAAAGGGCACAGTGCTCAGGGATGAAAGCAAGTTGCCAAACTCATCCTYGTGAAACACCTGCAGTGCAAGAGCAAAGCAAAGTGTGTGCTGTGTAGGGGTTGGCACACAGCTAACACTTAAGCCAGCTAACACTTAAGCCACTGCATCAGCTGCAATGCTTTGGGCAGTGTGTCCCYTTCTCAGACTCCTGTGTCCCCTCCCCAGGGCTCTACCACAGTTGATGCTTCACATCCAGCACTGCAAACCCAGCACCTCAYCCTGCCACAGCCTCACCCTGCCACCAGAACAGGTGAAATAACAGAAGGAAAGAATCATGGCCCCTTTGCTTTCACTACCCCAACCAGGATTAGSCTCTAATTCAGTTCTTTGCCTCCTTAATTTATTTGCATCTGTCTATGGAGACTTAAGTTTTTAATTACCATCATCTTTGGGATTAAGGTACAAATTCTACAGTTTGCTGTAGATTCTGGAACAGGTGAAAGAGAAAAGAACAGGAAAGCAGGTAGAAATTCCATTCATAGCTGGAAGTTTTCTGTCTTCTCAGTGTATTATTCTGTTTGATATTAAGCCTGTTGGGCTGAGGAATTAGAAATGACCTGTGTTTTGGGGTGGGAGGTGCCATGCTTTGCTCTGGGACATGGCACCAACACAACAACCATGGCAGCAACAGGGATAAAAAGCCAGATGTAACAGGTATTTGCTGCCTAAATACCCATTTCATGTCTTTTCCAAGCAAAGGGGTGGGAGGGTCTGATTTTTCCTTCCATGTGCCACTAGGTCCCATTCATGTCACTCAGAGCAGTGTTTGAAGATGCCTCATTCCAGGAGCCTATTTCTGCCCAAACTGTGGGGAGCACAATGCAAATGGTGTCATTAGATGGTACTGCAAAGAACTGAGGGCATCACAGCCAGCCTCCATGGATTGTCCCACACTAAGGTAACCAGTGTGAGCCCCTGAGCTCTCCTTAAGCACATGGCTGCTTGSAGCAGTGACAGGGCCAGCACTGACTTCAGCAAAATACTCAGCAGGGCTGGGCAAGGAGAGGCGGGAGCGCTCGAATGAGTTATTGGAAAGGCAGGATGTCAAATGTGTGGGCTGGGGGATGGGAATCCAGCTCCCCCCTGCATCACCACCTCCAAGACTGCAGCCAACAAAACCCACAGGTGAGTGGGACTGGAGCCATGCAGCAGAAACCCCTTCCCAGCTTTGCTGCAGAACTCCCTATTAAAACACACAGGGCTGCTCCAGGAATCCTAGAGACATTTGTTCCTCTTCCAAAGGCTTGCAGAAAGCACTGCTGCTTCAGCAGCTGGCTGGGGATAACAAGGTTTTTTATTTCTCTTAGATGTACTTCCTGGCATCTGCTGGGCTAAGGAGGGAGTGCAGGTCTCAGCATAGGAAATGCATCCCTTTAATCCCAGTGTGGTTTTTAAAAAGAACTATTAATCCAATGTTATGCAAACATGGTTTGCACTTTATTTACGCTGCGGATTTTCCCCCTGCTTTGAGCCAGCCCAGTGGCCAAATGCTATTTGTTACACTTCTCAGATGCCGTGCTGTTTGCCTCTATTTCCTCTGTGACAAATTTTAATCCAGGTAAATGGAAAAAGCTCTAGTGTGGTCACTCACTAAAGGCCTTGAAAGCCCTCGGGAAGCTGCTGATCTCAATCCCTCTTTGATTTGGCTTTTTGGAGCACCGTGGCTAATTGYAGCCTGATGTACCCAGCTGCTCCAGGTATGGCAATGCTGAGCCTTCAGAGCAAAATGGTCACACCTGGAGACTAATCAAAGATGGGCTGTGAAAGTCAGGATTCCAGCTCCCTTTGTGGGAATTATGTGAAACAAATATTATGTGAAACAAACACTGCCTGCCAGGCACTGCAAGTGTCTGTTTTGCAATCAAACACCACGTGCAGAAGATGAGTGAAGATGAATTGTAGCTGGTCTTGATGCAAGGGGTATTTCCTGATGTGCAACAGAAAGCAGAGGCCTCTTGAGCATCTTAAGGTCCTTCTCCCAAGATGTGTCTGTGTTAGGATGGATGATCCCAAAGAGGGAATGGGCAGGTACAAGCCTCTGTCCTCACCCCACTGGCATCAGCCAGGAACAGGGGATCTGSAGCACATCCTCTGCAGCCAAGAGATGCCAGCAGAGATCAGATGGATCCTCTCAGCAGATGGACCAAAGAGAAGGTGCTGAGTAAAGGTAAGTGGGGAACAGGAGATTGGGCCAACACTGAGCCAGGATGCCTCTGAGAAATGCCCTTTCATGCCTCTGTATCAGCTGAGAAAATGTCCCTGTCACAGGTTGAAAAGGAGGAAACCTGCTCTGATTTGGTGAACTTCAACACAAAAGAGGGGAACAGCCAGGCTCAAAGCAGCAATACACCTTCTGTAAAKGCTTGCAAGGCACTGCTAGGCCCTCGTCCCAGAGCCCTTTTAGCAATTCTGCATCTGTAAAAAGGAGGAGCATGTGGAAATGACAGAACCCACACAGGCAGACAGAAAGTGACCAGGAAGGAAAGACCATGACACATTCAAATGTAGGAGTGCTCAGTCCCAGACTGACCAACAACAGATCTGATTCCAAGATTTCCTCTTGCCTCCTAATGTGCCATCCCTGGTGGCTTCTACAGCCTCCTGGCACATCTGGCCATGTCAGGGCGACAGCTGAGCTGCACAACCTTTCTGGGAGATGAAAATCCAAATGCCCACGTCTACCAAACCCAACAAAACAAAGATGCTACAAAAWCACTGGTACTTCCTACATGCATGGTCTGTGACAGATGTCACTCAATGAAAATCCAACTACCAGTGGATAACTTATTGGATAACAGGATTTTGTTCTGCTCCCGAGAAATTTAAGCAAGAGAAATGGGAGAAGATGGACCGAGCGCAGATGGACCAACTGTCTTATCTGCTAAGTGGTACTGTGGCTGCTGSATGTGAATTCTGTCTTACAGCTGATGGGATTATACTGGTGCTGCCATCCCATGTCCATTCCTTGGGAATTTCTGTTCCCTGCTTAACCTAACACAAGGTCTGGACTGAAGGGCAGAGACGAGGAAATGGCTTGGCTAAACCTGCTGAGATGCTGTGCACTCTSTAAGACACAATTTGCCATTTCAAGTAGACTTTGACTGGCCAGTGTCTGACTGTGGTTTCATGGGATAGCTTTAAAACCAGTGCTGTATAAACACTGATAGCTCAGAGCTGCTTCRTTCACCCTCCAGGCTGTGTGCAGTGGCAGGGCGGCCCGGATGGAGACACCACCTCACCTGTTTTGTTCAGCATCAGTGGAGAAAGAGGAAAAACAAATCCATGCTTGTTACCTGGGTGAGCTTTGGCCCAGCCTGACCCCATAYTGGTGATGAAGCTGGGGCTGGACCCTCCACACCAACACAAGGGTCTGTAGGGGACCCCACACCTCCTTCAGTGCTGCTCCACATCGAGACCTCACCTCAACACCTTCAGTCACCTCCCCAAGCACAGCAGGAAACCTCTACACTACCCCTGCCCTTCCGAGGGGTAGCACTGTGCTCTTTATTTTAAGATATTTTTCCCCCCATACCTCCTTTCTGCTCATTTGTGGCACCTTTTAAGGTGCAGGGCTCGTTCCCATTGACAGACTCCGAATGCTGGCAGGGATCGCAGGAGATAAGAACGATGAGGTGATAAGAGTGTTTAACAGCACCGGGTCCTGGGCAGCACGATGGACCAGAGGGAAGATAAATATTTACACTACATCTTTAGAAGGTGAGTGAATAGAAAGGGCCAGAATAATACAGACTCTGAACAAGCACTGATGCTTAGGAGCTGTAATATAAATCTCTGCAGCCTCACGATGCACACTCACTCAAGCCAGGGAGATGAAAAATAGCAAGAAAATACTTCCCTCCACTTTTAAAAAGGGTTTTATTTCTCATTTGTTTCTACTTGAGACTTCAACTTCCCAACAATTTACTTTAACCTCATCATCATCTTATTCTCTCTCTGAAATTTTCTCTCCAAGAAGACTGAGGGTAAGGCTCAACACACCAGAGTTTACATGCCAAAACTAAAACCAGGCAAATATAACCAGTCTGAACTCCACCAGAYGATTCAGCAGGAGACATCCCCACATGCATCCTTGGTCCCAACTCCAAGGCAGCTCAGGCACTCCCCAAGGACCAACACCATGGGACAAAGGAYACAGAGCAACCTCTGATAGAAGCAAAACCAAAAAGCATGCACTGGTCATGAACACCTGGTTTTTTAGGGATTGCAAATAACCCAGGCTGACAAGTGCAGGGCATCCTCTTAAGTTTGGTTCCTCAATTAACTCTCCCACCTCCCCTGTGTGTGCACACAGGTTTGGCAGGGATCCCCTTCTCACTGAGCTGTCCCTCTCCAAGAGCTCTCAGCTCTCTCCTCTGCTCATTCCTCCCATTCTGACCATTTCCTGCACTGTGCCAGGCAGATATCCCTCAGGATGGAAGGTGCTAGACTGGTTTTTATCATCACCTCTTGGGCCCTTCTCCAGAGCCTACTGCCAGGCCATCATTTGGCCTGTCTTCTAAGTGCCTCACAGATAAATTAGATCTGCATAGAGAAGCAATTATTACATTTCTAATGGCATGAACCCTTACAGCACAATCTGCTACTGAAAGGCAAAGAAAATTGCATTAGCTTTTGTTTGATTCCAAATTATGATCAAGGGAAGAGGGATGTTGAAGCCCTTTAAAGCCAAGCCTCTGAGCTGGGGATTTTTCTGTCTGGGGACCTCCCTGCTCATATTCACTGCTGGAGCTCATACTCGTGGTTCATTTAGGAGTACTAATTTGGAGARGCCTCTGCTTACAAAGCTGCAGCTAAAAGCAGATCTAAGAAAGCTCAGAGAGAAGAGGATGCCCAGGAACCACCACTGGCTCCCTCCTGAAGCCTGCATCTGCTAATGCTCCCAAAGGCCCCCAGCCCGAGGAGTTCAGTGTGCCAGGGTTATGCTAATCCCTCATCGCCCTAGTTTCTAACTGGTGCTGTACCTAAATTTCCAAGTGCAATTTCAGTGGGATTTATCACATCTACTATGATCAGCATGTAGTGCTGCTGGCACAGATACAGGCTCTCAATATCCCACTGCAGACATGGCTGTCATTAATTGCAGAACAAACTGATTTCTGAACCCATGCAGCAGCTCATGCAGCAACATTGAAACTCTCAGGGATGTTTTGCTGTTGAGCATTTTCAACCTGTTTTGCAGCCAGCACTYTGTGCCCAGCTGTGTGTTTGGACATATTTACAGGTTATCCAAATAATATTTGCTACTGCCTGTTACTTTCAGCACCAGGCATCTTGCTGCTCATCAAACAAGTGTTGGTGCAGTAGAAAAACTGCCAGGAAGCTGCAGGGATCAAAAATGTCTTTGGAGAAGTCAATGCCTAAACCTGTAACAAGTGTCACAGTGCTGTGGCTGAGCCAGCTCCTGGCAAACCATGCAAATGCCATCCCAAGCTATGGACAGGATGATATTCCAAAGGGCAGGATGCTAATATCCTCTTCTCAGGGTGCTTCCCTGCCCCCTCCCTGCATAAAAGTTAGTGCTCCTGTACTGCTTTATCACTTTAGCATGGCTGAGGCAGATACCTGCTTATTTAAGGGGCAGGATAAATGGGCTGAGACAGCTTTCCCATCCCCAATTCACTAGGGAACGCTTGGAAATTCCACCTGACACCGGGAGCGCTCTGTGCTCTTAAACAATCTCCCGTCTGATCCGATTGTTCCCCAGTGGGGAGGCAGGCTGCAGCTAGCTCAAGAGTCATTGATTGGATTAACAGCCTAATTCCCAACAGATGAATAGAATACTGATGTCTTGTCAGCCCACATCATAGAAGGAAAACACAATCTGCTTCTACAGCCCCGAAATTTAACCCTTTGCTTCCCTGCTCCCCCCCTCCCCAGGGCTGGATGCAGCGTCCAGCACTTTCAGCTGGAGATCTTACCTATTTAAATGAGAAAAGATTTATTAACCTTTGGGACACACTGCCTAATCACTGACATGCCATGGTATTTTCTGTAAGAAACCTTCTTTTTTACCCTTTCCACACACAAGAGATTCATACCAGGGACCTTTATTATTTTTTCTCCTCTCTTTTCCACCTGCCAATACAGGGAATGCTGCATGCTTCACAGTAAGCTGCTGAAAATTCATCAGCTCAGTGAGACTTCTCCTGAAACATACAGATATTGAACGTTTTCTGAGTCTATCATTTGATCAGCAGGATGGATCTGCCTGGAAAGGAACATCCAGCTGTGCTGCAGGAGAGGCATCCCTGCAATGCCCCCTCCCTCCAGCAGCTCTTGGCAAGCTGTGGGGCAGGGGAATGAAGCTGGGCACATCATTTGCTCTTGGAGAGCTCCTGTTCTCCACCTCCTAATGGAGACACTAATGTTTTCTTACCTCATAGAAAGACTGTGATAAGAAATTAATTGCCACTGGTCAAATGTTCACTACCACAGAAGCAGGACTGTGTGCATATTAAAGAGATTCTCCAAGAACAAAATTTATTTATTGAGTCCTTGGCACTGTCTGCGTTTATTTCCTTGTTCAGGAGACAAGAATAAATAAAAATCATCTGATTTTAAGGAATTCATTCAAAATGACCCTATTTTTTTCTCAGATCACTGGGGTCCATAATGCTGTGGGGTTTTTTTGCTTCCAACACTCACCTTTTATGCTTCCATTTACAAAACAGGCAGGTATGTGAGGGTGTTACTGTGAGGGTGGGGAGGCCCTGGCACAGCTTTCCTAGAGAAGCTGTGGCTGCYCCACCCCTGGAAGTGTTCAAGGCTGGGCTGGATGGGGCTCTGAGCAATTTGGTCTAGTGGGAGGTGTCCTTGCCCATAGCTGGGGTTTGGATCTGGGTGGTCTTATAGTCCCTTCCAACCCAAACCATTCTAAGATTCTATATACTTTTGAAGATTGCAAGGTGTGCATCACCCAAGATAAGCCRGGCTGTGCTGTGAAGCAGAAATAAGGTATTTCCAGTGTTATTTGGCTTTTACAGCTTATATGCAGAGTRGAAACACTCCCTCCATCACTCCTTAACTTTAACAAACTAATTAGCCCAGCACTAACATGACTAACAGGAGAGAAAGCATGAAAGGATAGAAGTGCACACCTTTTTTTTTCCCCCTTCCATAACCAGTAGCTACTAGTCATGACAGTTTTCAAGASTACAGTGTCTTATAACATTATTATGCATACAATAAACTTGCTAGGAGACTGAATGAAAGAAACCTTCCCTCTCCTGGCTTCCARTACATCAACCTTACAGATAGTCCTGTCTTCAGAGAGACAGCGTGTCACAGTGTGCTCCCAACATGGGCAGTGGGGAGGCATTAATGACAGAGCTGCCCTAACCAAAATAATTAGCCAGAGATGCCTCATTGACTCAAACAATTCAATTAATGCCCCATTAGTATTTTAAAGTGGTTCAAATTATTAGCTCTTTTTACAATCTGAAACCATAATGTTTAAATTTCATCCCAAATGTGAATTGTTCCAGGATGGCAATAAATAAATAAATAGATAAATAAATTCAAGGAGCCCTGTGCAGCCCAGCTCCTGCCCTGCAATAGGGGTGTGCTGTACATTCACGAATCCAGGTTAWGGATGGGGACTGGGGCAGTTGTGCCCTGGAACTAGCAGACTGCAGGTTTTATAAATACATACAGAAATAATTAAAATCTAAGGGGTTTAGAAGGGTTAATCTCCTTTAAATAATCTCTGCCACAAAGMCTGTAAAGTCACTGCTGGCACGATGCCCGCATGGCACCGGCTGTCGGGTATCAGGACAGCACGTGTGGATGGGAGCAGGGAGATTAGGAGGCAGAGGTGGCCCATCAGTGCTGCTGCCCCACAGATGGCTGCCCCAGGCACTGCAAACCTGCAGGAGCAGCGCTGGATCCAGCACCAACCAGTAAGTCAACATGCCACTTGTTCCACCTGACTAAAAAGAGAAGGGTGCTTGATTAGGGAGAGCATTGCTGCCACTGCTTGGTTCACCTCAGCCCCTGCTGACTGCAAGGCAAATGCTGGCTGATATTTATTTAAAGGGATTCAGGGCTTTGGAAGTAACTCCTTTTCCTCTGCAGGCTTGAACCTAAAGCCCTGCATGATGGAGGAGATGTTGCACTTTTAATTGTTAAATATAATGGCTCAGAGCTGCCACTCTGTCTTTCCAGATGCCCTCTTTGTAGAAACTGTCATTTAAAGCCAACAACTGAGTGACCATGAGAGAGACAAAAATCCAGAAGAAAGCAGAAAAACCACCCCTGTGTGGGCTAAAGCAACATCTGTCCCAAACCCACAGGTTTGATTCCCTTGATTTGGGCAAAGGCAGGCCCAGGTGAAATGCCCAGGAATGCCATGGCACAGCTGGAGCACTGTCAGAGAGGTCGTGTGGTGAGGACAGGCAGAGTTGCAATAAAAGCCAAGTCACAATGTGCTGCAGGAGGAACAGAGGTGCTGCAAACAGCCCAGGGAGCTTTTTCTCCTTCAAGTCAAGGAGGATAAAGACTTTGGAGGCTCTTTTAGTGCCATAAACCTTCCTTGGCTTGGTGTGCAAAATCAGCACTTTCCACGTTGAGACATTCTGAAGCATCCTCTGAACTCATTAGATGAGATCTGGATTTTATTAAGCCAAGCTTGAGAAATCCTGGGCTAGCAGGGAAGCTGAGTTCCAGTGGCACACAGCCCTCAGCATGAAAAGCACATTTTTTTTCTCTCCTCCTTTACTGCCAGGAACCTTGCTCAGACATCTCAAAGCACCTGAGGATAGTGCTGTGCCCTGCAGCCTCCAGACAGCCCTTCCCTCCCAAGCRTGCCTGTTCCTTAAGGATGATGACTCCTCTTTGTGGCTAATCTGGAATTAGAGAGGACATTCACACACTCACAGCATCTGCCAGAGGGGGAAGGCATCAGAGCCTGGATCCTGCCCCACAGTGGAGCACTGCCAGGGAGAAGCCAACTGCATGTGTTGACTTAAGAAGCTCCCATCTCATCACCTCAAAGGGTTGCTGTTTTTGTGACCTCCAGCAGCCTTTTAGCAGCCTCTGTGAATTGTATTAGTAGCTGATTTACCATTTGTTATTTTATAAGGCACGAAGCTGCTCTTTCATTTGCTCGTGCACCACCAAGTACAACTACATGAAAACTCAGTCTGTGATCACTGGGGCTGTTTCCTGATGGAAGAAAGGAGGAATAAATAGTGAGGGGAAAAGGTTTATTGGTACTGCTTATTCCCAGACAGTCAGGTTTCCAAACAGCTATTAATGAAGTGCTACTACTAAAGAAAAAAAAAAAAAAAGAAAAATGTCTGGAGAAAACTGCCTCAGGACATCAAACTCTATCAGTAACTGGGATTTCTCAATGGAGCACGGTGCTATTAAAATACAGCTGAACTAAGTACTTGCAGTTTGGTCTGTCATTAGGTATTTAGTGAGATGCAAAATTGATCTTCACTTTAAAGGGCTCTTTCAAAGTCTAGAGGCAACRCTTGCTCTCTCCTTGTGCTGTATAATAGAGATGCTCCTAATGAAATTCAGCAGGAACTGGAGGCAACCAGGGAAAACCTCAGCCAACTTTATAACAGACAGATTTATGTTCAGGGGTGTCCTRCTACTCGAATGAGTTATTCTGCACAGGGCAGGGATAACAGGTTCTCCATTCATGGCTTGTACAAGCGTGGCAGAAGGTCAAGTTCCCTGGTGGTGCTGGCTCTGTGCTCAGGGCTGGGGCTGCTGTCACATCTGGGGCTGGGCTGAGCAGCTCCATCCCATTTCCTACTAAAGCAGCCCAGGGAGCCCACTGGGACCAGCTGGGCCTAGAACTGGGCCCAGCCCACTGGAGCAGATGGCAGGTGCTGGTGGTGGCAGCGACATGGGGCACTGCTGAACCAGTGACCCAGAGGTGAAAGGCTCCATATCTCCCATTATCAATCCCCAGAGCCCCCTCAGGAGTAAGTGTTGATACATTAATCTTTCTGACTGATGGAAACAAACATTCCACAGGGGAATCTTTATTTATATTGAGCCCAAATCACRCTTAAAAACATAAAGTTAAGGGCAGGCTTAGGTTTCAGCCTTCCTAGTTAATGCCACCCTTTTCCTCTTCCACCAAATTTAAAGAGCACGTCATCAAGCATTAGTCTGAGCACAGCCCCAGTGTGGATGGCTGCAGTAAATAATAAACTGGTGTTTGTGTTTCCTGCTGTGCATGCTGTCCTCCTAAACAGTTTAATAAAAAAGAGTRTATTTCCAAGCACTGCTGGAGTGCCTCGATGAAGCATGTGGTGTAGGATAAATACCTCCACATCAGGACACTTTTCAAAGCCATCAGGCAGAGGGGTCAGTCTGTTGTGGGTTTTTTTAAAACTGCACAAGCTAATGCTTTAAGAGTGTCTTGATGGAATCAGGGAAATTGGATTGTCCCCCCATTTGCTGGCCTAAAACAAGCCTTTTTTTATTTATCCCATTAGAGGAACACAAGAGAAACCTTTTAAATGTCACTAAAATTYTCCCTGCATTGCAAAACCCAGTCAAAAGGGTTTTAATTTTCCCTGAGACCTCTTAAGTAATGCAGTATGTCAAGATTTAATACCTTGTGTGCAGGGGATTGTCTGCATTCTGTGCTGTTTCACCAGGGTGACTCCATAGGGTCGGTCCTGGTCACTGGATTTGGTCCCTGTCAGCACTGAGCTGCTCAAACAGCCCACACCACTCCAGATCAGGTCTGCTGAACAAACAGGCAAGTGAAAACAAGATGAGATGCAGCTTTCCCTGGASCAGTCTGGGACTACCAAAAATTCAGTAGTGCTGCTCACTCTCCAGTGGTTTTGTTCTGTGAGTTGGGACTCTCAGGTTTTGGAAAAGCTTGTAATTTTTAGGCTTTATTCACTTATTTATAGGAGAGCCTGGGAGAATTGTCAAGAGGCTCTTYTGTACATAAGGCTCCACATTCCCCTGGCATAGTTAAGAAGACAAACAGGGCAATATCACAAGCAGAGCCCAGGATTGTAAACTGGCAGTGCACAACACACTAAAGCACACTGGCTAAAGATGGCAACAGGACCATGACACCTTTGAAGGCTGGGCTGATGCCTGCTCCAACCTTGCTGTCCCAAGGGCTGAGGGCATTAATGCCAAAACAGCTTCTCAGAGCCCCTGGGTGCTCATCCCACTGTCAGCCAGTCTGGGAGCTATGGGCGATGTGGCCTCCCAAAGTAACCCCAGCTAGTAACACTTGCTACTAAAACACACCATTATTTTGCTCCTGTGGGATATGGGAGTTCTCTATCCACGTTTCTTTTTGCAGACAGTGAACTTGTCATACCATAGTGAAAGAGGACCTGGGATGCCAAATCATTTTGAGTGTGTAATTCTCCCCAAGCCTGGTTTTGCAGAGAAAAGAGGAATTGGAAGGCAATGAGCATCCACACTGGGGYATGTGAGCCTCCAGTCTCTTGTTCTGGAATTCACACAGGTGCCCTGAGAGCTGGGAAAGGTGCAGAGCCCAGGAAATCAAGCAAGACATGGCACATCCCAGCCTCTCAAACCCAGCCCTGAGACCAAGCCACTGCCTACCGATCTTCCCTATATAGGGCTTCATAATCTATTTTACAAAATGTCAAAATCCARCATGAAAATTGGAAAAAAGGGGGTAAGGGAGAAAAAAAAAATCAGACTGGCTGGTTATTGGACCAGGGGCTGTGTTAAAAGGATCAGGAGGTGGTGGGCCAAGCAGTGGGGGAGGGAATGGGATAAAGCAGTGGGTCTAATCAAATCAGCTGAAAAAGCTGCCGGCTCCCGGAGTTAACCTTGCCAATCAGGGAGGCGGCGGGAGCATGTCTGCGCACATTAAAGCGGGAGCGCGTCCTTGAACCCGGCCGGCCCCGTCCTCCCGCAGCCAGCCCGGCCAGCCCGCACCCTCGGCAGGCAGCAGCAAAGCCCAGGACCCAACTCCCTCCCCAGCCTTGCTCGAGAGGAAATCAGCGCTGCAAAGGCAGCTCGGAGGCTTCCCTGTGATTAGAGGCGAGCCCACGGGACTAAACCGGCAAGAGTTGGAGAAAGGTTCAAAARCAAACAAACCAAAAAAGAGGGAACAAAAGGAGAAGCCATCCCATTGACAAATGCTGTTGCATTGAGCCTGGCAGCTGTGAGAGGCAGTACCAGCCTCTGCTAATGACTAAGGGCACTGAAGTCACTTTAAAATAAATATTCACTAGGAATTACACGGGTAATCTAAAGGGATTATCCTGCTGCCTTAACAGGTCCATAACCTAAACATTAAATGGTCTACACAAGTGTTTGTATTAATTTTGACCCAAATCAACCCTTCAGCTAAAAGCTTTGGAAAGCCAGATTAAATTTTGGAAACCATGGGCCTGCTCTGAGCTAGGGTTCTTATAAATTCCTCCAGAAAGAAAACCAGGGCTGAGCTCTTGGAAGCCAGGGGCCAGCCAGCAGCCAGGGAAAGGCTTTAGCAGAAACACACACTCAGAAGATGAAGCAGCAAGCACAAATCCAGCCTGCCACATAATCCAGCCCCTGTGGTAAAAGTATCCGTCTTCCCTGGGGAGACAGGGAATGCCCAGCTGGGGAGAAGGAGCTCTGATGTAGAGAATGGGACAAACCCCGTGCCTCAGTTTCCCCACCTGTAAAATGTCACRTTCCTTCCAGCTGGGGCACTTGTCCCTGTGCCTTAAACTCCTGGAGGGCAACTTCAGCTGATTCCAGAAAAGCTCCATCAGAAAGCCATCACCAGTCAATCCAGGAAAACTCACCCTAAGCACATCCTGGTCATGCCACAAAGCCTGCCAGGACCTGAACAGCAAATTATGGCTCAAGAGCTTCAGTTTGTACTGAATGCAGCAGCCCTGAACACCTAATTCCATCTACCAAGAGTTTATGCAAGTAAAGCCCTYCTGTGGGCTGCATCAATGCCTGATGCCTAATGAATACTAAACTTGGATCTATAAATGCCCTGATCACTGTATTTCTCTGGGCTGATATAGGCAGCAAGGTTGGGAAAAGCTGGGCAATACCTGGAAACAAAGTTTTGTGTTATTTTCTTCCCAGGACACCCAAAGTTTCCTAAGGAAAATGGGTGATTATTGACTTTGACTACCCTCCCTCAGGAAACATTTTCTACAGAACTCCAAGTCCTGTAACCAGGACTTCTAGTTCCCACACTCCTTTTGCTATTCTATTGATTGTTCTGCAAAACTTCCCCCACATCTCGTGACCCTGTGAAGGGAGAAGTCCCCAAGTCCCTGTGATTTTTATGCAGTTGTAGCTCTCATTGGAGCAACTGTGCAACAGCATAAAATTCAAAGATAGACAGCTTCTCTGGGTGGCTTTTCACACCTTGAGTGCTCAGGAGACAATACCCTTCTCTGAGAGGAGGCACAGTACTGGGGAGAGATGGTACATATTAATTTCTAAAAGAGGATTTTAATCATGCAACGTCCTCTGCAGTCGCACAGAATTTAATCTCATTGCTGACAGTGGGTGATGGGGGAGCATGTTAAGTGGAAAAGTTGTATTCAAGACCTTCCTGCAGATATGTGCTACAGGCAGTCCCATGGGAGGAAGAAAATGACCCAAACCTGTCTCTGTGGCTGCTGACCACCCTGGCCTGGGCCCCATCCACTCACAGTGCAGAAATGCAGGCACACTCCCAAAGTTCTGCACAAGGTTCAAGTACACGTGGTAATACAGTTAGCATTTATCAAGCCTTACTTTACAAATATTGATTTATTAATCTAGGCARGACCCAGGGATATACACACATAGTATTCCCATGTTGGTTACAGAGMCTGAGACACACAAAAACCCCTCACTGTCTGACTTGCTCAAGGTCAAACGAGGAAAAGCACCCACAGGCAGGATTAGTTTTGGGATGCTGAGCTCCCAGCACTGTGCTGTGACTGTCAGGACACTCTGTCCTTGCCCACACTAAGTCTTCCCTCTTCTAAGATCTGGCTTCACCTAAATCTACATTGAAGGACACTCTCACTTTGTGATATGGGAAGCAAACTTAGAAGTTGAAAACCAAAAGCTGAGAACTTAGACTCTCCCAAGCCATCATGGCTGGGCTGGCACCTGCTTTTGCACAGTTATCTTCAGGCTTCTTCCTCCTCTGCTTGCAGGCAGCTTAACCACTCTTGGTCAATGAAACAATTCAGTGTTAAAGACAAAAATCCCAAAAGAGTTCATATAATTCGTTTCACCAGTTTTTGATGGGCCCTTAAAGTTTGTACTTGGAATCACAAAAAAAAATATTTTTTATAACTTCTATGAGAGCAAAGAATGTTGGTGGCAATCAATGCCTAGGAAGGGTGAAATCCGATGCTTTTCTGCCTCTCTAGAATAAAAAATACTTCCCTARTAGATTCAAAGTTAGGACACCTTAAATGATGACCCAATAGAATACAGTTCCATAAAATCCATACATTCAGTGAAAAAGGATGTGTGTTTTCAAGCAGCACAYATCTGACAACTGCTTTCTATAGCAAGTCAAGCTACTGACCAGGTAAGTCACCCTAAGCATCCTTTTGAGGTATTAGACTAGCTCTGGACTCTTCATGGATAAAAATTAAGTATGAGACAACAGCAGAGGGCTTTAAAATGCTGAGGAATTGGAAGAAATGACCATATGCTTTTGTATACAACAGCCTTTCCTGTAGTATGGGASAACTGTAAGAAGTTAAAGCATCTGAGTGATAAATACAGACTAAATCTGAAGGAATGGCTTTTAGAAGACAAGGAATTAGGAGAATCCTGCAGAACCCTGCAGGAGAATCATGGTAAGGCTCAAGGCACAATGCTCTGTGATTTATGCTGCTGAAGGCACGGGATGTTCTGTCCACTCCCTGCTGGCCTGGAACACGGGAAGCTGCTCAGCCAAAGTCCAGCCCAAACTCTCAGGGCAGACAACAGACAGCACGAAAAAAAGTGCACAGAACTTTATCCAACACTGAATGCTTAATTACAGAATCAAGGCCTTTCTCCAGTTGCTCCTTGCTTTTCCTCCTGAAATCCCTGAATTTTGTTAACAAAACCTGAGGAGAGTTGACTGCCTGAATGTGCCGGACATATTCTCCTTTAAGTAGTATGTAATTCATAAATACAAAGAAAATTCTATTTAGTTTTTCCTTTCAAAACCAACACACCATACTTATGATGTGATTTTAATTTAAGAAGATTTTTAAAATTCCCTTGTAAAGGTTTCTTTAAAATTAAATTCTAATTCTATTCAGATGTACTTGTGTACAAGACAAAACAAAAAACCTAATAGCCTAAACTGAGAAGAAATGTCTCATTTGCTGTTTCTATCCCAATTCAAATGTAAAAATTAAGAATGCTAACAGACTAGGTTAAACTACATAATTAAGCAAACATGGGCAGACATTGTGTACCTGATTAGCAAATGAAGAATTAAATTTACTATAAAGGTTATATTTAGCTGCAAATGAACACATTTTAATGACTACTAACCAATGAAAATCAACCTTTCCTTAGAAAAATAAGCAAGAACTAGATATAAATTGATTRTTAAATCAATTAAGTCAATCTTAACCTGTCAGGATCTCCCTCATTGGAGTCACTGTTGGATGCAGAGCTGCTGCTCTATGGTGTGGCCACCCAGGCAAACACAAAATGATGCAGTGCCAAAGGTACAGTCACACACAGCACCTTCACCCCAAATTACACCTCAGGCTCCCAAACTAAGCATATCCACTAATGCATGGAGCCCATTAATTTGTCCTATTTTCCTCTATTAAATTAACAGGAAAAAAAAGTGGGTCCCTGTAAGAGCCTGAACCATTTTGAGAATCTGGTGAAGCCTGACTTTTTATTTCTCAGGAAAAAAAAAAGTGTTTAAATGTAAAGCAACTGGTTGCAGCATTGTGGGATTAGTTGGATGAATCCTTCTGTGGATATAATCAGCTTAATGGCAACAAAGATCACAGTGCAGTTAGTGCAGCTGTGACACTCAGAGCATTTCACCAAAGGGGAAGGTTTGCACCAGGCTGGAAGAGTCCCTTTTTATTTCCAGCCTCTTTTATTTCCAGCCTCTTTCCCTCTCTCTCTCTGCAGTCAGCATCCCATCAGCTCCATTAGCATGAGAGAATTAAGGAGGGAAATGGGTGGGGTGGAGCAATTTACGTCTGTGGGTCAGCATACTTACACAGYGCCATATAATTCAATTAAATGGACAAATAAAGTGGTGCTAGTTGTTTTCCAAACTCAGGTTAATTTTAACTTAATTCCCACACTGCTGTGGGCCAAAGGGCTGTCTGAGGCTGCCTTACACATGGCTAAATGGCCAGCTGTCTGTTATGGAACAGACATGCTCTTAAGARCATCCTTACTCCCAGAATGTTCTTAGTAGCCTCATCTTCCCACAAAAAAGCTGAACTTCAGACTAAAACTGAAGACTTGATTCCCCTAATTACAGCTCTATTTGCACTGGCAAATTAATTGCTTTATATTGTACCTTTTCTCACTGTTAAATTGCAAAACCACTCCCAAACAGTAGAATATAATAGATRTGAGATTTTAGCTTGTCATATAAGAAATTAAGAAATGCTATTTTCTAGATTTCCTAAATTGAGACTTCCATCATTAAATCCACTGATCTACCTAGCACAGACAGTATTAACACTTACAAAGAAGAGACAACTAAATCTTCATTTATTAACCACTAACTATTCTCTTCATGGGTTTTGCTTCCTCCAGGAAAAATCCCCTGAGATGCAGGTGAATGCACTTATGACTGAAAACCACTGAGGATAAATACAGAAGACCCACAAATCTATTATATGGAGGAAACTGATGGATATCAGTTTGCTAAGCAGGAGCACCTTAGGAACAAGCTGTAGAGCTTGCTAAGGTCTTCCCTCTCAGCTGGTACCACTCAGGCTCATGCAGCTGCACTGTGGAACCAGACCCGTGAAGGAGAATTCATTTCCATCTGCAGAATAAAGACCTTTTTGAGTACCACAATGTTTTGAAGCCCTTAAAATAAATCAGTGCTTGAAGATCCACTGCACTTTCCATAAATAATGCAAACATTCCTCCTCTGCCTTGGCCAAAATTCCCTGTCTCCAAAACRTCAGTGCAACACCCCGCTGTCAACCTCCCCACCAGGAATACCTGCACTTCAGCACTTCTGCATGGATATAATTTGTAAAGTGCTAGGCAAATAAGCACACTCTGAATTGGGAAAGGTTCTTGACAGACTACCTGGCACGAAGCTTTCAAGCCCACCAGGAACGTCAGGAGGCCAGAGCTGCACGTGTCAAGCCCATCACCTTAGGAGGCTTTCAAAGTTTTGCTTTTTGTGATGCTACAAAATGCATCTCCAGAGCCATTATATGAATTAGTTGGAAAGGGGTAGGGGGGAAGGAGGAGTAGCTAAGAACAGCAATCCACCCTGTGAGGACATTTAGAAGCATCTGGCTCGGAGATATTAAGAAAGGAAGGAAAAATTAATCATGCTGGCTGGGAAAAAAAGCCTGGCATCAGCACAGCCACCTTGTCATAAGGCAGATATTAATAATGTGAACCCCCAGGGAACACTCAGACATCTGAAAGATCCACTTGTTGGCTCTCACTGAGCAGGCAGGTTTAACTGATGTCTCTTTGAAACCTCCTGAATCTTATGCTTAGGAATTTTTTTTTTTTTAGCAGAAAATAACCCTCAGTGCTAAAGATCAGATATTTCCTCCATTCCTCTCTTTTTTTCTAAATGCTATTGAAGAGACAACACCAAACATTTTATAGACCCGTAGCTATGAAGAACATGGGAGAGAAATGGAGGTGAAAACTGCATGAGTGTTTTGAAAAGAGAAGAAGCAAAAAGGCTCTTGCTGGAACAGGAAAAACCACACCTGGCCAGGACACCACAATTTAGATATTGGATTAGATTAAGGCTAGGGTAGGATATAAATTAGTGGTAGTAACAATAACTAAACTCACATTTCCAAGAGAATTTATTAAGCCAACAAAACAGGGCGAAATCCTCCTTTTTGGTGCCTTGTTGCTTCTCCACAGCACTGTTTCCTCAAAGCCAACATGATAAAAGAACCACAGATCTGCCTGGATTTTTTGCTAAAAACCCAACAGGCACCCCCAGAATTGTATTTCTGATTTTTTGAATCACCTGTGACTCGCTAGAACTCCAGATTCCCAGGACACACACCTGAGCCACTGGAATGCAGCACCAGCTACAAACCAAGTGTCTCAAAGACCAAATGATGATAGAARAGATGTTTTCTGTGCTATCTGATGATGCAGGAGATGCTACCATTGAAGCCATCAAGCAGCCACATCAAACAAGATGGGTTGTGGCTGGCAAATCTAGATGGACAATTCCCCCAGCTTGGAAATGGTGCTCAGAAATTCTTTGTTCARAATCAGCCAAACTCCTATGTTTAACTGGAAGATGATGTCCTGGAGACCAGAACTCCACCAGGTGTTTTCAGTAGCTGGGCACAAGATTGAAAGCATCATCCATCCAGAAATGAGGGCCATTGTCTGCTTGAGTCAGAACCAATTTTGCAGCTGGGTGACTGTGTTTTTAAACCACCCTGTCCCAGAAGGAAATATTTTCTGCATGGGGTACAGCTGTGATACATTCCTATGCAAATGAAGCAATTTTCTCTTTTTCTCTATGAAAAGTCTCCCATTTCTTCTCCATCACTGATTCTTCCTCCCAATGGACCTGGTAAAATGCAGCATTTGCAGGGTTTTTTTTTTAACTGATCCCAGCAAGGGACACACTCAGCCCTAGGACACATGCCAGTAAAAGTCCCATTGATTTAAGCAAGGAATTCACGTGTTTATCCTTTGCCAGAAGTCCTCAGTAATGACACCTTCTCATCCTTTAAATCCTCCTTTAAGACTCCTTCTGCCATGACCCTCTGTGTCACTGCTGTCTGGCATTGCCTGGGGAAGCCATGAGCCAAGAATTCCATTTTTCTGCTGATCTCTGTTTTGTTCTCTTCCATTCACTCAGCCTTCCCATTTGCACTACCTGTGCCACTGTATCTGATGCCAGGATGATCTCTTTGGGACAGGGATGGTCTCTGCTCTTGCTTAATGCCTTAAAATTTAAATGGGAACAAGAGGAACACTTGAACTGACAGGCAAAAAAAAAAAAGGATGATTTAAAATCCACGTCTAAATGACTAGTTTATATAATCTTCCATTTTTGTCTCCATACACATTATAACCTTTATATTGTGGTTTATCCCAGCTGACTGGGCTTAGCAAGTTGTTTCTTTCCAGCTGATGAGAGCAAACTGACCACATCCACRCTTAACTTTTCCTTCTGAGAGGTAAAATGAATGATTTAAAGTCACCACAGCTCTGAGTTTTCCTGCTGCTGTTAAAGATCCAGATCAAAAGTGCCTCCAAGGTTTAAATTAACCTCTTTTACTCTGAAATTAGTGCTGGAGGTAAGGGTGCATGTGATCACTTCCCATCACTCCAAAAACAAGCCCTTGGTCATTAAGCTGTGAAAAATGGATCATTTGCAATTGCAGAGCCGTAACTTTACAAATCTCTTCTGAGTCTGACCACTGGAATTCAAAGTGTAATGCTCAATTTCATACCACTTCAGAAGCCMAATTACCATGTAATCTGTGAGCACTGCCTCAAAACATCCCCACAATAGCAGCAGGAACAGGACATCACAGAGAAGGGAACCAAGCAGCTTTGGCAGATCTGGCTTCGGATTCAGATTTCATCGGCACAGTCCAAATGTGATTAAAACTTGAGTTTAATAAAACCCMAAAAAACTAAAAGAAGAGTAAATTGAGATTTCCTGAACACAGGTAACCTGGCCTCTGGCTGAGTCACAGCACACATCTCAAAGTTTCTTTGTAGCATGTTCCAGCCTATTGCTTTCTTAAACACTCTGCTTGTCTTCCTTCTGTGTTAGATGAAGTCAACCAGTCCAAACTCCTCCCATCCTGTTTTGMTCATTAATCCCTCCCTGGATTTGAGAGCTGTGCTGAAAGAGAGACTTTTTCATCCAGTCACCAAGCCAGGGGAGGAAAATGYCCAGCCTGAGCTGGGGCTTTGCTCCTCTTCCACCACCCCACACCCACACAAAGCCCATCACTAACTGTGCTCAGCCTTGCTGCCAGCAGCAGGGACACGGGGGGTTTGCTCCACCAGACCTCCAATCCACTCCTGGACAAGAAAAACCTTTAMCTTTATTCCCATTCCTTTCCCCAGCCTCACAAAAATACTGCTGGATATACAGTAAAGGCAGGAAATATCACAGGGAGAGGGAAAAAATCAATTAAAATAAATTTGCAAAGCATTGTGTTAGAGTATCTCATTTAAAGCAGCCACTTTTTATTTGCAGGGCAAGTTAATTGCAGTACTATCATGGCAGTAATGTTGTGCATCACAGAAGGTGACAAAATTTTTAAGGGTATTTATTGTGAGGATACTAAATTCAGGACTGTACCCCACAAATTAATTTACAAGGGTGGCAGAAGTCAGCTGGCTAGAGCTGCTATTGCTAATAGCTAGAAAAGACCCACTTAATCACTTTGCATTTTTATTTGCAGAAGATAAAGAAACATTTCTTTCACTAATAGTTTCATGCTTGTTTCATCTCATTTTATCCRGACTGCAGGATCTGTTTAATTTCATTTCATCAGTTTTCTAAGGTTCTTAAAAGTACCATATTTTTATAATCTTGTTATATCCATGAGATAAAAAACGATTATTTGCCCCACCATTTCCCAAATGGGAAACCACGGCAGAAAGAAATCAAGTGACTTGTTCAAGGTCACGCTGGGATTCTGTAGCAAAACTGGAGAATTAGAAACTTAAACTTGACTCTGAAAAGAGCCATAAACAGAATTTCTTCACTGAATCCACAGATATTCCACAGGTCTGGGCATCTACTGCTATGTTTTTTAATAACATATAACTGTGGAAACCCAGCTTGGAATGGACAGATCTTGCCATTTCTCTAAAATAAAAAAAAAAACCCAATTCTCTCACCTGCATCACAGGTGTGGCTTTATAAAGGGGAAAAAATGTTAATGTTCACATTCTAAATTATTTTCCTCCTAAACMTTAGAAGAGCCATGACTCAAACTAAAGTGCAATTTCAAAGTTCTGTATATTCAAGACGCATTGCTCACAAGATCTTGCTGTTAARTCATGAATTGTTCAGTACTTGGATTTTTCTGTTAGTTTTTATATACAGCAAAATAAATCACTCAACCCCTTCTCCCCTTAATGACAGTTGCCAGTGCAGTTCTGTTTGCTGTGTTTAACAGCTTCAGGAACCTTTTGCTCTTGTACAGGCTGGGCAAGAATGAAGCAGGAACACACAAATAATCCAAGAATCTAGAGAGTGAATAATGGATTTTTTGGTTTTTGTCTAAAAGTCTCAGTAATTAGGGTTCTAACAAGTGAAACCACCAGCTTGGAAGGAGGAGGTTGTGCCATGGCTGGGAAATGCATGAGGAAAGCAGTATATAGGCAGAATAGTAAGTAGTAGATAATAACAGCAGTATACAGACAAAGCAAGTGTATGTGTGTATTTTTTATATATATATATATATATATATATAGTTATGTACTGAACAGCTGCCTTGTTCACTGCATTCTGTCCACACAAAGCAAATGTCTTGCAGTGGAAAACAAGAGATGTTTCCCAGAGACAGCTTCAAAAGGGTGTGAGGGTACAGAAGTATCATTTATGTTGTCTTATATATTACAACAGTTCTATTATCATTATGGTGCAAGGATTYTGTAGCACCAGAGTTTCACACCTCCTCAATGTTTCTCACAGGCAGCTCCTCTCAGCACTGACTGTTCCTGGTCCTTGCTTACAGCAGCCATCTAACTTCTCTCACTCCTCTAAATACAGTTCCCACCAATCCACTCTTTTATACCACTGTTCTTATTTGCTGCAGGTGTTGCCTGTTATCATCCAGCCTGCTCCTAATCTTTAGTAATAGGGTCCAGCTGCAACTCGTTGGGGGATAGGATTACATTCTGCATTACCTTCATTCACCCATACTGTGTCCCCCTACACATTTCCACACCCAGGAAAACCAACAGTTGCTCATCACATTAAAACCTGACACCTCACCAGCCAAGGCTTTTGCCCTACACTTGGAAATCTGACCTGTGGAGCCAAGGAGATCTTCTGAACATTTCTGGATGAGATGAGATGCTTTAGCCTCATGCAGCGTTAATGGGAGGAGCAGATGTGTCAAACCAAGTCCCTGGCTGGGTCCAAGCTGCGGTTTCCATCTCTCTTCCAAGCTGTGTTGAAGTGCATTGGCAGAACAACATCCATCTGGGATGTATCAAGTGCTGACCACAGCAGGATTTGTCCTCTGCAAAGAGGATACGAGCAGAACACTCCAATCTGCATAAATGTTGCATTAATAATGGCCTAGGTGAAGATTGCATTTTAATTCTGAACTCCAGCCGAAGGAYCTGCTTCTTTCAAAGTTCAGAGAGGCTTCTGCAGTTGCTGGTATTGATGAGTATTTCAGTGCCCACTCCCAGGGAAAGCTGTGTGCACAGTGCAAGGCCACAGRTCCCAGAAAGGACCTCAGGCTTCCTCTCTGGTTTAGGAGAGGGCAAGGGCTTGGGAAAGCAGCCATCCTTAGCACATGCAAACCCCTTGGAAAAGAACGTTTTGGAGGTCACAGCATCTTGTATTCAGGGTGCCCCTGACTAAGGTGAGGAAGTGATGAATCTGACTCCATGTTCTTAGAAGGCTAATTTGTTATTTTATGATCTATATTATATTAAAGAATGCTATACTAAAACTGTAGTAAAGAATACAGAAATGATRCAGACAGAAGGCTAGAAAGATGCTAAAGAAAACTCGTGACTCTTTCCAACCTCGACACAGCTTGGCCGTAATTGGCCAATAAGTCAAAATAATTCACATGAAACCAATGAAACAACCACCAGCTAGTAAACAATGTCCAAACCAGCAAAACACAAGAGAAACAAATCAGATAATTATTGCTTTCATTTTTCTCTGAGGCTTCTCAGCTTCCCAGAAGAAGAATCCTGGGCAAAGAGATTTTTCCAGCAAATATGACAGTGACAACAGCAGACACTGGATGCTTTTCTGAAGAACAGGCAACATCACATCTTCCTCTGCTGTTTTCTCTCACACTACAAACCCAACTTAATGATTATTTACACTTCTCTCTTCCAACCTTCCTCTGTCCTCCTGTGTAAACGTGCTATAAATACAGACTTGGCATAAAGCCCATCCATCCACGGTTCAGCTTCCCCTGATCCTAAAGGTCTTTTTCTGCACAAACTGTGATTTAGCTCCAAGTTCCTGTAAGTCTGAGCAACTTCTTCCAGCCTCCATCAGCACTAATGTGACACYTGCCCTTGTGCTACTGATGAGACAACTGTACCTTGAGAAATCAAATTTCAGCATGACCCATGTGGACTTCCGTATGGACATCCTTCTCCTGAGGGTTCCACGAGTCCTTCAAGAGTTGTTTGGGGTTTTGGAGGGAACACTGGCAAAAGTCACCCTCCACTGTACATGCCATAGGACTTTGTCCTGAACAAGACCAAGACCTCTGGCCAGTGTCAGATAATCCGTCACTATAAGCTACTTGCATCCAAGCCAGATATTTATTGCTATTGATCTGCCTGGTCCCAGTGAAAGACTTTTGTTCTCCCAACCCAGGACTTTGACCTCAATTAAGTTATGAATTTCAATCCGATAGACTGCTCCACTTACCCTGCTGCTCTCCCTGACTGGATTAATTAGAATTAGCTAGGCTGGGAGTCACCCCGAGCGCCTCATGGATCATGTTATTTTAATAATAAATAAAGAGACAGCAGCGGCATACAAGGAAGGATTTTGAAAGATTGTTCATCCAAGAGCATCATTCAAGACCTGCCAATACTAATTTCTCTGAGTTTGATTACTTCATTTACTTCTTTTTATTTCTATTCATTAATTGAGTTTTATCCCCCATTACTTCAGCTCCCCAAATGTGCCCTTCCTATAAAGGAACCAGATACACGCTTCGCTGTTACAAAGTTTTATTACTGCAGCTCATCAAAAGTATAGTTAGCAGGAATGGAATAGTCATTAAGCATTTAATAATCTAATAGTGCTGAAAAAAAAAATATAATAGAGGAGGGGGAAGCAAGGGAGAGGGACAAGACAGGCCTGTCTGTTGCCATAAAGTGTGCACTGAGGGCTGGCTGGTGGACAAAACCAAAAAACTAACATCCAACACTGGAGAGAATGCATATATCCATCAGGATATTTTCTGACAGCACAATAATGCCTTTGGAACAAGCCTAAAACTGGTTGAATACCAAAGGAATTTGATTGGCAAGGGGAAGTTTCTGAACTAGTGAGTCGGGGCCTGATAGCTGCATTATCCTTATTGCTTCCCCTTCCCTATAAAAGCAATTACACACCCAAGGATGTCAGGCTGCTCAGGCCTGCCCTGAAATGGATTGTCTGGGGCAGCCATGTCACAGCCACACTCCAGAGTTACTGACCCATAAACAAACACTTATTTGTCACGCTCATTTTAATGTTTAATTGGCTGGAACAGCAGAAACGGATTTAGATGATGGAAGTTCAACAGTTTTTCCAATGCTGGTACCCAGCCTGCAGACAGGCACCTCCTGGCCTGAGAATGAGCACCACACACAGCCTCAACACACCTTTGTGGAAGTTCAGGCCTTTGCTTTGCAACAAACTTCTAYTCCAGCCAAGCTGAGCACTGTTAAAAGAGGAGGGAAGACTCATTGCAACATGGAATGTCTAGGGTGGGACAGTCCATTGGTGTGTCAGATAAACTAGATTACTCCAAGATAGGATTTATTTGTTTTGTTACAAAAAGAAGCAACTGAGTAGATTTTCTGTGACAGGCAGAGAGAGGATGGCAGCAGCCTTTGCTGTCCCAAGACTTCTGCTGTCCCACACGAGTGGGGATGCCTGTTCACATGGATTTCCAAAAGCCTCTGGACACACCCTCTCACCAAAGACTATTTAAATGATGCTATCATAGAGCAAGAGGGAAGGCCTTTGCTTGAGAAGTGATTACAAAATTAGGGATTGAATGGGAGTAAACAACCAGCTTGCACAATTGGGCCTGGGCTGTTCAGCCCACAGAAGAGAACAGGGGAAGCAGGCTRGGAGTGAATTATCCAAGTCCTTTAAACCAAAAGCTGCCTCTAAAATGCTACAAAAGGATCTAAAGGTGACAGGGTGAAAAGCCTGCAAATGAAACTCAACTCTAAAAAACACCAAGTAATGCACATGTGGAAAAAAAATCTTCATTCCAAATCCAGAGCAATGGGCTCTGAAGTAGCTAATGCAACCACTGTGGAGACAGATCATGAGTTATTACAGACAGCTCTGTAACACCAGCTCAGTATTCAACAGCAGTTAATAAAAAACAAACAACAAGGAGGCATTGGGGGAAAAAAAAGGAAATAAGAAAACATGACTATGTTGCTTCATTATATCTCATATTGTACTTACAGCTTGGGCACTGGGAGAAGTGCTGCTCCCTTCATCTGAGAGGAATAAGGAAGAACTAGAAATGAYCCAAAGAATGACAAGTGACAAAGTTACTGAGCAGCTTCCAAATGGGGTAGGATTAAACASATAAAACTCCTCAGTCTGAAAAAGAAGTGGTCAAGGGGAATCAAGGAGGCCAAGAAAGTCAAAAGCAGGACAGAGAAGGTAACTGGGGGAACAACTACTGTTTCTCATTACACAAGAAAAATAGGCTCTCACATGAAATGATCATGGTAAGTGCAAGGGAAATGCACAGTTAAACTACAGGACTCCCACTAGCTTAAAGTTCGGGAATTCAAAGAGGGATGAAAGAAATTTATCAAAGAAAAATCCAGAAGTGCAAAAATAGTAACAGTGGTTCAGGAAGCCTCCAAGCCCTGGATTCTGGGAAAATATATGAAGTAATSACTGTATGCTTACCCTACTCTGTCTCCTAAGCATTCACTCTTCCCTGCCACCAGAGACAGGACGCTGAGCTAGAAAGTTTCCTGCACTGACACTGGATGCAAACACTGACATGGATGCAAAAGTAACATGTACAAGTTGAGAAACAGGAACCTACTAAATTAGCTTTGCCATTTTCAGTGATGTTCTGCCACCTACAATCCATGGAGCTGTAATAATGAAAAATCTTACTTAAAATCTAATCAAAATAAGCTTGAAGAGTTACTGCCCCAATATCTAAAGCATTAGAACAATCTTATGTAGCAAAACTTAAAAGTACTTTGTGCTGAAGACTGCAAATTTGAGGTGCCCCAATGATTTACCTAGAATTGGGGTTTTTTGTTGTTGGGGTTTTTTTTGTTCTATATGGGTTTGTTGGTTTTGATTTTTAGAACAAACCAGAAGAAACAGCTACTGACAACAGATGAATACAAAATTCCATTTGAAAGTAAAGCCTTGAGACTTTTTTCAAATTGAGAAGTCCACAGGGAGAAGGTGAGTGGCAGAACTTCTTCAAAACAGGGAAAGCTTTTCCAAGAGGCTGATGGTAAAAGAAGATGTTCTAGGAACCATCTCTCCTGAGCAAAGGGTAGCTGATGGCTTGGTGGTTCCTCTGGCAGGGAGGAGTGACACCAAAGCCATAGGAAATGAAGCAAGGCTGGAAACCATTCCTGGGGTGATTAGAGACCATTCCTGGGGTGATTAGAGACCATTCCTAGGGTGATTAGAGACCATTCCTAGGGTGATGCTTCACCTGAAGAACCAGCTTGGCTGCCAGTGGCATCCTGTTTGTGCAGTTACCCAAACACCTTAATGAGGGGCTAAAGCATTTCCAACAATGACCTCAGGAATTACAGGTGCTTTAACACATGCTGATTTCCAAGATGATCCTGGGACCAAGGGCCATGGGGCCATCCCATGTCCTCGAAGGGAGGCATTCAAGGTAAGGCTCTTTCCTGCCTCTGCAGGGACACAGTGGGGAGCAAGGTACCTGTTTCTCCTCCACAGTGCCACCTGCCCTGACCTCAAACCTCACTGCTGTTGCTGGCTTCTGTCTACTGTGAGCCTTGGCAGGGGGTGTACCACAACAGAGCTGTGCTGTCAGGCATGGAATCAAGCACAAGGCTCCCTGAGCTAATACTGTGTGCCTTTCTGCATTCCTGGCCCAGCACTGGCCATGGAAATRCCTCCCTCTGCACAGCACAGCCCTGAGTACAGGGCCCACAAGCCACTAAAATGTGCCACTGTCCTCRGTCCTGCCTTTTGATTACCCCAAAAGTAGTTTTAGACTTTGAGGGCAAAGCAGCAGAGACCACTGTGAGTTTTTTCAGGGCCAGCTCTTGGATTTCACTTTTCAAACACTGGTTTTGCAGGACACAGGAGCCTGCAGCAGTTCCTGGCTGCTGAGCTGCTTTGCAGGCAGTGGTGTACATGGGCTGCCTGCAAGGGTGCCAACTGCTCTGCTGCACCAGCCATGAAGCAATGATTCATCTGTCTACAGGGAGCAGAAGAAACAAAGACTGGATATGTCAAGCTGGAAGATTGGAAGAAACAATGCTAAAAAAGCCCAGTCTGAACAAGCAGAAGGAAACATCTCATCATCTGTACAATTGATGGTTAGTGTTGATGRGGCCTGAGGTGGCTTCAGAAGCTGAGGAGCAAACCAGGGATAAAACTCTGCCTTTCCCAGCATATATTTAGAGTGCAAATATTTTGCAAATGTTTCTGCTGAAAGGGACTTTTCTCCCAGTAGGTAAAAACAGCATCTGCTGAGTGGTGACCATTTAACATTCAACCTGCTGCCAATCTACATTCCACAGAGAGACTCTCAGGAGAGACATGGAGCTGTGCCACCTGTAATAACTGTGTGACTGGCACCATGTCAATGCTTTAATGTAGAATGCTACCCTCTGTCACTGAGCAGATCTCTCCTTTCTTTTGGCTAATGGCTTCCACACCCACTGGCAGCAGTGTCAAAACTGAAGGGGTGCATGGCTGCAGAGTCTTCAGAGATCTGCTTAACAAACCTGACCACGGAAATACTGAGACMGGGATGGGGGTGGTTAAGGTAAGAAGGACACTACTGTGGTTAATAAATCTGCTCTCATTGCTTTGCTTTTCATCTCTGTTTAGTGTCCCCATGCGTTTGCCAGTGTAGCTCCCTCCCACAGCAGTACCTGTGACATCCTCTGCTTGCTGTGAGCATGCCTATGCCAAAGCCTCTGCTGCAGTATCAGGTCCAGGACAGGACCCYTCCTGGCTTTATGAGCCAGGCTTTTAGTGTATTTAGGGAGAAATTGATCCTAGGGACATTAACTGCAAGGGCACGAGGCTGTCGTGTTCCTATTTAATCTCAGCCAGGTTTAGAGAATGGTCAGAACAGCAGAGGACTTTGGCAGCTGGCACCTTACCCAAAACTGTTTTTGCATCCCCCATCACACTGGGGAGGGGGAAAGATGTGTAGATGGAGCCTGTGGTCCTTGGTCACAACAGCCAAAACATCCACATCAATTTCTCCATCTCCCCACAGGCACAGAATCATAAGGGCATGACTAATGTTTGGTGCAGGAGGCAGGGAAGGGATGCACCTTGGCTGAGACCAGCTTAATTTTTGAATATCTACATGCCTCCAACACAAGACCCTTGCTGTGAAATCCAAATGAAGAAGGATGAAAAGGAAACAAAGCAGGCATGCAAGCAGGCCTGACTATTTCTTGCTTCTTTTTACCCTGTACAGACAGAAGCCTTTTAGAAATCAGACAGAAAAAGAGAAAACCCACACAAACACACAAAACCAGCAGACCACCAATCTTAGCAATCTTCGACATATCCATAATTTTTACTTAATTTTTAGCTAATGGTGGAAATTAGTCTTTGGATAGTTGATAAAAATCAACCTGTCTCTGCTGGGTTAGTACTGTGATCTGTGGCCCAGCAACTACTTCTAGTACAATTGATTTTCCTTTTTGGCAACCAATAGGTCAGTCAATAATAATGTTGTTTGAAAAGGATTGAGTCATGAGGGAGATGAACCCTCCCTGCCATTTATTATGTTTGTATTGTCTTCATYTGAAAAGGTTTTTTCTTTTTTTTATCCCCAGTCAGTGAAGGTATTACAAGGAGATGGCAGCTCCATGTTCCATGTCTGCAGGAWCACTCTGATCATCAGTGTTAGGATGCAAATAGAGGAGGGAAGTTGGGAACTGGGAGAAAAGACAGCCTGAGGAGGAAACCATGTTACCCTAAGTGCCTTTAAAAAAAAAGGAAAAAAACACCAATCTAACTCAAAATATGCTGACAAGCACCACCTCAGTGCATAAATATGACTGAGCAGCCTTGCATGAATTGGTGGTACAAGATACAAATCCAACACTGGTACCAAAAATCAACCAATGCTCTCTGCTGACAGCACAGGCACCAGATGCTTTTCACTGAAATTACTACTATACATAAATGAATAAAATGAACCCCACATGTACTAGCAACAGGTTTCTTAACCTGATGATTTTCAGCTTTGGTCTCAAGTTTCCTTCTCTAACACCTGAAGAGTCCATGAGTGACTACTGAGAACTTGCTGACCAGTGGTTTAAAGTCTTAGTGCACTGATCTGCACTTTTCCAGGAAAGTGAAAATCAGGAAATAAAAACTGAAGATCAGTTACAGCTTTTTTCATCCTTTCAGTCAGAATTGGAGAAAAATTTCAGCACAGAATGTTATTGTTACTGTAACATTGATAATTSCACAATGATGCAGTTTAAAAATCATAAAATATTTAGAAATGGTTGAAACTCAGCTGCTCTACCTCATAGATATGTACACAGCCCTCAATGAACCTGTGTGTCCAGTGACACAGTTCCCTTTACAACTCACAATATTTATGTTAAGACTTGCTCATGTGGCCAGATAGGCTTGAAAAGCTTTACCAGAGTAAGCTGAGCTGCTGAGCACCACTCCCAGATAGTTCCYCATACACTCTCAAGGGCATGCCATGAACACATGGATTATTATTTTGGAGTACAGAGTACCCACAAATGAAACAAAATGCAGCCACAAAAAGTCCAGGAGGAAAGTCTATGGTTTGTGACCCCAAATACACTAAAGGAGCTCCTCTAAAGCTGCTTGAGCAGCACCTCACATCCACAAGGTGCTCTCCCCACAGAGGAAACGTGTTTTCCTTTGTTGCTCATCCTCTGCAACGAAAATTTGTGTCTTCTTATGTTTTAAAGCTGGAAATGGATATTATAATCGTGTTGCTGAGCCCCTTCATAACTCTTATGTTACCAGTGTATTATGCTTAGAATCTTTTACCTTAACATTACTGTTATGTTGCTGGTTTAGGCAAACAGCTCCAGTGAAGGAGGCTGTTCTGACTGAGCCCCAAGCTCTGGGTATTTCCAGCAGAGCTCCAAAACACCATCCCACCACCCACTTTGACATGGCCCCTGGCACTGGAGATTTAGCTAATTCAATTACACAAATGCCCCTTCTCAACAAAGCAGAGCAGCCTGCTGCCTTTTTGTATTCCCTTGCCCATGGCAATTGCTTTAGCACCTCTTTTCAAATGTGCTATTAGAGCTAATTATGAACGAGCAGAGAATTCAGTGGCTGCAGCTTTTCAGTGACCACCCTTTAGAAACTGCAGCACCAGTGCTGAAACAAAAACCACAGGCACTGGATCACTGCAGTCCAGGGGCACGGGGTTATTCCCAGAATTAAAGTGGGTTTGAGCATGCTGCAAGAATGAGCATGCAGGAGACCTCTCTTCCTGCTCCTAAAGCTGTTTATCAGCAAAGAGAARTAAGCTGACTCTTGCAGACCCTTTTGATCCAGACACTGCAGTACTTTGACAACAGACAGTGTAAAGGTAACTAAAATAAGGCAGCAAAAATGTATTAAGGCACGGAGCAGGTAAGACTTGCTCCAGGTCACCCAGCAGAGCAGCACTGTCACTGCCTGCTTAGGGCAGCTAAAATCCTTTAGCACACTGCAAAAGAGCCAAGATGGAAGAACATTTATTAAAAAGGTAATGGAAGAGAGCATAAATCTGTCATGCTGTTTGACTAACTTTTTAGAAGYGTACTAAAACATAGGCAATTAAAAAAAAATTGGTCTGTAGCATTCCTCTCCTTCACTACCTGCTCATAACCCTCATAATCCCTAATTTATTCTTTATCTCTCATCCTGCCTGAATGAAGGTGCTGCTGCAAAACTGAAGTAGACAGAAGAATTCCTGAAGTCCTGGAGAGGCAGGTGGGATTGTGGAGGGTGCTTGGACAGAGGTGTGAAGGAAACTTCTGCTGGGATTACATCTGGAAAAACAGCATCACCCATTCACCAGATATCCCCTCACACTGAACCCACTGCTCTGTACAGCCTACACATTAACTGATAGTGCCTTTGGTAACGTGTTATAGCAGGTGCTGAGGTGTTTATGGTCTGTTAGGAAGCCAGAGTTTCTCCCTCTCCCTTTTTCTTCTGCCTGCTCTTAAAATTTCTCCTGCTTTTGGTCTGGATGTGAATTCTTCCAGGGTAAAGGTCAAAATTAAAAAAAAAAAAAGTAAGAAATAAACATTAAGTCACAAAGTCTTGAAATGTTATTGCAATTTATATATGGCTGAGAATAAAAATGTGTCTGCTTTCTCTGGGAACACACCTACGTGCAAATACAGACCTTTATAAAAATTCTCCTTTATTACCTTGGTGGGGAAAAACATATCAAAGATTGATTTTTCTTTTTATGACTATTATTAACCTTTTGTTACTGGCCAAAAATAATCTGGTTAGAAAATGTGCAATGCATCAAAAAGAAAAGAGAAGAATTTACCAGAAAATTAATACTTGGGGGGGAAAGATATGATGATTGTCTCTTTTGCTTTTTCTTCTAGGAGTCAAACTTTACCTCCAATGGAATGAGACAAGTGTCAAAGAGAAGAGATGTTTCAGAGAGAACCCAGAACCACCCCCCAGGCTGCCAGGGAGAAGGGAATGGGCAGGAGCCTGATTCCACTCCTTCCCAATTTCAACACAAAGCTGTTCCTGTCTGTATCCAACACAGCACTCACTAGCTCTGGCTGACAGGAGATGGACAGGATGTGCAAAGCCCCCCATTTGCACTGGATTCACTCCACCCCTGTTCTGTGTCAGGAAAAACTCCTATTAAATCCATTACAGCTGAAACCCTGGAGACCTAAGCACAAGCATACRGATCTCACCAGACACCACAGAATTRTGCTTTCTCAAACCCATCCCACCAGAAATTCTGCCCAGGAAAGGGTAAGACAGACTTTTAAACAACAATTTTAAGTCTGTGTAAATACCAACAGAGCTATCTGCAGCTTGTGAACACTACAGCTCTGCCCACAAGCCTTCWGACTGCAGCTCTGCTTCACATCCACCTCTTACAAATTACCCAAGCATTTATTGAAGGCTGCTCACATCTCACCAGTAGGAGCTCAAAGATTCATCAGCAAAGGTGCATCTATGTCCAAACTGGGAAGGAGAGCAGAGCCAAAAAGTGCCATGATGGTAATCATAATCTGACAGCAATATGTTGGACAATTATTTCTGAATACAATCACACTTACACAGGCCAGCMCTTAATTACAACAAGCTGACAGAACTGGGAGTGTTGACTCAGGAGCACTGGCTGGCTGGAAGAAACCATTTGCAAAGTGGCTGCTGAACCAGTTTAGGTCAAAACCTGGTCTGTTCAGACATCCTAAAACTGGTGCTAGCTGAGCTCAGATATGTGGGCTGCAAACCTCAGTGGCTCAAAACTCTGTTATTTTTCTCAGGTTACCTTTTTCTGGATGTTCTTAAAAGAGAATCCCAGAATGGTTTGGGTTGAAAAGGACATTAGAGATCACCTAGTTCCAAACTCCTGCTATGGGCAGCAACACCTTACACTAGGTCAGGCTCCTCCAAGCTTTGTCCAAACTGGCATCAGACACTTCCACAGAGATGAGGAAGCCACAGCTTCTCTGGGCAACYTGTGCCAGGGCCTCTCCACCCCCACAGGGAAGAATCTTTTTCCTAAAATCTAATCTAAACCTACTCTCTYTCAGTTTCAGTTGTTCTCCCTTGTCACTACATGATCTTGTGAACAGTCTCTGTCTTTCTTGTAGGTACTGGAAGGCTGCAATTAGGTCACCCTGAGGCCTTCTCTGAACAACCCCAATTCTCTCAGCCTCATAGGAGAGGTGCTCCACCCCWCTAAYCAACTTTCTGACCTCCTCTGGACTTGCTCCAACAGGTCCATGTCCTTCCTGTGCTGGAGCTCCAGAGATGGATACAGCACTGCAGGTGGGGTCTCACCAGAATGGAGCAGCTTTTCTGTGATAAATACCCCGAGAGAACTTGCTGTGGAGTTTGGGAAGAACTTAGAATTCATGGAAAYGTTTGGTCAGGAGGCTGTGTAACACATCAATCCCATTTACCTGTGTGCTCCCTCTTACCTGGATGTTCACATCAGCAGCGTTCTGTAACAGAACTGAAACCAGCTCCTTGTGTCCTCTGTCACATGCCCAGTGGAGCAGAGCCCGGCCCTGAAACAGCCAAGACAAAATTAACAAAGCCAAGAAAAAAAAAAAAAAGGAAAATCAGTCTTGCTATTAAGTAATAAGCACCAGTACCAAAATTAACACAGACTTAATAAAAAATACAAAATAATACTAGTATGCCACTTACTGGTGATTTGGACTTCCATAATAATGCTAGAAATGTCAAAAGTGACACATAGTTCAATTTTCATTAATTTAGCACCACACCCACAAGCCAGCTAAAAACGTAGAGGGGAAAAGCAGCAAAGCATGAAACACAGGAACCAGCACATTATTTGTTTTCCTATATAGATTTAGGATTTTGGCACCTCTGACTTTTCTGGGAGCAGTGATTTACACAGCAAGGGTAGGATATTCAGTGCTGCCTAAGTCACCTGGATGCCAAGTCCCCAAAAGCTCATTCCTCTGGCAGGTCTGAAGCACTCAAGCCTCTGCTGGAAGAGAAGATTAAAACTGGATGTCTGGGCAGGCACCCCTGACTGTTCTCTTTTGGGCAGGCTGCTGCATCCATACCTCCAGCACCTCCCAAATCTTCAGAGTTTGCTTCCCATCCCCTTTCTACAGGTGTCTGCCTGATGGATGTAATGGAAGTTCAGATCTTCCTGCATGCCCAAGGGCATGGGGAGTAGCTTAGGATCCCTGAGAAAGGTAAGCTGGAGTTGTTTAAACTGGAGAAAAGGAGACTCAGAGGTAAGGTCRCTCTCTACAACTCCCTGAAAGGTGCCTGTGCTCAGCTGGGGCTGGGYTCTYTCTCCAGCAGCACTGACACAASCAGAGCACACAGCCTCAAGCTGCACCAAGGGAAATACAGGCTGGATATTGGGATAAAGTTTTTCATAGAAGGAGTGATAAAGCTCTGGAATGGCTGCCCAGGGAGGTGGTGGAGTGCCCATCCCTGGGTGTGTTTAACAAAGCCTGGATGTAGCACTGGTGCCAGGGCTGAGTTGAGCTGTTGGGGCTGGGTTGGACTCGATGAGCTTGGAGGTCTCTTCCAACCCAGTGATTCTGTGAACTCAAAGTAGTTTGAGATGGCAAACAAAGAAGAAAASCTCCTATGTACACTTTGCAAATTAGCCTTAATGTTCTATCAGTCTCTCCTRGTTTAGGACAGCACACTTATAGGGGATTTCTTGGAAATCACCCTGCAGATCACCAGGAATCASCTCCCTCAAGCTGTGACACCATCAGACTGACCTGTGTTTTTCAACATGCCAAGGAAAACAGTCACAGACCCTCACAAAAGAAATCATTTAAATCAGCCCATGCCTGGCTATAAATCTCTTGATAAAGCAGTGGGGAACAAGGTGAGCAACTCATTTATCTGCTAATGGGAACTCTGAGCCAAATTTCCTGGCCATGGTGCCAGAAAGCAGGAGGGGCAGAAGACACCTGTGACCAAAGCTCACATTGCTTCTGCTGGATATTCCTGGGCAGGCCAGCAGAGGTAGAGCATGATTTTAAGTCAGGAAATTCACACTTTTTGACCCAGCCACTAATTAATTTTTGTAACACGTAATTTTAATGTTACACYGATTAACCTTGCATTAGAATGAATTTTCTGACAGTGACTTTCTATGGAAATACTGATGACATCCACAGGCATTTAATGATTCRTTTTCTTGCACTCAACACCCCTATCAAAGTCTACAAGGGGGAAAGATTACAACTTAAAACAAYTGGTAAATATGGAGAGATCTTACATTCACATTTAGCATCCTGAACTCATCTCTGTCTTAAGTAATTACTTARGACTTAGGATTTCAGTTGGAAAAATACCAACTTTTTTCAAGCCACAGATGTTTATCTCAAAAGGAAGAGGCACATCTGAAATATGCACAATGGCAAGGAATATTTCAACAGATGATTTCAGTGTCTTGATACATGTGTAGAGGAATAATATTGCAATTWTTCAAATGTATTCATTGTACAATTACATGATAAAATAAAGGCACTTTTATCCTTTATATCAAAATCCATGCTACAGATTAGGGGCTAAAATATGTTGGTTTGCATTTGCCTCTGGACAAGGAGAATCTTATTTTATTGGTGCTGAACTTGGCTGAGACCACTAAAGGAAAACCAACAGTTGKGACAGCTCAGGGGTACCAGAGCACTGTGCAACTGGTCCTGCCCATGGCACTGGCAGGCTGGTTCTGCTACACTTGGTGCCTACTGAACAAGACAAAGCCCTGAAGCCTGATCATCCCTAGTCATTAAAAATCTCCTTGTGCTATTTGCAGGAGTATGGATTTCAAGTCTTGGGCCAATTCCACTTTGGGTAATTACACTCTGCTTACCTATATATTTTCTCCACAACTCTAAATGGATACAATATTTTCTAATTAGTGCCTTAAATGGCTCTGCATTGTAATTGTGCACTATTAAACAGCTGACACGTTCCACCCAAGAAATGTCTGCAGCATGCTACGCCCTGGACAAGGGGTGCAAAGGGCTTTGGAGACCTTCTGTGCAAGAGCACACCAGGAGATGTGGAAGGAAAAATAYCTCCAGAAGAATCTCAACCCACTTMGTGCATAACAAAAAGCATTACTACAAATTTGTTTATTTAAAATSGTTGGACTTGATGATCTTAGAGGTCTTTTTCAACCTTAATGGCTCTATTAGAYAATATTCACATTTATTTAGAAACTAGATAATATTCACAATTATTTGTAGAACATCAGAATAACAGTCAACAGCTTCAGCTAACATACTTAGGCAGCTATACAGCTACAAAATCCACTTGTTTCCTATTTTTTTCTTAAAATAAACCTTAGTGATAAGTCAAGCTTAAATTGAAAATACACTGCCAATCTTTGTTTAGAAGGGATATCACCTCTGCATACTGAAAAACTCTTTAGTCTGCCCAGCTGCTGCTTGATATCAGCATACAGCCTGTGTTTGTGTGTTTAAATAATGTGGCAGAAATCTTAAGGGCCACAGATTGAGCTTTCCCAAAACAATTCCCACATGACTATTTCATTAAGCAGTGAGAGACTCAAAGCAACATGAATAATTTCATGTAGGAAAGCACTGCAGCACTGAGGTCTTGGCTAGATGCAGTCAAACATCAAGGTACTCCCTCCCTGCAATTCAAACACAACAGTTGTTGCAGAACCTACTTGAGAGTAGATGCATTTTCCCCCCACCTTTGAAGTATTAAAAAAAAAAAAAATCATAAAAATAGCCCCAGTGCACTAACCCTGCCTTTTAAATCTTCTGTGCTTTGCTTGGTAACTGCTGCCAGCTTGGCCAGCTCCTGCAGCAGTTTCTCAAGCCAACAGCACATCAATTTTGCTCAGCTCCAAGTCACAGGGTGTTCACAAACAAAGCACAGGACAGGGATTTGTCTCCCATACACTGAGTCGGCAGACAAATGGATGGGAATGATTTTCACATCAATTAGCCTGAGCAGAGAAAGGGGAGAACAAAGCCAAACCGAATGGATGTGCCACAGTATCAAACTGCACTCCCAGGCACGATGCTTGCAGCTATAATGGCTGGGTAGCAATGAGCCACTCTAACTKGTGGCAAGTGTTCTGTGAGCAGTAATTAAGAAGAGACAGATATCTACAGAATGGCTGCATCCCCCTGTGACAGCAGGAACAGTGAATGGAAGGGTTGTTGTTACAATTACACAGGTAAACTTGACTTGGAAGTCAATCACTTTCAGAGCTCTGAAATGTTTGGTGAAGCTTTTCCAATGGGAGAAAGCCTATAAATCCAGAAGGATGTGACCCTTCCTCAAATACATTTTCCCCCCTGTCCTTTCCTTGGCAAGCTGGCCCCAATTTGGCACTTGCTGTCTCAAAAGCACAAGGATCAGGGACCAAGTGAGCATCCTGTCAGATGCCTTTCATTAAAGTTTTGGCAAGGGCTTAGACATTGCACACAGGTAACGTGGTTGTTTACTGGGATTAATCCAACAATTAAAAAAAAATTATCTAGGTACAACCTCCACAGCCCTTGGCACAAATTACAAAAGCAACTCATATCTGCCTTTGAGCATCTCCTGGTTAGTTAAAAGGTGGAGAAATACTATTTTCAAAAAGGCAGCAAGTGAGCCAMACTCCCAGGATGTGCCTGGGGTGACTTCACAGCCACAGGCCATTTCTTATTCCATTAGTCCTGCTGACATACACAAGGAAAACAGGTTGTTTTAGTCTGTGCTACTTCTTATAAGTGAATGCAAGCGATTCTGTTGAACTCTGGGCAATTTAGATACAGTAAATGGAAGCTTGTACATGATTACTGTCATTAGGTTCTTTGTTTAATTCTAAATTGAAGTTTATCATATCCAAACTGTTAGCAGTATGCTGGCCTGAATGCTGCACATGAAGAGCTTTACTTCTTCTGGGGAGAAGGCCACTTATGCTTTGGAACTTTCCCAGTGCATCTATCTAAACCCCAGGATCTTCTGCTGCCTTTTCTGAAATCCTTTTGCTTTGACTAAGTTGGCTCATCCACACTTTACATTCTTATTCTTTCATATTTTTATTCTTTCTCCTTTCACTGACTTCTTCCAGGTTTGCACAAAATGGGGGGGATACAATCAGATGGAGTACTACCATATCACATAAAAATAAAATCTAAACACCCTATAACCCCAGCCAAATCTTTATTGTCCAAGGAAAGGCTGAGCTGAGTGTCTTTGCAGCTTAGCACGARCCTATTTGGTACTTCAGTAGATTTTGTTTCATAAGAAGTTAACTCTTTGTATGTACCCTGCTGACATTTTCAATTTACAGGTATTTAAATCAAAGGTTTGATAGTGTGAATTATGTCCAGAAGCCAGGTGAGGCAGCTTTTGGATTTGCARGGTGTATTTACCCAGTGACACTAAAACAGTTAATAAAAATGACAAGATTGTGCCTGCATACACTTCACGAAAGACTCAGTCTGGGTTATCTCTAGTCTAAAATGGGYTCTAAAACTTCAATCAACCCGCATGATATTGGAAAAGAAGTTACTTCCCAGACTGGGAAGAACATTTTTGGATACCAAACAACACTGGCAATGCTTTCAGTTCCATTACATATCATGAAACAACTATTTCTTTCCGATTCTTCCTTTGTATTGGTGTGATATGCTATTTATTTGGGTTTTTGAGCATTTGTAGGGGTAAACCAAAATTGTTGAAGCTGTGAGAATTTAATCGATGGGAGAATTTTGTCCCAGTGGGAATCCTCTCACAAGTCCTTCACAGGTAAGCAGATGTTTTTGGCTCCTGCCTGTGCTGAATCAATCCCATACTCTGCAATAGCCACCTGCTAATATCCATCAGTTAGAAACAGGACTTCTTTTACATCAGGGACTCATGGATAACTCCCAAAAAGGATGTCATCTGGTAATTTTTTAACATAGTTTAGATACTTCAGCTTCCACAAAATATTTTTATTTTTTTAAGTATTTCTTTGGCTGAAAACAAGCATATTTGAGCAGAAAGGAAAACACAAGCTTCTGAATGCTGCTAATTACAAAAGAGTATCTTGCCAGTGGAAACAAAGCAATGCTAACATGCACTTATTGCAAACATGTGATCCTAAAAATGAGCTTTCATTAATGAACAGACTCCAGCTGCATTTTCTGTGGGACTGCCCTGGACATCTCCTCCTGCAACCTGTGATCAGCAGGAGGAGGATGGAGCTCAGGAACAGTGCTGTTGCAGTGACCGTGTGGCACATGACAGTTTCAGTTCATTGAATTTATGATGTGAAATTCCAATCGTGATTGTGAACACCCTCCCTCCTCTCCACTGAAAATTAATTCACATGAATTCCTGATTAATAATAAAAGGCCCTGCCATCAGCATTCAGAGCCCCAGCCGGGGCTGTCATGGCTCAGAGGGCAGAAATCTGCTTAGAGCTACAGGAGAACCCAACTGAATTTGTGGCGTCTCAGTCTATGAATGCCTAAGCACTTCATCTGTTCACCAAAACACAACGTGCTGGAAGGAGCTGTGCTCAGCCTGGACCAGGGACAGGGCTAGGTGGCAGTGTGCAAGCAGGGAAACCAAGGTGACAAACCTGGTAGGGCCACAACTCCTSAAGGATCAACAGGAAACTGCCCCCACCAGGTGTTTGCTCTTACCAAAAAAAGGATGAAGCCAATTCACAGTTTTAGTGTGTATTATCTGTMTTATCTCCCTGTGGGGAAATGGTGGTTTGAGTTTGATGAACACAGAGAGAGTGGACAATGCCACTGGTTTTGGGAAGCTGGAAAGCCTCTGTCAATCATTATAGTAAAATTAGGGTGTTCTTGATGAAGGAAATGATTGGTATTTGACTCTATTGATTCAGAATGCTGAACAACTGCTATATTAATTAAAATATATTATATTCTATTCTATCATATACATGATATATGATATTATATGATATGATATTATACTATATTATAACTATACTACAAATAATACTAAAGAATATTAAGGAAAACTTGTGACTGTCTCCTGACAGTCARGACACAGCTTTTTTTAATTGGTTAAGGAAACAAAACAATCTTTAGCAGAATTTCATTGACATATTATTTTAGGTAAATAATTTTTTAGCACATTTCACATGTGCAAGATAACAGGAGTAGCAAGTAGAGATAAGAATTGTCTTTCTCTTCTTCTCTTGGTGTTTTTCTAGGAAAAAGCTCTGAGAGAGAGAATTATGTCTCTCTGTTCAGAGAATGTGAATGCCACAACTCATTTCCCCTCTATCTGAAATGATGAAAAGCTTGTGGCATGTCAGAAATCCTCCTTCCACCTGAACAGACTTMATGGGTCAAAAAAGCTGTTCCACTCACTTCCTACTTCTGTTTGACCACATTTAGTGTACAAAGTGGGGAAAGGGAAGTATTCAGAAGATGTTACTCTGCAAGTGGCTGCTGGTACTGCTGAAAATAATAGAGAAACTAAGTTTGTGATCTGACATGCTACAGCCCCACAGTTAGACATCCACACCAGCAGAAATCCAGTGGAAAGCTGTTTCCAGATTACCCTGGCTCAACGACCAAGTGTTTGTCCAACTGCTGCAGCACCTTGTTACAACAATCCATGGAATTTTAAAAAGGAGTAGCAGTGAATTAATACACAAAACAGATAAAAGATTGATGGTCCTTATCTTTTCTCCATACCTCCTCATCTGTGACATTCACATCCACTTTTTTTGATTGAATGGCTTTGGTTACATAGTCAATGTTGTTTTCTCTGCAGTAATCAAAAATGTTCTTGTCCTCTTCCCTATTCAGGAAAAAAAAAGCAAAAGAAGCACCATGTTACTGCACAACACAAAGGCCACATGCACATTATATGCTCTAACTTTGTTACAGACATTTCAGTGCTGTCACTGGATCCAAACAGGCATCTAGCATTGCACRTGCAGAATAATGTGCCTTTCCCCACCTCCCCCAAGTTAAGAGACAGAAGATCCTGCTTCCTAGAAAAACAAAGGTTGCTTTTTAACAATATTATGTCCAGACAAATATCAGTTTATTCCTGTGAAATGGCACAAGACAYGTATGAAGTTAGCAGAAAACTCCAAGTTCTGGTATAAACCACTGCAATCCCACAGAGAGAAAAGGCTCAAGATGTTCTTCTTGTAAGAGCCACTCTGGGTCACAACAAAGTCCTGTCCAATGCCATCYACCCTGGACAGAGGCCATTAACATGGCTTGGAGAGAACAGCAGGACAAACAGGAGACCTGCAGAACAATCTGTCCCTGGCTAAACACATGTTGGATCCTGGATACAACACCAGCAAGGGCTCACTYAGAACTGCTGGCAGGCAGAAAGATCAAACAATGGTGTCACAGTTGTTGCTTGAGTCACACCTACAGCTCCTCCTACAGCTAAAAGCAATATTCTAGCTTTAGACACAGTAGAACTTCCATCCTTACCTGCCAAACAAACAGCACCTCTAATGAAGTTAAGACCCTTCACAGATTCTTACAAGAATAATACCTTTAGGCATAAGCTCACTGATACCACTGTGCTGCTAGCAGGAAATAAAGAAAGAGGCCATTRGTTTTCCAGAAGTAAGCCAAAAAGCCCACATAATCCTCTCTAGTTTCCAGATGAAAACCATGGTTCAAATGAGCCCATCAGCATTGCTGTGGGACTTGGCAGCTTCACAAGAGTTAAACACAGAGTTGTTGCCTCACATGACATTCCCAGTTTTCAATCACCTTAACTAAAGACCTTCTGGACGCAGCAGAACTCAGACTGACAGCCTCAGTTACTCAGAGAAAAGGGAGCTTGCTGAAGCTGGTCAGACCCAGTAAGGAGCTCAGTCTGCTGTGGGCAGGAGAAATTCAACAGGGAAATTTGAGAACTGATCCCCTGSTGCTAAAAGGCAACAGCATTTCTATCCATCTGCATTGCTCTGGAACTCACAGGCTGAAGAACTCTGGGAAGGAAAAGTAAAATCTAGATAACATTAGCATTTCTGAGCAATGRGTTACAAACAAAAAGTGACACTCTTCAACCTGTAGTCCTCCAAAAATGAAATGCCAGCAAGGCCATGTCCTCTGCAGAGCACCATGACCAAACTTTGACTTTGTCTTTTATAGTTATGCATCTTGCTTGCTGAGATACGGTCTGATTCTTCACACCTCAAGCATCTGTGTCCTGCCAGGGTGCCAGAAAAAGGTGGGGAAAAGCCCTGATACTTGCTCCAGTRGCAGATCACTGCTTTCTCCAAAGAATTCACTTCCTCTGGCCTCCCTCTCACCTTGCTGCCTCAGTAGCACTGTTCTCCAGCACATCACCCCTATCCTCTGTACACAGGTAGTACCTCAGCTGCACCTTTCTAGTGAAGAGCTGGGAGCCAGACAGGATTCCACACCCTGTGTTTAGGCCTAAGGACATTCCAGGAGGCTCCCAGTTTCTTGACCAGTTTGTCATGAACTCATTCCTTGGAGGTCTTGCCCGTTACACATAAACTCCTGGGAAACAGATCACTGAATTCTTTAAATGCAACTACCTTGAATCCAGGAAAAAAGAATCCCACAGTGGGATTAGAAAAGGCAAAAGCTTACACTGCTCGAGATGGAGCTTGACAGASTCATGATGGAGGTCACAAGACATGCCTGCCCCTGCTAACAAGGGCTGATGTGATATGCTGGGAAGTCCCTCCAGTCCTGCCTTGTTAGTACAACCTCTCCAACACAGCCCTGGCTGCCCACAGCTTCTCCTTTTGGGAGAAGCTGCTTCTCAAACAATGCTGTACAGGAACTTGGTTCCCCACTGCACAGCCACACCTCCCTCATTTATTACAGATCACTCTTTCTTCCAGAACAACAAAGCAAACCCCAATCCCCTCTCACTAGAGAGGCCCACAACCATCCCCAGTTACTCCTGGGTGATTTTCCATGTCACAACCATGAGCTCAGGCTGTGCCCTCCCCTCCCTGGCAGTGATGCCACCTGGTCATTCCACGTGCTGCAGAGCCCTGACAGAGCTCACAGGGCAGCACCAGAGGTACCAGCAGGGATGTGGCAGCCACAAAGCACCTGACTGTGCTCCATAGGGAGCATCCATGGGGTCTGTGCCAGCAGAGAGGGCACAGCAACCCTGACCTACCACAACCAGCCCATTTTCCCACCACAGCCTCCAGACAGGACTTTTAATGTCTTTTCCCGAGGATATTACTGTCTGTAAGGGGAAAATGACCTGACACAGCTATTTGGATATGATTTAGTTTTCTGGAATAACCAACTCTGTAAATGCTCTATATATTCCCATTCCAAAAAACCACTTTTCTTTCAGAAGTGTCCACAATGGAATTAATCCAGAATACCAATTTCCCCACCTGAAGGTAAGGTTTCGGGAAATTTCGTTCTTCTACTCTGCATTTATTTCTCAATCTTTAAACCATTCCTTTGCTCCTGATGCCCTCCTTAAAAATTACATATTATTGTATATATATATATATATATGCATATATATATATGCATATATTATATCCAACTTTTCTATAAATATTAACAAAGAGAAACAAGCCCTTTCTGGTCACAATGAGAACATTTTACCAACAAATAAAGTAAATATATGAAGCTGCACTCCAGACATTTAAAACAACCTGATCCAGCTGAAACCAGGAGGGGAAACTGAGGAAAGAGCTCAGAGGAGTTAAACCCAGTTTTTTGGAGGGACCAATACTAGGGAAGACATTCTTCTTGAACGGTGTGAATGGAATAATGATGAGTTACTGTTATTTGCTGGCTTTGCAATGAAAACCACACAGTACAAAGAAGAAACAGAGCTTGAAAACTTGGCAACTCTGTTTTTTCCCTTCCTTTATTTTATGTGTGTGAATGTGCATATAATAGTACCTCCACTGTAGTAGATATAGGAAAAGAAAAGGATGTAATGATTTTATCAGACCTGTTCCTAGCAGGAATTTGTACTCTTCATAAAAACCAGACAGAAACATGTGAGAAATACAGAAGTGACAGTGCAAAGACATGCTTAGATCATGTTAAGGGGGAGAGAACCCATAGCATTTCCACCAGTACTTTCAGAAAAATCTCAATTTAAATCAAAAATACAGTATTYAGGACATCTTCAGATGAGAAACACCATGAAACTCAACCTAATGGAGATGTGCACAATAATGCAAAACCTGTAGCTAAAAGGAAGATTTGGACACAATTTTCTTTCCATGTCAAATTGCTGAGACAAAAAGCAGTCTTCAAGTTAGCAAGCACCTGACTGTCAGTAGAGGCAGGTGGAGTTTTTACATCTATTTCCTTAGGATGGCCAGAGGGTTTCTCTTCTCCCTTGCTGATGGCTCCCAAAGCTATTTCCTTGTGCTCTYCCCCATCCCCAGTAAGAGACAGCAATTCTGATTTAAAGATGAGTTGAAGCGTACCTGTTGCCTGCAAATAACACACGGGCAGCTTTTTCCATCCTTGAATAAAAGGATTTGGAAGAACTTAAACCAAGTCATCTCTTCCCAGGCTTAAAAGGCTTTGCAAGCTTTCTCCATAGGCTGTCCAAAACACATGTGTTGAGCCAACAGGTTTAAAACAGCTCATGGAAAAGATCTGCTGCCAGTTGATCATTTCCTTCTTATCTGGAGTTCTGYAGAACTCCTTGCTTGCTAAACAGCAYCAAGGCTGCTACTGAAAAGGGCAAAGAAGAGATTTGAAATTCCCATTATTTTATCTGGAGTGCTGTAAAATTCTTTTCTTGCTAAACAGCATCAAGGCTGCTACTGAAAAGGGCAAAGAAGAGATTTGAAATTCCCATTATTTTACCCTYGTGCAGAGAACACCCTCCAGGTTTGCCCTGTCCCCTTCCTCCCCTTCCGTGGGTTACCTCCAGCGCAAGGCTCAGGGCAGAGGACTGAGACCAGGCTCTACTCTGGGCATCCTCTCCCGTTTTCCTGAGGCTGGTCCAAGGCACATCCCAGTGGATTTGCAGTGGAGTGGCCCTGGGTGCCTCTAACAGGTGGCTTGGCCCGTGTGCTTGGCACGGCTCGGCACGGCTCAGCTCGGCACGGCGGCGGAGCGGAACGGGAACGCGTGCGGGGAGCGAGAGGAGCGCACAACACTCGCTGTTTRTGGCAGGGCCCCGGGCCCCCCAAGGGAGCCATTTTCACATAATCTATAATTATCTCTTCGCTTTAATCGCCTCGTCACTTCGGAGGCTCTCCTGGGCACAGGAAGAGGAAAAGCTCATTAACTGAACCTTTTCTCCTCTCTCCAGCCACCCATAGCTTTTAATTGCTTGGTGTTGTTATTATCTATCAGTGCAACTGGGATCATTTTCATAAGAAAGGGTGGTGGGAGGGAGAGAGGCAGGAGCAGGTCCCTGAGGTACGCTCCACAGACAAACCTTTGCTTTCTCAATTATTTATGCCAGCTGAGGTTTTACAAGTTGAATAAATCCATAACTCAAGTTTATTTTGAGCCGGCAGGCGGTCCCGAGGGAAGTGTTGCCCACTTGCCGGCACGCTCGTGTGCCATCCCTCGGAGAGCCACSGGGACACGGCGGGACATGTGTCATCCAATTCCCCAGCCACCGCACCGCACAGGAGGCAGCTGGGAAGCCCCAGAGTGGGAACCACCAGAGGAGGATGTGCTCTCCAAAGGGAAGGCAGGCCTGAGCCCTTTGCACAACAAAGCAAAGCCCCAAAGGTCACTGCTCCGGGGACAGTAAAAAGAGGAGTAGCAATAAACTTGGCAATCATCGTAAAGTCAAAAGATTGGTCTGCTGAGCACCACCACGACAGCACCCCTTTCTAAGCAACACTGACCTGAAAAACCCCAAGTCCCAGCTGCCAGGACCCACAGGTGTTTTGCTTGAGTACAMTGTGGGTTCCACAGAACAGGAAAGCCCTTCCACAGAGATTGCACAGCCCAGCAGTTATGTGAGTGACACATCTGTGGCATGCACCACACCAGCCCATAATTCCCAACACGGATGCCACACCTCTCTGCAGCTTTACRCTCATTTCCAGTGCTGGTGTTCCCAAAAGTAGGGCTGGAGGGAGATAACACAACCCCAACCGTGCTCTGGAGCACTGGGCTCATCCCAAAAGCCGTCTCTGCTCTGAAGGAGCATCCTTGCAATAGATGCTGGAAGCAGCTCTTTAAAATTCAGCAGCCTTTGTGCCTGACCACATGCAGCGACCTCTGGTATTTTCTGCCAAAACAGTTCATTTGTCTCACACAACAACTAATCAATTCCCAGGGCCATCCATCACGGGGGCTCGCACGAGCCGGCCCGGCAGCGGGACCAGATGGCGGCTGCGTTAGTGGGATTAATACAATTCTGATGGATTGCACGGCAGCAGGCAGGTCCTGCACACCAGGGGTGCCTGCTCCACGCCCACATCCTAAATGTTTGCCCCACTCATGAGCGGGGTTGCTCCCAAATGTCTGGGGAAGGGTGGTAGTTTTGACCAGAAAAGGGGTTTTTCAGCATCCCTCGGGATGGAGGGAGTAAAACACAGCTCAGGGAGGTCTCTGTGCTGACTGGCAGGTGTCATTCCCATCCTGGCATGCCAAGGCCCTAGGGGAGCAGCTCGTGGCAGAGTGCAGGAGGGCTCCTCCAGTGAAAGTGGAAAGGGACACRGACATTTGGCAACGTTATTTCTCATTCTCCACCTGCCAAATCAATGTATTTGTTTCCTGAAAACACTTATAAACTGCCTACTCCTTGCCCCGGCTTAAAAAAACCCCTGAAAAATAAAGGTGGATTTCTAAGGCTGTGATATATTTTGCATATCTCTCAGATTGTGTCTTGGATGAGATTGATACTGGTAACACATCAGTCAACCTCAGATCACTGGTCATTTCCCAGGTTTGTGAAACTCCAATTATAGTGCTTTGATCATGAAAGAGCTCCACTACTACTGCTTTGTTCTGGTAATAAGACCAGAAAAGGAACATAAAGCTTTATGTAGCAGTAAAAAAAACCCAAACCACCACTATACCCAGCCTGAAATCACTGATAATGTCTAAATTTTTCCTTCCAAGGGAACCTCCAAGTCCCATCATCAGTCAGAAGCATGCAGGAGTTTTATGCAATGCCTGAGGGGAGATAAGTGATTTGCAGAGAAACCCAGAGGCAGAGCACTATGCTAATACATCCTGCAACTGCTCCCCATTACTCACTGGGGGTACTTGAGCTCTTTATTGCCAGGGTTTATTAATGACTCCTAATTGATGACCAGTGCCCAGTACCCCAAAGTAAATAACTGCTATGCCTCATTAGCTCAAGAGACCTTCTCCTGATTTGAGGGCTGATCTATGAACACACCAATTGCACTGATTTACCCGAATCTCTTTCTAAATTGATTTAATTAGATCAGTATAACCTGTTTCTGTGGATGCTCTTGAATTTATTTGGAGTCAGTGCAATGTACTCTGAGCCAGACTGACCATTTTTCTATCTTGTTCTCAATTATTTGAGATAATTAGTGATAAGGAAAAAAAGKGGCCCTGGCACCACCAGAGTTCCTCCTACTGCAGATCCACTTTAGGGCAGGGKATGGTAACTTCACTTTGTCCATCATTCAGATCTGCATCCTAAACCCCAAGCATTTCATTCCACAAAAAGAATGTAAGCATTATTTAGGAATCATTGTAGACACTCAGTATGAAATCAATGGCACTGCTGCTTTGTTGCTAACTACTGCTGATGGCAAATGAGGGGTTTATTCTATTTAAAACAGAACCTCTCCTCTTCACACGACACAGCAACAGCTTGGAGGGCTTGAATTGTTTGATAAACTATTCAGAAGGTTCTGGTAAAGAATAAAAAAAGTGAACCTGCTTAAGTGACCCTTTAAAACTCTGCACCTGCATTCTTGTCTCTCTCCTGGTGCAAGCTGAGGTCCAGATAAATCAGCAGCCTTTTCCTGCCTTTGGATCAGCAGAATCCTAAAGGGCACAGGGTGGGCTGTGTTTGGCAGAGTAATACCTGCTGAAAAATTGCTTCCAGGGGTCTGTCAGGACTCAGGGCTGATGAGGACTCGAATTTTAGCTTTTAGTACACAAAATAAGGGGTTTTTCTTAGTTATTCWGGGCTTCTTTAGTGATCCTGTAACAAGAAAATACTTATCCTATCAACAGCACTGGGAAACAAACTAAAGTGGTTCGATTTCTATTCAAATTTTTGCAAGCTTGTTGGACCCACCAAGGATAACTGAGTCAATAAAAGAGTCTGTAYCAAAGTTTCTTTTCTCAGATAGCAGGTTTTGAGGGAGCACACACATACACACTGAACTGACAGCACAGGACTTACCCAGAGCTATCAATGTGTTAAAGTTTATCTTGGCTCAAGCTCATCAGTCTTCTTTCCCCTTAAAATTTTTCATGTTCTTCCTCTACAGAAAATTCCTTATTTTTTTATGGTAACATTCTGTTTTATGCAGTATTACTAAATGCTAAGTGTATGTTTTTCTAAGTAACCACTCACAGCCTAACAAAAGTCACCCCTCCCAGGTACAGCTATGGAACCAAAACCTGCTCTAGACAAACCTGGACACCAAACCTAATGTTTAGAGCCACTCCCTGTTTGGTTTATSTGCTTGCAGGTTTGGTACCAGAGCAATTTTGCTGTTTAAGGCTATGCTTTTATGAGTGGAATTATCACACTAGAGATGTGCCTATACTTGCATGTTTATTCCCTGTTTCAGGAAGGGAATGAACAGTAGATAAAAGAACCAGGAAATGTGAAGCTGTACAGCTCTGGGGATAGATGATGGTGACACTTGCTCATTCCTGTCTTGCAAGGAAGACACTGATGCCTGGGAGTGAATTTGAGCTGATGGTCTACATGAGTTTCCACTCTGCCAGCACAGTCAAGACACTTCATTCAACAAATTTCAGCAGAATCACCCTATTCCAGCTGTGTGGCAGACTGTACCTGCCTACAGCCTCATTTGTAAGGACAGCTGTGCTGTGCTAAACAAACAGCACCTATGTTCCTCATGCTATGTTTGGAAAAATGTATTTGCAGCTATACTCTTGGAAATAAAAACAAACACATGAAAAGATTTAGGCTGGTCAAGTCAACCAGAGCAAACTCTGTTTTTCTGTACATTATTCTGTATTTCAAACCCAAGAAAGGGCATAGGCAGCACTTGGGATAACAAAACTTCACAGCACTGTAGGGATTTGCTCTACCCCTAAGAGAGCTTGAACAGGATTTAAACCACAAAGTCAAACTGTGAGATCAAGGATATTGGCTGAGACCTGCACTGATGGAGCAGGGACAAAAAAAGAGCTGGTGGTCAGCAGAAGTGCCATTCCTCAGTGTGTTAAACCAAGGTCACACCTGACCACCTCTGCTCAAGGGCCAAGGCAAGTGAAAGATGTGCTGGCTCTCCCTGCAAGGGGAGGAAGCTGTTCCTGGCCAAGTCCTCCCCTCCACTCCAAAGTGGATTGCAATCCCAAGGGAAATGCCTGCATTACTGCCAAGCACACATCTGCCACCCTGCCTGCTTCCAACAGCTGCCTCCATTCCTACCTGAGCTCTTTGCAAAGGGTTTGGAGCCACCTGATCAACATTTCTGTTCCTTGGTTTGTGACAACAAGTCAAAGAAATGCTGTGCTAGAGTTTTAACTCTTTAGGTAAGTTCTCAGCTGGAGACTGCATGTTGAGAAATCAGTGTTCACATTTCCTGGATGTAAAAAGATGCAAGACATTCATTAAAAAATGGGATCATACACATGTGAATGGGTGACTACATGATGGGAAACACTGGCAAAAATTTAGTCTTCTCTGACTGCTCATTTTAACTAAAAATATGATACAGTATTCTAAAATTTCCTCTACAAAATCATTTAGGTATTGGATTTTAATATTATATACCCATGATTAGTAGCCTGAAACAGCAAAAAAACCAAAACCATCCAGGTGTCCTTACTCAGTAGCTAATGTCACTTATTACTTGCACCTTGACAGTTTAAAGTAGCAGCCACTCTAGTTCAGTAAATGCAGAGCTGGCTTTTCTAGCTGCAGAGCCTAGAAAAAAATTAATTTGATATAAGGCACAAACTGTCCCTGAAGGCAAACATTGTCCAACACTAAAACCTTCACTGAACGGTCCCTAATGAATGTATTGGTAAAGAAATAACTATTTGGAAAAGGTAGTGCCTGAATAGCTTTCTATTAAAAATATCCAATATTGCCTTTTTTTAAAGCCATATAACTGAAAAATGGGAAGCCTTGCCCTTCCCCCACATCTTGTGCTAAGGAAAGGTTACTACCTGGCAATGATACAGGCAGATATTGATTTAAATGATTATGGACCTGAAAAGTTCTTTCCTGTCATTTATTATCCTGTTGTAGTTGCCACCACACTTGTGCAGTATTAAAAAAAAAAAAGCTTAAAAAATGATATTAGAAAAACAGTTTTTATCCGAATTCCAGCACAGATAATCACCTGATTATTTCTTCTTCTTGATATAATGAGCTGATGACTGGGCCTCCAAATACAGTTTTGCTTTCCTTTCCCCTCTTCTCTGGTGTCTGAAAGAAAAAGAAAGATTGGTCCAGCATCCTGGCTCCCACCATATTCCCAACTCTCATTCCCAGCCCTGGCCCCTCAGGACCCAAAAGCTGAGCCTCTGTGAGGCAGCATAACATTCTGTTACTAGATTGCAAAGCTTGCCTTTATAAATCTATTTAATATAGATTTAAAATTAAATTTTATAATGGGCAGCATTTCCAAATGATTTACTCCCAGGAACTCTAGGATTCTGAATGATTCCCACCATAATAGAAATGAACAATTAGAATAATGATTGATCGATATGGAGCCCCAGGCCTACCTTTTCAAAAAACCATCCTGCAGCCTGGGATCTTCAATTGCCTGACTTCACATTGATGCCAGACTTTCAGCAGGGGGAAGTGCCTGCTGGCTGAAAGCCTGACCCAATTAGGGGGTGCAGGGAACCAGAGACCCCAACTCTTGCATGGCATTAAGTATTTTGGTTTTCAGATAAGCAGCCCAAACTGGTTTGGAATTTGCAGCAGCAATTCCTTACAAAACCAGCCCATTCATTGAAACTTGCTGCTGCCAGTGGACAGGTCTGAGGCTTTTTGTGATGGCAGAATGACACACCTAGGGTGAAAAAGATCAGGAGCAAAGTCCCAGCCTCTTGCAGCTTCTCTGTAGCTGCAATACACAGAATCACAGAAACCTGGAATGATTTGGGTTGGAAGGGACTGAAAAATCACCTACTTTCACTCTCCCATCCTGAGCAGGGACACCTTCTGCTGGAGCAGGCTGCTCCAAGCCTCACCCAGCCTGGCCTGGAACACTGCCAGGGATCCAGGGGCATCCACAGCTTCTCTGGGCACCCTGTGCCAGGGTTTCCTCACCCTCACAGGGGAGAATTTTTTTTCTGATATCTAATCTAAACCTACTCTCTTTCAATTTGAAGTCATTCCCCCTTGTCCTGTCACTCCAGCCATTTTAAAYAGTCTTTCTTCAGGTACTGGAAGGCCACAATTAGATCACTCCAAAGCTTTTTCTTGTCCAGGCTGAACAATCCCAGTTCTCTCAGCCTTGCTTCACGGGAGAGGTGCTCCATCCCATCTCATCCCTTCATTACACCCAAAAGCATTGCTGTACCATCAGAATTCTACTTAGAAAGATGTYGATTTGTTTTTAAAAATAAAATATACTTTTGTCTTTCTTCCTGCTCCTCAGGTTGCTTTTGTTTTAAATCAATGTACCTGCTCCCTGTAATACATTCACTTTCACATTCTGCCCAGCTTGAGCCAACCAGTTCCACCTTTCAGTATTCCTGTACCAGCCCAAAGCCATTACATCAGGTCTGCAGCTATCACAGACAAACTTCTTTATAAGGAAAGGAAAGGAAAGGAAAGGAAAGGAAAGGAAAGGAAAGGAAAGGAAAGGAAAGGAAAGGAAATTGTCTTTCAGGACTATGCCATGGCAAGTAGGCTCTCTCTAATTTAGAGTAGAGAGTGACATGAAGTTCTCCTTCTTCAAGGCAAAGGGCTTCAGAGTCTTAACAGTGCAGTGCCCCTCTTAAAAATTATTTAGCAGGGAAACTTACTGTCCATCAATTACTTCGATTCCACTAATAAAATAAAATTAATTTCAGATCACCTGAAAGTGCACAGAAGAGTTATTCCTATACAATGAAGCTATACTTACTATTAGTCTRTCCTGTTTGATACTGAGGGATGATGGGCATTCAATCAGTGTCAGAAACTGCAAAAAATGTTTAATCTATATTCTTTTATCTCTRGCTACTCTAGTTCTTGGTTGCTGCTTTTTTTCCAAGTCAGAAAAAACATTTGAAAAAATACATTTAATCTTTATAGAGGCAGAAATTGTTAAAAAAAAAAAGAAAAGATTTCTAGTATTAAGTTCACCTTCTTTGCACAAGGAATGCATTCCTACCAAAGATTAATCACGTTGATTGAGTACACATAAGGTCATCAGGAAACTTAGTGATAAAGGCTCTCCCAAAAACACTCAGGCAAAAACTTCTCTGGTTTTTAATCCATATACAAGCTACTTTGTCCAAGYAGCTTTTATCTCATCTCTTTCACACAGAAATAGGTAATTCAATATTCATTTTATGAATGTTGAGGCAAGCTTATTCCATCACAATCCCTGATAYGTAGAACAAGTTTATGAAGAAGGTCCAGGAAAAAATTCTGTTTTCTCAGTATTTATCTATGAAGACAGAGACAAGGCTCCACCTTTCATCCTCAGGGGGCTTTCAAAGGGGAATGTGTCCAGGCTTCCCAAAAGAGGTAACCCTGCTGCAGCACAGACACAAACTGGTTTCTCTCAATGCAGACAAACCGGTTTACTTTCAATACAGACACAAACTGGTTTCTTTCAATACAGACACAAACTGGTTTCTCTCAATGCAGACACAAACTGGTTCCTTTCCAGCTGCCTTTGACAACCTGCCTATCCATGAGCTCATTGTCCACTTCCAAAATCCTTGCTGCCCAGCCTGCCAGAACTTCCACGCAATATCTGAGCATGATGTTCCAAACTCAGTGACACAAAAAGTGGAGCAAGAAGCAGCAGCTCCCTCCAAATCACGTCACAGCTACTGTCAGCACTGACAAGAACTGGTGTTTTTATTTGTTGTTCATCCTGGCTGAAGGGATCAGTAATGCCCTTTTCCTTCTTAAATCTTTTGAAATTTTTACAGCAAAAGAGAGCTTTTAGGGCTGCTTATATGCAGGTAATGACTCATGAATTTAAAGTCACATTACCCCGCAAACCACAATGAAATTAAAAACTGACACTGCAAATTTCCTGTCTCCTCTGTTAAAAAGGCACTAATAATTAACTATGTGGCTCTCAATTAAGCCAGCTCCATTTCTTTCACTGCTGGCAGCGCTGTCCAGAAGCACTGCAGATGCACATGGAACTAATAATAGTTAAGGAATAGCATGATCCAGGGCTTCCATAATTTGGAACCTGAACCCAAGGGGGATGACAGCAGGAACAGCCACAGCTGGACCATGCAGGAGAGGTGCTGTAGAAAAGGCAAAATTGCTGTGGACTCCATAAGGACAGGACATTGCTCTTAAAATGCCAGTTAAAAACTGTGGGAATAAAGAGGAATTTGTGACAGAACATGAAGACACCTTGGAGGATTGCACTTGTGTGCCAAAGCACAGGCAGTGGCATATAAGAAACTGGGGAAAAGATGACTGAGAAGTGTAAGACATGYCTTAAGCAGTGAAATTTCTCATGTTTTCCCCTTGCCCACTGATTCTTTGTGGCTGGTGKACAATTAAGGCTGATGTCAAAGTCACTGCTCCTGTGACAGTTACCTTTGGTGGGTGGGTCTGGCTGGCCAAAACCAGCATCAATCACAGGCAAATCTGGGCTGGGCACGCAGCAAAYGTACTCCTGAGGAGATACCTTCCACCCCCCTGACTCCAGATGGGCTCAGGGACTGGCACAGGGAACTCCACTAAACCCAGAACTATCCTTCTCAAATGTCACCAGGAATGCCAGGAGAACAGGCACGCTTCTCCAGGAACAGACAGTGGAGCATCCCCATCCCTGCCTCAGTGCCCTGGGTTTGTCAGTAACAGCCCAGCTGATCCAAGGGACAGTGGCATCCCGGCTGGCTGTCACTGGCAATGCTGCTCCAGGCAGCCTCAAAGCCTGACAACCACTTTCAGAACAGAATGGAAATACAGGGACTAATATTTGCTAACATCATTAATTCTTTTTTTCTTCCCCACTCCCCCTTCTTCCTTTATCCACCATGTCAAGATGTATACTTTTAAATTGTTGTCAGCCATAAAACAGACGTCGTGTCCCAGTTCAGAGGTTAACATATAATGACAGACACATTAAAAACCCTGTCCAATGCCTCACTGAAAATTTCAGCTCCATCTTCTCTTCAACAAGACAGTGGCTCAAACTCACTTACAAGCTTTAACAACATTAAAGCCTAATTATGATTGAAAAATAAAGGAGAAAGAGAAGATGGTTTTATCATACTAAGCATTATGGAAATGCAAAACAATTAAAGACAAACATTTTCTTTGTGAGGGTTTTGTCACAAAACTCTCCCATGATTGCAACAYGATCCATTTTTCCTTTGGCATTTTTGGGGAGTGGAATGAAAAATATCATTTAAGAGGAGGAGCAGTAGTTTCCTGATGGGGGTTGGTTTGGTGGATCACTCTCTTGCCCTATCCCTGAAGACAGGACAGGGATGGATTGTTTTTCATTTCCACACCCAAGCTTTGTTCCAATCTACACAAAACAAGCTACAACAGATTTAACAAGATGGCAAATTCATGGGTCCTCCCAATGACCCACTTCAAGCCCGAGAGKCAGAAGTAGCTATAGATATGCAAATGGACTCACTTTCAGTGATTAGCTGGGATGGAACTGGACACAGCTATTTACAYGCAGGGCAAGGGACCCCTAATTCTGACAGAAGGAAGGTACAGAGGAGTCCTACAGAAACACTACAAAACAGCAGGAACAGCACAAGTTTTGGTAAAACCTTTAAAAAAAATGAAAGACCATAATTTCCAGTTAACAGAAGAGCTAGGTCCCAGGCATGGGTTAAATGAAGGGCATCCCAGTTTTATCCAGAGCAACATGGGAACTCTGCCTGGCTGGTTTTGCATGCCCAGACACCCAGCAAACACAGCAATAGCTATTTGGCAAGGCACGTGRCTGTGCTGCACTGCACATCTATCACCCCCCAACTCCCTCACATCTCACTCTGGCTTTTCTCCACACTCAAAACCTTAAAATACCTTCTCATAAAAACATATTTAAGAAGAAGAGAAAACCATCAGTAAAAAAAGGTTCATCTCAAAATACTTCAAAGTTATCCTGGCCAATGCCTTAAAATGGTCAATACTGAGGTTTTTCAGCACCAGGCACCTTGGAAACAGAAAAGTGAGACAACAAGTTTGCACTACTTATTGTATTATTTTCCTCTTCCTCTGAGCCTGATGCAGCTGGAGCCAGAGCAGCAGCTGTATCCAGCTTTGTGGGATGCAGACAAGGAATACTCCTAACAAAACGACTCCACTCAAAGCTCCTCAAGCATCTCTGCAGCAGCAAATGCATGGTGCAAATTCCAATCTGCATTTGTGCTGCACAATTCACCTTTCTCCTCCAGTGCAGGCATCAGCCTGGCACATTCCCTGGCCTTCCTGCATGGGCAGGCACAGAACCCAGCCCTGGGCACAGGGACACATCACTTTGCTCTGTGCCTGTCTGCAAGTGCACACACAGCAGCAGACTGGTGAAACACTCTCCTTGGCAGGAATGTGACTCCTTCAGCAGCCACCAAAGAAGCCACCAAGATCTGTCCTGGCCTTTCAAAGTGCTGCAGGGCTTAGAAGTGCAACCAAGGGTCCTGAGCCACCAAGCCTGGAGGAGCTGCAGTTGCTGGGTGCTCACAGAGATCTGCTTGGCAGGGGTAGGAGAAGCCCTGGCCCATGTCCCAGCTSTCCCAGCTACACCTGGGAGGTGTAGGAACTCCAGCCTGTTGTTATGGCAGGACAGGTGATGGGCTGGAGCCCTGTCAGGCCCACAGGAAGGTACCAGTAAATCCCTGACATGTGCTGATTGAATTGTAATTAAGCTGGTATGGTCTCAGGTGAGAAATTTTACAGAAGACCCTTCAGACCCAAAAGCAGACCTGCTCTGCTGGCYACCATGTTCTCCTAAATGCTCTGGATTAACACTTCTCTATTTGAAGAGCCAGGATTATTGGGGAGACAACAAGAAAATGCAAACTCTCCTAAAGTTTCAGACAGTCGCCCCCCTCCTCTCCCCGTGTGCCACGGCCTGGCCATCCCCCTGGGAAGGGAACTTGGGCAGAGACTAATTGTATTTGACAGCAGCAATTACACACAAGGCTGGAGATTAGAAGCTCGTTAATTGCGTGTGCCATAATTGCTGCCATCTTTTCCTTTGCTAGTTAAGGCCAGCGCCAGGAGAGGCGAGGGGAGGAGGGTGCTCTCCACCCCAAACGCAGGTGGTCCGAAGATGAGAGCCCGGCATGGGGAGGAGATGTCCCCCGTCCCCGCAGGCCGCGGGCGGCTCCTGACCCCGGGACAATGCGGGAGGCTCCTCCGGCAGCGCGGCTAATGAGGCGTGAAATGAGGACAAACAATGCTCCCTTCCAAAGGTATTTCCCACCTGTATCCTTCGGACTTTACAGCTCGGCTGAACTTCACGCTACCYGCAGCGGGAGCGAAGGGGAATATTAACCCTTTGGAGGTGATGCTACCACAGGAAATATAGCTTTAACCACTTATAAAATTAGGTGTTGTTTGACATGGTTTAAATTCATCAAATCCTTCTCACTCTCTTTGCTGAGCACTGTAACACCTATCGCTGCTCGGGGTCTGTGTGCAAATCACCAACGGGACAGGACTGCTGGGAACGGGCCTTGAGCTCTTTGATTTTCCAGCATCGCTCTCATTCCATGGTGATGACAATGGGAAGATGCCACCAGCTCACATCCCAGGCAGCAGACCAAGAACTCAATGTTACAACTCACTTTAAAAGTTTTTTGACCAATCACACAAAGCAAAAGCACATTGACAGTGGTTCTATCCAAGCACTACAAGCACACACACCTTTGGTTAAAACAATGTTTGCTTATTTCGAATACAATACCTGCTTGCAAGCCTTCAAACACAATGCACAGAGCTCCATTATTAAGGTTAGAACTTCCTAATATCTCACTAGATAATTTTTTCTGCAGCTTAGGCAGTTATTCCAGACAAGTCTTGATACACAGACCATTGTTCTATTTGTCCTTACTTTTCTACTTTTTACATAATTTTTCTGCTGACCAATCTCACGGCTGCTGCTCAGCTCTAATCACAGTTCTGCTGTCTCTGAGGCTGCCTTTTGCAGCTTTCCCAAACTACTCTGGTTTTAAAGATTCCCACAATACCCAAATAATATATAAATCCCTCCTGGCTGAGGACAGCCTCTGCAGAGCCACCTTTCACTAAAAGGCTGCCGTACCCTCCACACCAGCCCTATTAATGACTATCATAAACAGAATATTTTAATATTCCTCTCTCAACAATCCTCCTTGGCTCGCAGCAGCAGCTCGGCCCCAGCGTGCACATGACTCAGCACCTGGAGCCTTTTCAAGAGCCCACTGAGGATCTGAACAATCTGAGCAAACTGCCCGTGAAAAATGCCAGCACAGTGGGGTCGAAGTTTTTTTTTTTAAATTTTAATTTTTTTTTCATTTTAAATATTAAAGGGATAGTTTAGTTAATATTCCAATAATGTCTACGTAAAGTTTTCAGGTTCTTCTAAGCCTCCTCACAGAATTTCCCTTTAAAAAACAYAATTTAAGACAGGGAAAATATTTTCCAGATTACAGTCCAAAAATTAAAACCAACATACTGTAAGTAATGTCATAGTTAAATAGTGCTGTGATCTAAAGCAAAGCTTTGCAGATTATTCATTTAACTCTAACGACTTAATTAATAACTGCACCATAATCACAGTTGGAAATTAGTAGTAAAGACAGTCAGGGGAAGGGAAATAAATGTAAAATGCGTAATATAATTTTGAGCAAGTCTAATGCTTGCTAGGAGCCGTGATTTCATGACTCACTGTACACATTTTAGCATATGCGTGGAAGGAAATACTATGCTCAAAAAAAAAAAGCCCTGAAGCAGTGGCTTCCCACAGTTGTTGGTTTGTGGAGCACTTTTTTTAAAAGGAAAAGCAGACATGGAGGTGGCAAGCACAAGATCACCAGCAGGCTCCTTTCCTCACGTTCTTTTCATGGACTCTGTCAAAACTTGCATATTCCAGTGCCTGCAGCCCAAAGGGTGAAGTGAGTGGTGCTGGTTGGACCCTGCCAGCATGAAGGAAACCAGGTCAGTCCTGGAGCAATCAATCCCTTCTGTCCCATCACCTGTATGAAAATCCAGGAATGCCCAAGCAGAGGGGACCAAGCTACAGACATAAACAGAGCCTGTACTGTAATTGTTGGGGGTTTTTGTCAATTTAATTCAAGATRTTTATAGAGATTTACACAGACATTTGCAGGAGCAAGAAATATATTCTGAGCCRAGCTGGAAATACTGAATAACTCCATGGCTTGGGATGAAACAGGTGCTCTGAAGCCTGAAAACTGAATGGAACCCTAAATTTTGATAAATAAAGAACATCAGCAGCCATCCTCTGCTTTCTGAAGTGACACTGGGCCAGACATCCCTGCAGAGGCCAACATCCCCACTGGTGAAAGGAGCGGCTCTGAGGCTGCTAGAGCAGTGCCCTGGACATTTGTTGCCCACAGCACATCTCAGTTGTGAAGGCAGAGGGTGGATTTCCGAGGTCTGCAGGCACAGGAATGACAGAATGAAGAGATCTTCAGTGGTCCCAAGCAGGAACGAGGAGGTTTCCAAATGTACAGTGMAACCCTTGGCAGGCTCAGCCAGAGGGATGCAGGATCTGGAGGCAGCAGCCCTTAGTGCTGAGCACTGGGGCTGTGCCTTTCCCTGCCTTTGTGTTGGTTAGCTCAGCAAAAAGTACCTACAGGATGCTCCAGAGACCTTTGAGGAGTGCCACCTTTCCTTAAAATAGGAGTAATTTGGTACAACAGTGTCCAAATATCCAAGTAGGAGACAAGAAGTGCCCTTTTAAAGGAAAACTTTTTCCAATCTAAGAGACAAATAGTGTTYACATGACATTAACCAACCTGTTAGTTAACATCCAAACAAAATCTTCATCTCCAGTAATTACACTCAATACTTCCTTGRTATTTCCTGTAAAGAGCAAGCTAAACATAGCCACTTAACCTTTTCCTAATTCAAAAAGCAGTATTTTCACTAAAGAAACAGCTTACTTATGCTATAGCTTATGTTTTACACAGAACAATTACAGCTGGTTTCTCCTACCCAAAAGCATCTGTTATTTTTAATTAACACACTCTGTATCTTAAACCAGCCTTTGCCCTGCCATGTGAAGCAGCAGGGTACACAGACCCTTCCTGTGTTTGMATACTTCCAAGTAAAAGTCTACAGCTCCACACCTAAACATCAATATATTACATATTCCACGGGTAGAAATTGCAGGTTTATCTTACTAAGTTGCTGAATTTTTTTCAGAGCCTTTGACACAGCAAGCTGAGAGTCTTGCAACAGCTTCAATTACTTGGAAAAATCAGATTTTTTTGTAATTAGAGGTTGAGTCCTTCCCAATTTAAAGCTGCCTGCCCAGCCTGGTGGGCTGCTGGCAGAAATAGAAGCAGGAGTTTCAGGAGCAGAGCAAGCAAGAGAGCAGCAGAGCAAGTCCAAGGCCCCCTCTGGAAGGTCCACCAAGTGCCACAAGCAGAGGAGTCAGTCTCTGCTCCTCCCACCCTCACTCACCACCTCACTTGGCTGTCCCAAAAAAAGGATTTTCCATGTTTCTGGGCACTCCAAGGAAACCTTGAGATCCAGGAAGGCTCTGTCCTGCTAAGGAAGCAACCTGGGCAGCAGGAATCATCACAGAACCACAGAATGCTTTGGGTAGGAGAGTGTCGCAGGCATCTTTTATAAAAAATCCTTTCCTTAGGATTTTTCCTCCTGAGAAGCTGAGAGGCCTCAGGAACAAAATGTAAACATTGATTATCTGCTGCTGTGGAAGGCAACAGGTGGATCTGGGATTGGCCCRTGTTGGTTGTTTGTAATTAATGGCCAATCACAGTCAGCTGGCTCGGACAGAGAGCCGAGCCACAAACCTTTGTTCTTACTCTTTCTTTCCTATTCTATTCTTAGCTAGCCTTCTGATGAAATCCTTTCTTCTATTCTTTTAGTATAGTTTTAATGTAATATATATAATAAAATAACAAATCAGCCTCCTGAAACACGGAGTCAGATCCTTGTCTCTTCCCTCAACCTGAGACCCCTGTGAACACGGTCACAGGAGAGCACCTCAAAGATCACCTTGTTCCAACCCCAGCTAAAACTGGGCAGAGAGAGCAGATCTTGCCCTCCTGGTCCTCCTCACCTCACCTTGCAATTTCCTATTTACTTCTCCTCCCCTTCCAAACCTCCTGTTCCCCCAGAGGCTCTGCTCTCTGCCCCAAGCTCCTGAACTGCCCATGGCAGCTTCCTGCTTGGTTCAACACCTCTCCCCTGCCCCAAGCCCACCCTGCAGCTTTCCCAGCCCCCAGTTTTGTCATGTCAGCACTACCAAAAGCATCTTGTACCAATGTGTTTTAGAGTTTTCAGTACAGAAATGAACCCCACAGGAAAGGTTTGATGGCTGGTGGAGTCACTTCTCATGTCACAACACTGCTCTTTCCTGCTTCCAGCCTCACACAGTTACTTGACAAAAATGAGCTTTTCAACGCTTTTGTCATTCATGTTTTTGTGGCTGAGGAGCAGCAGCATTGCTGCTAAAATCTGCAACAAATGAAAATTGCACTTGGCATTCACACCTTCCTTGCCTTGCCAGAAACTGCCACCCCAAGGCAGAAATGACAGAGGGCACCTCTGGTTGCATCTCAGTGGTTTCAGCTTCTGCTCTGAAATTTTAACAAATTCAACCTTGTCACCTCAGTTTAAGCCAAGATGCCTGGAAATATCAGTATTTAACTATTTTCTGTCAACTGAGCCACAGAAGCAACAGCCTTCAGCAGAGGATCTGAAGCAACTGACACCTGATCTGGTGACACTGAGATGCTTTCTCAGCTAGGAGAGCAATTGCTCAAGTGAAGTTTTAAGATCCCAGAGCTCAGCTGCATCCTGTGCCTCCAATCCCACAGCCACGGGATCACAGAAGAACCAGGTACTGGTTCTGCAGGCAGACAGCAGAATCTGTTACTTCTGGACAATGATTACAGGGATAACAAAAGAAGCAACAAATTCCCTGCTGCACACAAAGTTACACAGTAAAGTGCTTTGTCTCACTCTGTTACATCTTGTCATCACTGTATGCCAGTAGTTTGAGATTATATATATGTATAAATTTACTTGCTCTTTTTTTGAAATTGCCTCTGGTGTATCTGGCTAGCATGCAGTGTCTTCATCCATCTGCAAGCCAGGAGTCATGATGCTGGGATAGCACACTCAGCAAGGCAGAGCTATGCCTCTAATTATTCTTTTTTTCTCAATCAATCCCAAATAGTATATTCTGTAATATTTCTGTAATCAGTGCAAGATGGTGAAAATTAATTCAGTGATGTATTCAGAAGAAAAATATTTAAATATTACTATTTAACCAAAATCACTAATGGTGACCCCCTCCAATTTCTTGGTTGGAATTCTCAAAATCCACTACTGTTACATCCAAGTAGCTGCAAGGGAATATGTTATGTTACTCACAGCACACTAACAACAGAGTGCATCAACACTGCTGGATCTGAGCTGCAAAAATGAGGATTAGCATCTCTACAAGCCAAAGTCAGCCCTTGGAGGGCTGGTAAGATTGCATATTTAACATACAGTACATTTTCAGCAAGAACAGGCAGCTTAAAAGGAGGGAGAGAGAAGAGGCATAACCCTTGCCATGACAATTCTCTCCTTTGAAGAAGCTTAGGGGCATAGAAATGTGGGCAACCCCTGCACAGGATTTCAGTGCAGCCTTCAATCCATGACTGCATTGCTGGTTTGCTTCCTAAACTTCAGCTTCTCTGAAATACAGACTTGCAGCTTGGCACTGTTGTATTTCAATCAATCGCTTGGTCGAGGATCAGAATGTCATAAATAAAAGGAGCTGAGACCATAAATTTCTGCAGAGATGTAAAATCAAAGAGAACAATCCAACACACTCCCAGGGGGTAGGAGGCTGACACATATTCCAGCTGTTTATATTTCTAATATGAAATGCTTGTTCATTTTAACTTCTTCACTTCTGCACAGCTTGCCAGAGCCACAATTCCAAACAACAGTGTGGGTCTGGCATTTTGTTTTGTGCTCTACAATAAAAGGCTGCAGGAGATAAAAACCCCTGTGATTGATCAAACTTGTCCACAAACAAAATACCAGCCCCACCAGCACAGCACCCCAATGCCTGGCTGGTGAGTTACTTGCAAAGACAAGGACAGAAAAGCAACAAATTACCTATTGTGGGTAGGATCTGTATGGGGGACTTAAAGCATCAGCACACACTCCTCATGAGGAGATGCAGCAAAACATCACTACCCACCTTTATTGTGGAAGAATGGGGAAATTTAGTTCATGTTTATAGTGTGGTATTTTACTTTCTGACACAATAGGAACTACAAAGCATCCCCTTGCTAATAAGAAAAATTGTGTCTGAAASCACGCTCCAAAAGCAAAGCACTTAAAATGTAATCTTGCAGATAATAAACTGCCTTTTTTCCAACTTGGATAAAATAAGGTGGGTCACCTCACCTCTAGTCTCACAGGTAGGAGTGAAGTGTACACAAACTGCAAGGTTTTGTGAGCCATGCACAGTAAATAACTGCATCCTCCACCAACCCCACTTGCATGCTGGAGACTGTCCCCCAGACAGCTGGCAAAAGGCAGCATGGCAGAAGAATTCCTCTGTGTGTTAACATCTAAACCTTCTCAGGGTAGAAAATCCTCAAAAATTATTACATACCCCAATGTAGTCACAAAAAACCAACTCAGCAGATTGTCCAAAATCAGAGGACACTGTAGTCTCACACACCCCAAAGCCAGAAGCCTGGGGTGGATCAATTTTCTGGTTTTAATCTTAATTTCTAGCGCTTCGTTTTCTGCTAAAAGAATAATAATAATAAAAAAAATACAGGCTTGATGGTTTGGCTTTGTTTTGTTTTCAAGGGGGAAGAGCTTGATTAGAGTTTACAAATTGTTTCAGTGATATGCTTCTTCCAATGTGGTCACTGCTGAAATAAGAGCTTTCAAAAAAAAAATAAGTGAAGCAAACAGCGATGTTTGTTTTCCATATTGTGTTAGAAATTATTGTTATTGTTATCAACAACATTAGGGTAAAAAAAACCAAACAAAAGTCAGATATGAAATTCCCTAAGGATCAAGTGCTAGAGCAGGATCCATACAAAGAAAYGTGCAGAGCAAAGCCCCTGCAGCACTGTTGCACAGCTCCTCTTCCCAGTGTGCTGCAYTAGCACAGGACAGCAAGCTTTAGGGAGCACAGCCATAATTTGATTAGTGCCCACTTTACACGCTGCAATTAAATTGCTTTTATACTACAAAAGAAATAAAGTCACGATTTTTCAAAATTTTTGACCTGGCAGCACAGCAAGCCATAAATTGAGCTATTTCCCCAAACAAAGCAGGTGTCTGAGCTCACTGCTGCTGGTGACAGGCAGGGAGAGACCCAAACAGGTCCCTTCCCCTCCTGCTCTTCCCATCCCCCTGGTAATCCTGCCCACACCACTCTGCTGCTCTTTCCCAAGCACAAACACTGGCTGCTGGGCCAGATTATCAAGGGAGACATCTGTTTGACTGATAGACAAAACAGGAAAACACGATGGGTGCACTCATTTTGTTTACAGACAACAGTTTTTMTAATGCATTTCTTAATTTCCAGAAGAAATTCTGCTGGGCTGCAGAACTAACCAAGAAATCCAGAGATTTCAGCCTGAAACTGAATTTACCAGTCATTAATGTTATTCTTAGAAGTTGACCAAACTTAAAACTTGTAAGCTTCAAAAGATCAAAGCTTCTTGTCCCAGATATCAACAGGGCAGACTTGAGCAATGAATCCAAATTTAAGAAACATTCAAGTTTTGAATTTTACCAAATGTTTTTTTTTGTGTCATTGGAAACAGAGTTTATATTTGAGTCATTATAGAAATTTTTCAGTTCTCTTGGAGATCTTACACTACAGAGATTCTAAGCTGCCTTGGAGAGCTTACTTAAATACAAGAGGCTCATCAATTTAAATCAATTATTAAAATAATTCAGTTAACACCTGGTGCAACCTGCCAAAAGCACACACAGATCTCAGCTCTTCTGCAAATCAGGGAATTGTTTCTCCTGCTTTGCACTGTATCCCTGAACTGCAAATTCTCTTTCCCACATTTTAGTTTCAACTTGCTTATTGGCTTGTAAATGTGACAGAGAAAGGTTATTTCACCAGAAGGGATGGAGCCCTGCCCTGGGCACAGGGTACCTGGCCACCCACCTTATCAAATATTGCCCCCTGCAGTACTTCCTGCAAAAACACCCAATGGACAAATCCATTTGTTTTATTCCCAAAGGATTTCCAGCTTACTGGACTGCTCCGAGCCTGCAGCAATTGTGCATTTGCTATTTTATTCAACTCTGAATTTTGTTTTCTGTTTCATGAGCCTTTTTGTCCCCCAAGAGTCCTCTCCTGGCATGACCTGGTGTTCCCACACCAACTCAGCAAASGAGAGATTTTACTCCCATTTGGGACAGACTACAGAGAATTAAATMCTCCCCTGCTCAAACAAGGCACAGAATAGTACTTAAAAAAAACACAGGCAACTTTCTGTCCTGTAAACATCAGAAGTGGTACTTCACACCTTAAAGAGCCTAAAAAGATGTTTGGTGAATGCCTATTTTCTTTGAGGTGGAGCTCTCTTTCCCTTAGAGAGAAGTCTCTGCTCTTCAGATTCCTGATCTCCAACCTTCCTCATTACACAGCAGAAATTTTACTAACGGCATTATTGGTGAAGCTGAGTCAAATAAGTTAAAATGCCAACTTCTTAAGCTTTGAAATATAAATAGAAAATCTTTAAGTCCTCCTCTGAGTTTCAGCACTCAAAGCAAATAGGAAGAGGCGTGTGTTTGGGAAAGGATTCCACTGAAGTTAGGAGTGACAAGCTGTTCAGATTTGAACTGGTAAATATGTAATATACGAAATAGAAAAACGAAATATTTCGAACCGAGCGATGCCAAAATTGCAATCAGCAAATGGAAGGCTAAATGTGCTGAGCAAATCTGGATGCTTTTTTTATTATTTATTTTTATTGTTTGAGCTGTGCCATATAACCATCTCGTTACAAGAACGGATCAATAACAGCTCCCGGCCACCCCTGCAGTGTGGTGTCACACCTCCACCCACGGCCCCTGCGACAGCATCTCGGTGGAAGGGACTGTTCAGTGCTGCTGATRAAGGAAGTGCTGGCCTGCTTCTGCTTCTTTGGGCTTGAAAAACTTGAACCCAGTGGGAATTTGTGATATCTACAAGAGAGATGAGTTTTTGGGAATGTGTGGGGGACTGCAAACAGCCACTAGGACACTCAAATCTGCAAGTACTGAAGTGACCAATTTATACAGCCGTGTACATGAGAACAAAGTGACTGCATGAAGGTGACACCCATCTTCTGAAGGTGACACTCCCCAGATCCCTGAGCCCACTGCTGAGGCTGCAGAACAGCACCATGGCAGTGGTGTGAGAAATAGCTACTCACTTTTCATAGTTTAGGAAGGTTTATTAAACCTTATCAAAAATACAACAGAAGACTGAATAAAGAAAAAAGGTTAYGGCGCTGGGAGCAAAAGATTTTCCTCGACACATGCTCAGCCCMCTCACAATGGAGGTTTTTCCCTTTTAACCCTTTAACCCTTCCCAAAGTTCTGTCCATCAACCCCTTCACTGTCCAGTGGYGGAGATCTCTTCCTCAAATCCTGACTGGAGGTCAGATGTCACCACAGTGACAAGCCAGCCCTCCCAGATGTCCCAACCCCAGCTGTCCCTTGATAACAACACAGGGGGTACAACATGACTATAAATCTATAAACTTTTCTTAACCTATAGACATGATATTTGTCTATTAATTGTGAGAGTCAATCATSRCATTACTCATCTATCACWGTGGGAACGCAGAGGCAGAGGGACACGCACGCRGTGGCTGGCAGGGAGGGCAGGTGAGTGTCACCACTACCTCACACCAGCCAAAGCCACCAAAAGCAATTGTCATTTGCTGCCAGWAAAGCAGGCAGAGGACAGGTGAACATAGGAGAAGAGAAGCAGCCAGGACACATCTTCCTTTGTAAAGGACCCGAAGCAGTGGGAGGTGTTGACGGCATGAAATGTTTCTGTTTCAGGCTGGAGAACGCAAAAGAATGGCTTCATAAATTATTCTCTGTTCTGGAGGAAGAGTGAATAGACTTGAAGGACAGGTGATGTCTCTGAAATATGCAAATAGAGCTGAGCTGGTCCAAGCAATTACCTTTCCACTGCCTGGAACTTCAGACTGAAAGGAATGACTCACGAGAAACAAAAGATGTGCTCAAAGGTAGAAGATGACGAAGGAAGACTGCATCAAGAGGAGAATGGAGACAGCATGGAAAAGAGTATTCCTGACCTCCTACTAACAGCTGTTCTTGGGAAAAGGAGCAAATCAACCCTCAACACATAGTAAGACCGGGCTGAAGATCTTATTCAGCCTTTCAGAAGGGCTGAATTGCAGAACATCCTGAAAGGCAATTATGATTGTTCTAGACCAGCACAGCCATGASATTCCCGTGGCTTCATGGATGTAAAGACAATGGACCTCAAATATCCTCGGGGTTACCTGTTAATTTTAAAGATTTCCAGCAAATAAAATTGCTGAAAATAAGTGCAGTATGATCATTTTTTCCCAGGTTTTAGACAAAGCTCTGAATGAAAAGATTAGGCAGGACTATGAGACAACCTGCAGGCAGCAAGGGTGAAAAAGAAACTAAAGCACATTGGAAATAGCCAAGCAGATACAGTCAAAAATGGCACACAAACTTCAGAGAGCAGAGAACAGCTATGCTGGTGCCTCTGCACATTTAGCTGTCTCCTAATGAAGAGTGGGTACTCCAAAGTCAGTGCAGGAATAGGAAGCAGCAGGTGAGGTTTGTGCTGCTGTGCTGTTAGAATTCTCATTGCTTCTGGACACAAATTCAGGGCAATCCTTCTGAATCAGAACCCTTTTACTTCAAGTGTGTTTTGTTTTTTTTTCCATCCAAAACAAAGATATTAAATTAAAACATGTAAATCTGATGCTGGAAATACACTAATGAAGAAACTTCAATATGAAAGAATGAATCAATAGAGAAACAAGAAAAAAGAATGAAGAAAAGATCTATTTGAACTGCACAAGAAATACTGCATTTAGTTCCATTCTATTTCTTAACAAAAACACTGACAGCCTGAAGCCTGCAGAACAGCAGCAAATCTGCTGAGGAAAAAAAAAGAACCTATGAAAAAAATAAGTGGCTTTAAGCTTAAAATTTTACTGAAGGATCAAGATAATAAAGCCCTTTTGCAAATATATGAAACAGGAGACTGAGGAGGACTTAACACAAAAGAACAATTTTAATGGGTGAGATGAAAGGTTGAATAAAAAGTAAGTTGGGAACATTGAGAAAGCTTTTAAATAGCAAAATTCACAAGGATGCACAACACGAAATTGAACACTTTTGTACTGTAATTACTGTTTATGATTCATAATTATATGAAAGCCAAACTTTTCCAATTTGTAACGTGCACTTTATACTGCTTTCAAACCAAGCATTTGGGGTATTTCATTCAGAATCTATGGTACATAAGAAAAATCTGAAGGAACCCAGCAGATGAGCATGCAAAGGAGACACAATGACAGTGATGAAGCACCTTGTAATGTACCCACAGCTCTTTTCTATAAATCCAATTTGAAATTTGAAGACTAAAGTAGCTATTTTATCTCCATSCCCTGACACATACATTTCCATCATTTTCAAGAACAGAGCTCCCTCTCGTGGCTCTCCACAACGTGGATTTGGTGGGGAGAAGGAAAAATGGGAGAGCAGCACGAGATGCATCAGAGAGGATTCCTGCTAACATTTTGGTCCTATAAAAGTGGAATYAAAAGGAGGATGTAATAAGAAGGACAGGTGAATTCTTGTGAAGAAATCAAAGCCATCTTTATTTCAAAGCTGACTTTTAAATTACATTTTCTGCTAAGGTAACCTTTTTACCTTAGGGGAAGAGGGGAGGAACAGTGCTGCCAACCTTTCTGTGTTTGCTGTATGGGTTCTTTAAAATATTTGTTCTGTAAAAACATATTTCACCTCTTTCCTGGCTGACAGTTTTGTAACCTGAAGCTCACAGCTCTGACAGTATTTCTCTGAGGCAAGGAAGTGAAGGGAATACCCAAAAAGCTAAACCTGTCACCACACTGAGCAATTTGTTCAGGAAAGCACTGAGTATTTTGTTTGATTTTTTCCCCATTTTTAAGTTAATATTAATGTGTTTCACTTGAAACTTACTTCATTCAGGATTATACATGGACTTTTACAAATTACTTTATTTCTGTATGAGAATTTTAGCCTGGACAAGAATTTACCCAGCAAGCAGCCAACTTTGGCTAACTGCACAGCACATAAAACCATTTTCTCCAAGGGCATTAAAAAGGATTTTTTCTAAATGACAGCCTTTCTTTGCTGCAAAAGCACTATGAATGGCATGGAACATGAACTAGTGAAGAAAAAAAAAATTAACCTTAAATCTCAATAACAACATCAGAAGACAACTCAAAATCAAATTCTTGGTTCCCAGGATTGTACCCACACAAGAYTTTGCTTCCAAAGCACAGGAGTATAGAAGAACAAATTTCCTACCATGAGAAGGAATTACCATGCCTTCAGCATTTTACTATTAGTGAAATATCTCCACTCTATTTCCAAAGGCTATACTTTTTCTAAAGAGCAATCCTCTTTAAAAATTGTATAAAAGTCAGTCTATAAACAGGAGATATCCTTAAGGATTCAATCAAGTAATAAACCTGGTAGATGAAAGACAAATTAATTAAAATGACAGTACAGTCTCCCTATAACACACAGATACAGACTTGTTATGTTGGAGTACCTAATCATAATCAGATTTGGTAATTTGCTGCATGGAAACAAAAAGGAAACATTTTTAGAATTGATCATTCAGTTCATGTCACTTTCATGGAGATTGCTTTCTATTGATCAACATTTAAAGAGTAGTTGAAAAGCGAAGGATGAGAAAAGGATAAAAAAGTATCTTTACATGCTAAATACAGCATGAACCAATAAGAGCAAAATAAATTAGATCACTACAGCCAAACCAACCCTGTGCATGAGCTGGCTGTAATGAAGATCATAATGAATGAGAGAGATGGTTCTTCATGCTTCAGTCACAACAAAAGGAGAGTTTTAGAGACGAATTTAGACTTTAATCTGCTCAAAATGAAGTTTGCCATGCAGCAATTAAAGCCTGTGAGAAGCTGAACCATTGGCAGCTTCACRAAGACAAATGCTGGTTGGTTTTCTGAATGACAATTCCACATTTCCTACCTGTGGATTCCAGCTGGGGTCGAGTTTTTTCACAGCAGCAACGTACTCCTGCATAGCTTGGTGAGGGCTGGTRTCTCCCAGGGCTTTCCAAGCCTCCCTAGGAGCAAGAGCACAACATCAGTGAGCCCCTCAGAGACAGCACAAGGTGTTTTTATAGTGGAACACAGCAAACAGATTCATCAAAATCATTTCAGGGCATGCAAAGCCATCTTTCATTCAGCTTGAAATGGTCAACTTTGCTCTGAGGCCATGAATGGCCACTGTCAGTGCAGCTCTGTTGTGAAAGGATCTTTCAGGGGATCCTGATCCAGGCTGGAACACAGTTTGTGTTCACAGAGCTGCAGCTGTTCTCACATTTTTGCTGTATTGCATGYCAGCTCTGGATGAAGACAGTAAATAAAGGATTCTGGTATTTCACATCTGTATCAGGCATAGCAGCAAACATTTCCCTGTTAAACAAAGAATTTTAAAGCTATTGCAGGGGCAACTCCCCTAAGTTCATAATTTGTCTACAGATGAGACAAGATGGAACAAAAAGTAGAGCCAGAATTGCTAGGAATGACAAGGATTTCYTCTTACCATTTCTGCTTTCCCTCAAAGTCAAAGAAGCCTGGCTTGGGGGTGTTACAAGCTCCAAGTTTCACCTAAAGAAAAGAAATTTCCTTCTGTCAGAACAAAACAAAGGGGACTTGCACAAGGAAAATTCAGTGTTCTGATGGTTTCAGGGTAACCATGTCATAAGGTCATAAAAAGAAGGTTTTTTGGGAAAAAACTTCATCAACCCCATCTCCCCCCTGCTTTAGCACCTCTGCATCCCTGAGTTTTCGTCGCATGATGCACGGGAAGCAATTTTGTCGTGCAGCTCATTTCTTTTGCATGCATTACCCACAGGGATAACCCGTGAGTGATTTCTCACTAATGTTATGTTTATTACCCAGCCAAATGCCTCCTCCTCCACCAGGATAAAGAAAAATTCTGTTGATTAGGGTTTCCACAGAGATGATTATTCATTACTGCTGAAATTCACCTGCTTCCGCACAAAGCTGGAGTAAACAGACTTTGCTTAATTATTTTCAAGGTCCTCTGGAAGGCAAGGGGACAAACTTGGAGCAAAGGAATGCCAGGCAGCTCCTGAATTTGCTCCCAGGCACCTGGATGCAGGAAGCACTGCATGAGAGACAAGTCAAGGCCTGAGTGCCAGAGATGAGCCAGTCTGTCAGAAGGAAGGCAGAAATTAAAATGTGGGGGGGGAGGAAATGAAAAAACACAAAGAAGAAAGRGGACGAGCCTTAACCCAGGGATAGATATATGGAAAAAATTGTCATAGCCAGTGTAAAATGAACTTGGTGCCAGTGGGACTCAGGCAGTTTTCCACGTGTAAAATTATTTTAACACATGGGTGAAAGGCTAGAAATCAGAGCTGAGCCACAGCAGCMCTCCTGGGAAGCAGTTCCCACAGCAAGTCCCCCTAAGACAGGGCACAGCACAGATGGGGACCCCAGGGAGGGGACACAGGTACACCCTGGAGGTGGCCAAAGGCTTCTGGAGAAACCTTTTGCTRGCCAAGCAAAACCAAACTGCATCCAGCAAATGTTTTATGAAATATGCTCAAGTGTTCAGGCAGGTGAAGTGCTTAAATCAAGGAACAATTCTTCACCTTAACAGGGTGGGGATTTTATGCTGAGGATGGAAGCATTAATCAGGCTTTAAAGAGAGCATGCCCATGCTGAGAAATATTTATTAGTTACACTATGTTTTCATTTAAATGTTAGAGGATATGAGTGACTGTAACTGAAATTAATTTTCTGTACATCTGACTGTCTCCCAGTGAGCAATTCATCCAAATTAGAACATCTTAGCTGGCCTTTAAAACAACATATTGCATTTCAGGGAGAAATAGGAGAATAGGCTAGCAACAGTTAAGTTCTATAAATCAGTCACAATTCATGTAGTCTAAATGGTTTTTTCTATGCTCTGAGGTGGATTGGACCACTTGTTTTAAAAAGCAAAACAAACTAGGGAATAAAATGTAAATTCATTATCTGCATGGAAAACGCCTGCTTGGCAATTCTTTAGTTCAACAGCCAACCTGCAGAAATTGGCCAAGATAGATAAAAAAAATAAATCTGTTTTAATATTAATTTTCCACTGCCATCATCAAAACACGACAGCAGTTTCCTCTCTGGAGATTTGGCACTCAAAGGCTGTTCTAGCACTGGGGAAGACTGTTAGTAACATTGATAGTAATACAAATCAAGGAACAGTAGTTAAATTTCATCCATCAAGAGGGAAAAAAAGTGCACTTGTGCCCTGCTTGCTATTTTGAGGTACATTAAAAAGGCTTGCAGGGGTTTTGTTGGAAAGAATAAAACACAGGGTTTTGGCTCCTCTCTTTTTGCTGCAAGACTCACAATGCAGGAGAAACCAATGAGGAATTTAACATAAAAGAGGATCTGAGCCTGCCAGCTGAGGAAGGGGAGTTAAACATGCCAATACTGACAAAAAAGGCAAAATTTTGTGCAGGACCCTGTCCTCCTGCTACTTCCCTAGAGGACCTCAAAAGCTGTTTTACTCCATGGCCAGCACGAAGCCAAGAGCCTGTATTAGTATTTTAAATTAAGACTTTCTCATTCTGTGTCCAGAAAATAATTATTGAAGGTCTCTAGGGTGCTGACTGGTCACTTGATGCTCAGCTCTCCTCACTTACAGTTCATCGGCTGCATTAAAAGAACATGACAGGCAGAATRCATTAAAAACTTCCTGGTATTGCTTCTGCATGCTGAGTTGCCTGCAGGCACAATTCTCCTGAGTGGCACAAACGTGACCCAGGCAGCCCCAAACAGGCAGTGTCTGCAGCCAGCTCCATCTGTGGCCAAAATARATTTGGAAACCTTGGATGAGGCCTTCACCTGAGAGCTGAAGGTCAATGACATTGAGAAGAGGGAGAGATGCTCAGGGATGTGTTAATGCTGTTCAGCATCCCCATACACCTTCAGCTGCTGCTCCACACTGTGAGAAACCTTGGGATTCTCCTCACACCTTACTCCACGACTGGTCCTCCCTCCCTGGTGGTGGTTAAATGGCTCTTTGCTAATTTTTCTGCCAATATATTTATACAGCAGGGTGTTCCAGCCAACTATTCCTACCTGAYTGTAAATCTTGTAAGGTGAACTGTATTTGCAGCCTCCCTATGGAGCAATAACAGGAACAGAACCTCCACGGACAGCAGGACTGTACACAAACCAAGTAAGCTAAATTGCTTTTTCAAGACAGCAATTCCTGCCTGTTCCTGCCCACAGCTCTGTCCCAACCCATGGGAAAGCCCTGACTGAAAATGGGGGGTAAGGAAGGACAAGCAAACACCAACCACAGAAGGAGGGGGGTCACAATCACCAAGGGACTGCATGTCCCAGGGAGACAGAGAGTGACACTGGTAACAACCACGTCAGTGCCATGGCACAGTTCCATGCAACAGGGAGCTGCAGGCAGAAATTCCTGTGCTCAGGGCAGGCTTGTGGCATCACATCCCACAATACTTGAAAGACATCATGTAAAATTGATATTACATCCTTGARCCCACACTGGGAGACTGTACAGGCCCCGTTTTGCCATCAGCAGGGGATTTCCAGCTTGCCARCACCTCTCAACATTTACACGGACACATCCTCCTCCTGGCAGGGCAGCTTTCCCAGTCCAGTGATTTCCAGTGAGTTGTGGATCCCCTCCCCTATCTAAATCAGCRCTGCTACACTGGTCTCCATTGCTGCACCTTCTGAACCTCAGATTTTTACATCCTCCCCATGATGGGCAAGTGCTCCCTTCACTTCACCACTACAGACACAAGGCCCAGGCCAGTGAGTGGCCCAAAGCCACACAAAGTAGTGGAAGGGAAGAAAAATCAGTCCCAGTCCAGAGCCTTATGGACTTGTCTGTTCATCTGGTTGTGGGGCAGAGTCATAAACTCAGCAACATCTTCTAAAAACCTCACTGGAGATGACAACTAAGCAATTCCCTTATTTTCAGGTCTCTGACACATAAACAAAATCAGAGAGAAAAGTAATAAAATCCTGAAATGGCCTCCAATAAAAGGTAATAAAATTCCAGGAAAATGCCTATATACCCAAACAGTTTGAAATAAATTATATACAGTATTTTAACAGAGAGCTCAGCTGTTACTGTCACCTTTTATGACGATGCTGTATCTTAAATCAAAGCCTTTAGTGACACAAAACACTAAACTGGGAAAAGACAAGGATGCCAAATCAAGGGCAGTGGACAGATCTGAGTCAGCACCTTTTGTGTGCCAGCAATTCCACCGGGGTAATATATTAGCAGCTCGTTATGCATCCTGATAAGGCCGCTGTAATTAAACACAGAAAACTTGCATTAAACGCCCTGGTTTTGATTTAAAGCACAAAATGCTGCAAAACTTAAAGTTAGCAGGGCATAATCCTGCTGTGGCTGTGCTAGCAAACCTCTCCCATCTCCAGAGCCAGCACTGCACTGCCAGGCACTCTGTAGCAGGGAGGGCACAGAAATCCAGGAGCCAAGCACAGCCTGAAACCAAGGAGCACAAAGGAACTTCCTGTCACATCCTGGCTGGTCAGGGACACAGGAGAAGGACACAGAAGTGCCCTGTTCTTCTCAGTAGAAAGCAACTGGAAATTTGTGCTGACAAAGTGTTAATTGTCAGATTTTTCTGACTTGTATCGAAAATCTTGTGAAACAGCTTCTATTTTTGCAATTTTAACAATAAACTCCTTATTGGTCTCACAGAGCTAACCCCAGGAAACCCTCTGTAGTCTGGGGACAATCATGAGCTGACAAGCAAGCAATCCTTTCCCACTTCCACCCAGCATAGTCTCAAAGCATTTGAAACAGAGCAAAAAATAAAGATGTTATTGCAACAAGCATCCTGAGAATACAGACAAAAAATATAGAAAAGACCCCTTTTTCCTCTCATCCTGGGCATTGTAAAATTCTCCTTGTATTTTTTTTTCCTACCCTCATTTTTCTCAGAAGGGAAAGAGAAACCTGCAGTCCTGTTTAAGCACTAAGCACAGTCTGAAAACAAACCCTCACGTGACCAGCCTGCTTTTAACATAATTACTGGTTCACAAACCACAGCCTGGGAGCTGCCAGCTYAGAGGATAATTAAATATTGCACTAAAAAATTGAGAGCACTTATACATGGCAGTAGTAGGACACAGGTGATCCATGTGGGAGGAGCATACATGGAAGATGTGCACACCCAATTCTGTCTGTGCATCCACATGAGTGGGATTCAGTTCTCAAGCTGAGGCAGCACCTCTTGCCACACACCTGAGCCACAGAACCACAGAATGGTTTGGSTTGAAAGGTCTCCCAGTTCCAGCCCCCTGGCATGGACAGGGACACCTTCCACCACAACAGGCTGCTCAGAGCTCCATCCAGCCTGTATTTATAGCTTTATTCTTTCACATTCTGGGTGTAACAACAGYTTTGTGTTTCTCAGAGTTAACCGATTGTTACAGTCCTCTGCAASTGGTGCTTTGTATGGTTGGTTTTATGTAACTTCTGCCCCAGGAGCAGGAAGAAGCTACATTGTGTATTCCAACAGGATGCACCCCATGGCTCGCTCAGCTCACGCAGCCTGAAGGGGAAATGGGGGCTGTGTGCAAGGTTACCCCAGAACCAACCAGCTCAGGTGTGCAGCTGCTCCTCCACACCAATTTCAACCACCCTGGGCTCTGCCAAAGCCAAACCACAGAATCATTAACTGGGGAAAAGACCTCCAYGATCATTCAGTCCAACCTTTGGCCAAACACCACCATTCCCACTAAACCACACGACAAAGTGCTGCTTCTGCTGGGATGTTGGACATTTCCAGGGATGGTCATTCCACCACTTCCCTGAGCAGCCCATTCTCTGCCCATTCTTTCAGGCAAGAAGTTTTTCCTAATATCCAACCTGGACCTCTGCTGGCAGAACTTGGGCCTGGCTCCTGCYGTTCAAGGGATGCAGTGTCAGGGCCACCGGCACTGAGTGAGGGTGAGAGGTGAGGAACAACCACCAGGGTGATGGATTCACAGAATATTTGGTTTGAAAAAGAGGCCAACCTTAGATCTACCACCACCGTGACCACCAGACCACGGTGCCAAGGGCCATGTCCAGTGATTTCTTGAACTCCTCCAAGAGCAGTGACTCCATCACCTTCCCTGGGCAGCCCCTTCCAATGCCTGACCACCCTTCCAGTGAGGAATTTTTCCTGATGTCCAGCCTGAACTGCAGCTGGTCCAGCTCAAGGCCATTTCCTTTTGTCCTGTCACATGTTACTCRGGAGCAGAACCTTCACCTGGCCACAAGCTCCTCTCAGGGCTTGTAGAAAGCAACAAAGTTCCCCTTGAGCCTCCTTTACTACAGGCTGAGCTTCCCCAGCTGCTCTTCACCGGACTGGTGCTCCAGACCCTTCYCCAGCTCTGTTCCCTTCCCTGGACATGCTCCAGCACCTCAGGGTCCCTCCGGAACGGAGGAGTCCAAAACTGAGCCCAGAATTTGAGCTGCAGCCTCAGCCATGCCCAGCGCAGGGGGGTCTCTCACTGCGCTGGTCCCGCTGGAACCGAAAATTTCTCTTCTCTGTGTTATTWACCACCACTCACACCATGGCTGATACAGCCCTCGGCCTTCTCACGCTCAGCTGCTGTCCACCAGCTCCTCTCCCGCTGGGGCACTCCCCAGCCACTCTCCCCGCGAATTTCCCAAATTCTGGGGGCTCTGTCCCACCGGGCTCCATGCAGCCCCACCGCCGCTGTCCCGGAGGGAGACACCCCCGCTCCTCCATCACCCCGGCACGCAACTTTCCTCCGCGGCACCGCCGCCACATTTTGGGCCGCAGCCCCTCTGCCCAYGGCCCCGGCGGAGCCCCGGCCCGGCCCCTCGGGGCACCGCTCCGCTCTCGCCCCCCAGCCCGGCCCGCTCATCCCGTCCCGCCTCACCTGCTTGTAGCGGGCGTACAGATAGAGCAGCTGCTCCTTGCTGGCAGCGGGCAGCAGCGAGGGGAGCCGCTCGGCCGCCTGCTCGAAGAGCGCGGGCAGGTCCTGGTCCGGCAGCGCCGCGCCCGTGGCCGCCGCCTCGGAGCCCGAGCTGAGCTCGCCGCCGCTCCCGCCCGCCGCCGACAGCGGGGGCGACGCCATGGCGGCCCGCGCCCGCCCCGGTCCGCCCCGCAACGCGCTCCCCCGCCGCGCCTCGGTACGCGCGCCCGCACCGCCCGCGGAAAACGCGCCCCGCGCATGAGGGTTCCGGGCGGCCGCGGATCCGCGTATCGGSGAGCGGCGACATGACGGGGGGTGACAGAATGGTTTAGGTGGGGTAAAACCTCCGAGATCATCGAGTCCAGACGTTCCCCAGCAGCACCAACATGTTCACCACTCAACCGTGTCGCCAGGTGCCACATCCAACCGTTGTTTGAGGGCTTACAGGGATGGTGCCTGCCCTGGGCAGCCTGTCCCAAAGACTGCCGACCCTCTTCACATAAAAACTTTCCTATTACGAAATCTAAACCTCTCCTGCCGCAACTTGAGGCCGTTTCCTCTCATCCTGCTGCTTGTTACCGCGTAGAAGAGGCTGACACTGAGCTCATTCCACCCTCCTCTCACGGGGTTGTGAGATGAGCGAGATGTCCCCTGAGCATCCTCAGCTTTCTCAGCCGCTCCTCACCAGAATTTTACTCCAGCCCCTTCCCCAGCTCTGTTCCCTTCTCTGGACTTGCTCCAGTCCCTCCTGGTCCTTCCTGAGYTGAGGGGCCCAGAACTGGACACAGGATTCAGGGTGCGACCTCCGCCGTGCCCAGCACGGGACAGTTTAAGGGGGAGGCTCTCCAAGCCCATCCAGTCCCGCTCCCGCCACGGCCGGGGACACCCCCGCTGCACCAGGGCGCTCCGAGCTCCATCCAGCCTGGCCTCGGACACTTCCAGGGATGAACAGCTTCTCAGGGCAACCCTTCCCGCCCCCAAAACCCCCTTTGCGCCCCGCTGCCACCCGCGTTCCCCGCGCTCCCGTCCCGGGGCTGCCGCCGCCGGCTCCCCCTCGCCATCTTCTTCCTCCTCCTCCTCTTCCTGCCGGGACCACTGGAGGGCACTCGCGGGCCGCTCCGGGACGGTCCCGGCGAGCCCGGGGCGAGTGCCCGGGACATCGGGCCCGGTACCGGCCGGGATCCCCCGGGACACGGTGTCCGGGATCAGCCCGGATGAAGCCGGTACGCAATGTCCAGTGTGAGCCGGGCTTTCTCCCGGGATGCGGTGCCGGGCTCCCCTCGGGATGCGGTGCCCGGTTCCCCCCGGGATGCGGTGCCGGTTCCCAGGGGTGACGCTGCCCTGCTCTGCCCGGAGGTCCCAGCCAAGAGCCACCCCAAAGGCTATTTATATTTATATTTATATTTATATTTATATTTATATTTATATTTATATTTATATTTATATTTATATTTATATTTATATTTATATTTATATTTATATTTATATTTATATTTATATTTATATTTATATTTATATTTATATTTATATTTATATTTATATTTATATTTATATTTATATTTATATTTATATTTATATTTATATTTATGTTATTTGTCCCGGGATCTGCTTCGGGCGCAAAGTTTCGCTCTGCCGGGCGCAGCTGTCGAGTCCCGTCTCCTTCTTTCCTCCACCCCCGGCCGCGGCGGATGGAGCCCCGAGTGCCCCCTGGCCCGGCCCGCTCCGTGCTGCGGGGCTGCGGGCTGGGGTCTCGGTTTTGGGGCGCCTGTGTCACCCCGAGGCGCTGGGGGGTGGGTGAGGGTGAAGGTGCTCCCCGCACATGCCGTGGTATCTCCGTGTGGAGTCTCCCAGCCGCATCCGACTCACCACAGAATAGAAAATATCCTGAATTGAAGGGACAGCATCCTGAGTTGAAGGGGCGCACAAGGATCGCGGAGGGCCGCTCCTGGCCCTGCACAGCCCCAGGAGTCACACCGTGTACCTGAGAGGGTTGTTCAGATGTTCCTTGAGCTCTGTCAGCCTTGATGCTGTGGCCGCTTCCCTGGGGAGCCTGTTCAGCGCCCAACCACGCTCTGSGTGAGGAACCTTTCTCTAAAATCCAGCCGAACCCTCCCCTGACACAGCTCCGTGCCATTCCCTCCGCGCCTGCCACTGTGATGCTCCAGCTTGCTCCTTGGCTGTGCTGGGGCTTTTTCCACCTCTAAGAAAAGCCTCTGGCACCCAGTGAGSCTGTGAAGAGACTCAGAGGAAAACCAGCCAACCTTTTCCATTCAGCAGCCTGTGAGCAATGCGTGCACCCACTTTTGCATCCATTTTCCAGAGGAAAATGCAGGAGCTGTGGGAAAAAGACATTCCACGAGCGGCAGGAATAGTCTGGCTCTTATGCTCTTGCTCTCTCAACAGCCC
>JACDOX010000108.1:1805247-1817875 GCA_014549065.1 Cardinalis cardinalis
GCAGCCCGAGGTGGCTCCGGGGCAGCCGGGTCGGGCTGGCAGCGCGGAATCCGCCTGGCGCGGCTGGGGAATAGTGAAAAGCACTCGCAGGAGGTAAAGCGGAGCGCACAGCCCCGCAGCTCTCCGCGGCGTCTCCATGGTGAGAGAGGCCTCTCTGCCCCGCCGGGCTCCTTCTCTAGAGCACTGACAGCTCCTACCAGCTCTCACTTTTTCCTTGCCTTTTTATTTAGTATTTTTTTTTCTAAAGAGGGACTGCACGGCAGGTCTGATGCTTCCTCACACCCCCTCGCTCCGGCAGGCGTGGGAGCAGGTTTGGTGCAAGGTGCCCGTGGAGAGCCTGGTGTGGAAATGCTGATTTTGGGGATGCTGGGCTCAGAGTGCTGCTGCTCTGCTGGATGATGTCGATGTCGCTGCTGGTTCYCAGCAGCCTGGGACAGAGCAGGATGGGACGCCAGCCCTTCTGCTGGGTGCACAAACCACCCTGCAAACATGAGGTGGTGCAGGGCTGGGAGAGCCCCCAGTCRCGCCAGTATGGGGCAGCTCAAATCCAGCCCACTCCCCCAGCCCTGGCTGCAGAGCACACGAAACCAGAARCATTACAAACACCAAGCAGTAAAAAAATTCATGCAGGGCCCTTGCACAGGCTCTGTGTGCGTGGGTCTGCCCCAGGTCCCACGCTGGGGTAGCAGAGACACAATAACAGGCTGTGACCAGCAGTGCCAARCAGGGAAAAAATATCCCAGCATAATTATCATATCCATCCTGCTGGTCAGCCTGGGGACCTGTCATTGTCCCTGTGCAGAGGGCAGAGGCCGCCACACACACCAAGCCTGAAAGCAACATCTGAAAGGATCCCTGCGAGCTAAGCTATGATTACTTTTTTTTTCTTTTCCACAACAAAAGGAGAATGAGGCAATTAGGAGCTGGTTGGTTTGTAGGCATGCCTTTTACTGTGGGAGACACCTGAACTGGGAGGAGGAGCAGGCTGGGCATGTGTGTGGCTCCCCAGGGTGAGTGGCACAGGGAGCCAGTGGCACACCCCTCCTGTGGCACACCCCTCCTGTGGCACAGCCCCCATGTCTGATGCCTTGGGAAGGCTAACCTAGAACAGAGGCTGGACAGAGCTAAAATATAAAATAGAGATTTATTAAAAGGCCTCAATGGATCCACTGGGGCAGCACAAGAGCCCAGCCAGGGCTACACCCAAGATGAACCAAAATGGTCACAAAAAACTAACAACCAGTCACGAGGTCTCTCACTTTTATAAGTTCTGCTCCATTTGCACATTGGAATTAATTGTCCAATTCCAGCTTTAGCCCATGCAGTCCCATCCTGCTTGTTTTTCTCTCTTCTGTGTTCTTGGGCCTGACATTTGGATCATTTGTCCTTGGTCCCCAGCTGGACCAGGAATTGTTTTGTCTCCCTGCTCTGTGCACAGAGCTCAGCATCCCCTCATACGAAGCCCAGACCCACACACTAAAGCAGCACAGAATCTGARAAATATAAAAGCTCAAACCTGAGGCATCATGTCAACCTGGCAGAGCTGCTCCTGTGGTTAATAAATGTCCCCTCCTGTSCCCTGGGCTCCTCCAGGCTACCCATTGCATATGTTCTCATCTTGCCTCTCTCCTTTTCTTTCTCCCTCATCACTTTTTGGGTGATTTGGCACCAATGTCCCAGGGGGAGAACCCTCCTCCCCATCGTGCCTCCCACCATCCTCCTGCCAGGGCATGGGAGGGACCCAGGTGGGCTCACTCCTGCCTAAGCCTTTGCCAACCATCCCTGCAGGGCCCCACCAAGCCCTGCCAAAGCCAGCAACCCCACGCCCTGCCTGCCTATGGAGCCCGGAGCTGCGTGGGTGGCAGCTGCCTGCCAAAGCCCTTTCTTGGCAGAACATGAGGTTAATGGCTGAGAACTTTTTCCCTGGCCCCCAAGATGACAAATTCCTCCCTGTGAAAGCCCAAGCTGTGCCAGCTTTGGGCAGGCAGCGCTCGGSTGCGATGCTTGGGGCTCTGTGCTTTACCCCACCTTCTGTTCCGTGCTGTGACCACCTCGTGTATCTGCTCTGTGTCCTTTTCCTGYTTTGGTGGCTCCCCAAATCCCACATGCTTTGTGCAGAAAGCAGAGCCCAGAGCMCAGAGCTCTGCATTGAGCAGAGCCACCCTCCTTCCCTGGTTGGAGTGCTGCCGTGGGGCTCAGGCTCACGGGGCACTGTGGGCCTGTGATTTCCTTTAGGAATATTGATTTTTTACATGTGTTGCTGCACAAATCACAGCATCTGGCTCACCTTCACCCCTGCAAGGAGAGAGGGAGGAGGGGGGACAACCACTGAGCGCTGCCCCTCTCCTCTGCACGGTCACTGCTTTAGCAGAGATAAAAATACTGCTCCTTCTTGCCCTGTGTGTCCCCTCTCAGCAAGGCACAGCAAATGCACAACTTAATCAGTATTTTTGGGAACCCATACCTGCTGTAGCCCTGATTTCCATGAAAYGGAAATGGAGTCACAGGAAACCAAAATTCAATACTGGCTAGGGAAGAGGTTAAACAAAGAGCTGAGGTCTCTGCCCTGGCATTAGCCAGGCCCCCCTCTCATGCATCACCTCCAAGGAGTCTGGCTCCGTTGCACATTTTCCCTGCATTTGTTAAAGCAGCAGGGCCATTCGTTTGTGTATAATAAAGGGAGTCTGGGAGAAGAAATGTGCAATTAGCACATCCATCATATAGGTTTTTTTAGATATCAATAAAGCATCAATCCCCTCCTTCCATAAATTCCTGCGCCGTGCTGAATACAAATCAGGAGCAATGCATAACCCCCCTCAGAGGTGCATAAATCTGCCTTCTCCTGGCATGTCATTAAACCTCTGAAATACTGATGGAAAAACTCCTCTGGCAGGTGCTGAGCACTGGTCCCCAAGCATGCCCCAAGCCCTGCTGGGCTGACATCAGCACCAGTGTGGTTGCAACACAGGAACTGGCCAGAGGTTCAAAGGTTGYAGCTGGAGCTGTGCAAATAGAGAATCTTTCTGTGGAGAGAGATATCTCAGCACTGAATCTTTTTGGTTTGGGGCAGCCAGGTGAAATGTTGTGTGTATTCTGTTTTCTAAATGGAAATGAAAASGGGAAATTTTGGTTTGGTTGACCTAGAGTGCTTAGCTTGGTGTGAAGCAAACACAAAAAAAAAAATCTTTTTGTTTCATTTTATTCAGCCTCCTGCTTCTTCTATCCTATCTTTTTTTTTCTTTTTTTCTTTTCCAGCAGGAAAATCTGGCTGTTTGACCTGGAGGGTCAGAGGTGACATTGCTCTCCATAACTCCCTAAGAGGAGGTTGTGACCAGGTGGAGATCAGTGCCTACTCCAGGAYGAGAGGAAATGGCCTCAAACTGCACTAGGAGATGTTCAGGTTAGACAGTAGGAAAGATTTCTTCAGGAAAAGGGTTGTGAGATGCTGGAATAGSCTGCTCAGGGATGTGGTGGGGTCACCACACAACAACCACAGCAGAGCCTTAGCTGTGGAACAAACCCCAGGGTGTTAYTCACTGAAAAGAGAAAAAGAAAAAGTCACTTCTTGTGCATGGGGTTTTTCACYAGGATAATGATGAAATTTAGCTCAATTTGGAGGTTTCAGTTGCCCAGAAACTCTGTGGAGAAGACAGAGCTGAGGTGYTCAGCAGGAAAGCCCAGCTGAGTTTGGGCTGCCACGTCCACACTGCCCTGCCTCTTGCCAGCTCCCCTTGGCTCACATTGAGYGAGTAATTTGTCACTGCAAGACCATGGATGTCCCTCAGTTCCCTCTCCATCTCCCCAGGCAGGGGTCTCTGCATCCCTCTGGTGCCCAGCTCCCAATTCCCTGGCAGCTCTCTGCCCACCGTGGCTGCTGTGCTGACCTGCCTGGAGCACACCAGACACCCCAGCAGGAGATGTGCTCCGTGCTGCTGGAAACCAGTGCCCAGCACTGATCCTGCTGGGGTGCTGCCCCCACCTGCACCCCACCTTATCTTGGACCTGCTGTTCATCCCTGCAGAGCCCTGGATAATCCCTATTTAAATGTAGGCATCCCCARTGTGGGGAGAGAATGATGTATTTGWCTTTATCTTGTTAGAAGGTTAATTTATTACTTTATTATACTATATTATATTAAAGAATACTATACTATATTATACTAAAGAGTACAGAAAARATACTTACTGAATGCTAAAAGATAATAATGAAAACTTGTGACTGTTTYCAGAGTCCTGACACAGCTTGGCCCTGATTGGCCAATGAGTGAAAACAACTCACACTGCAGTTTAATTAAGCAATTACCTTGGGTAAAACAATCTTTGAACACATTCCACGTGAGCACAACACAGGAGAAGCAAATGAGATAAGAATTGTTTTCTTTTTCTCTGAGGCTTCTCAGCTTCCCAGGAGAAAAACCCTGGGTGAAGGGATCATGTTCAGGGAATGTGAATGCCACAAATCCCCTGTCCTCTGTCTTCTCCATGGAGATGAACACCACCTGATGAGCTCTYCTTACACCCTGTATCCCTCCTTGCTGGGGGTCACCCCCATCCCACATTCTTCCTGTGGGTGACAAGGTCCATTCTGCAGGGATGCAGCCCTGGAAAAGCTGCTCCTGGTGCTGGCTCTGCTCTCCCCCAGCGTGCAGAGATGGAAGGGAGTGCCTGTAATTGCAGCTGTCAGGAGTAACAATCACAGTGCTGCTGTTATAAATGGCTCCAGCCTGACTTTTACTTACAGATTTCCCTCCCGTGTTGCCACGAGTCGCACAAGATAAAACCTGCAGCACAGAAAAGCAATTGCACCTTCCAGCTCTGTGGAGGGGGATTTATGGCTTGTCTTGGCTGTAAAATAGAGCAGGCATGGTGTGTTGGGGAGTTTTCTTTTCATGGACAAGACAGGACTGCTGGGATATGTTGAGTTTTTATTTGCAGCATCAGCCTCATTACATGGCCGAGACAATAGGAAGATGGCAAAGCTCATGTACAAACAGCAGCAGCTGAAGATTTCTTTGTTACAGAGCACTTTAAAAACTTCCTAGCCAACAGCACATTGCTAAAGCTTRCAGAMAATTGTTCTAGCCAGTTACTAAAAGCACACGTACACCTGCTTCACACAATGCTTGCTTGTCTTCCTTCTAACAATTCACAATACACTACTTCTGAGTTTTTATTCTTCCAATTTCTAAAGCCTACTTTTCCCARCTTTCTCAAAATCTTGTTACCTTTACTATTTCCCACAGCATGGCTTGGGCTGCAGGTGAGCATGCCCTGGTGGGGCAGGCTGGGGTGGCTCAGAGGAAGGGGACACCCAGTGTCCCCTCCGTGTCACCATTCAGTGGTCCCTGTTAGCCAGGGAAGGGTTTTGGGCTAATTCCTGCCAGAGTTGTAAAAACTGTGATGATGTCTGGAGACASAGGGGATCTGCAGGGCATGGGGGTCTCAGGCTGCCAGGGTGACCCTTGCCAAATCTGCTGGCATTGCTGGGAGGCCCTGAGAAGTGCCAGGGGGTTCCACATAGGTGYGGTTGGTGCCAGGGCTAATTCCTATGGAGAGGACAAAGCCAGGCTGCCATCAGAGATCCCAGCAGAACCCAGAGCTCCCAGCAAGGACTCATGCAGAGCTGGGATGGGAACCCAGCTGATGTGCTGCCCTCTCTCTCTGCCCTGGTGGCACGAGGACCTCTGGGACATGTCCCACTTGCTTCAAATGATTCTTTCTGATCTGACATCTGTCCTGAGGCTGCAGGACCTGGAGATGCATGTTATGGTACGTGTGTGTGGTTCACACACAGCCCTCGTGCATGAGGGAATGACCCTGAGATATGTGATTCCTTCTCCAGGCCAAATGAGACCCTCCAGGGAGGAACAGCCAGCCTGATGCTGTCCCAGGAGATGTCCCAGCAGACTGGGGCACAATGTCTGGCACCTGCAACCCACTGGGGACACCAGCRGGAGCTGAGACCCTAAGGATGCTCACGGCTCAGGGCTCAGGCTGGGCAGGACCAAGCCAGGTTTGGCAGGAGCAGCTGTGCTTTCCCTAAAACCACAGGATCATTCAGGATGGAAAAACCTCTAAGGCCACTGGGTCCAACCATTAACTCAGGGCTGYCTTGTTCACCATCAAACCTCTTCCTAAGCATCACATCCACACCTTTTCTGAACAATTCTAGGGACCATGATTCTACCACTGCCCTGGTCTGCCTGTTKCAGTGCTTGACCGCTGTTTCAGTGAAGAAATGTTTCCCAATATCCAATCTAAACCTCCTCTGGAGCAACCTGAGGCTGTTTCCTCCAGTCCTGTCACAGGGGAGAAGAGAATTACTCCCACCTGGCTATAACCCCTGACCACAGCCCTTGCAAACAGGAAGCCTGTGGCCTTTCATGCACTTTGATAAGGTCCAGAGGTTGTTAAAAAACCCACAAAGCTGTTTCCAAAATCTCCTAGGAAGTCCAGCCAGCTTTAGAAGGCTCTGCCACAGCTATTACCACACACCTCAAGCTCTCTGGCACTCGACTTTTTGTTGCCATTCCTGACAGGCTGCATAGGGGACACAAGTTTAGTGCAGGGAATTGCAGTGACAATCCTCCAGCATGTACCAGCTCACGGTGTCACAGCTGGGCATGGGCTCTCACACATGGCATGTCCTTCTCTGTGTCACAGGAAAGAGGGGCTCCCCCAGCTTTTTAATTGTGCTTGTGGCAGCTTGGTGCCTGCAGCATCAATACACCAAAATCTCCTGTTTCCAGCACAGCCTGCTGTGACTCTGGTGTGACAGTGGCATTGGCCGTGTGACCCAGCAGCAGCAGCAGCTCCATGGGTGCTGTCTCTTGTCCCAGGTCACCTCCCTTTCTGCTCTTTGGTGGATTTTCCTTCACCCTCCTCACCCTCCCTGGGAAAGGGCCAGCAGTCAGGATGGCGGGGCAGGGGCGTGTTTAACAAGGCAGGCGAGGTTGGTGCAACCAGGACAGGAACGGTCCCAAGGCCACCTGGCCCTTCCCCAGCCCCTGTCCCCTGGAAAGCATCCCAAAGGGATAAGGGTTTGTGTCACTATAGGRCACGAAACAACACGAGCTCACACGCCACTGCTCTCAAGGTGGGAAGTTTATTTTCTGACKCTAACATTTATAGTTTTCTAAAAGTGACAGTGGATTGGAGGGTGACAGTGCCACCTCTCCAATGGCGCTGGACAAACCAACAGTCCATCAAATTTCTTTTCTTCTATAAAAGAATGCAACACAATAAGCTATTGACAGAAAGTGTGTTAAAAAAGTTTGCTACAAGGATGTAAACATCAGAAGGCTTAGAAAATCTTCAAAAATCAGGGTGACATGTCTGTGCTGTCCCAGAGCACGGTGGGGCAATCTGTGGACACTGTGAGGTGCAGCAGGCAYGGGCTCCTTTCAGCTTCAGCAGGGGGATTCAGTAGTGCAGCAGCCCCAGGGAGGTTGGAAGYGCTTCCCAGGCTCTCCTGGAAGCAGCCCAGGCAGCCCTGGGGCTTGGAGGAAGCAGCTCTTATTCCTTCTCTAATTTTAGACCTTTTCAGCGCGTTCAGTTTTCTCAACCACTGGTCAGCCGCTGTCTTCTCACACAAAGCAAGCGTGCATAAATTAAAGCAGGCACATACATATATGTGGCTTGGAAACCATCCAGGAGCAATCACTTACACACCAGGGAAGGGTGTGAAACCCCCCATCTGCTCCGGGATTGAGGCAGCCCAGAGGGATGAGCCCTGGCACGGCTCCCGGGGCACGCTGCCCTGCTGGGAACCCCTGCTCGGGGCACTGATCCACGGCGAGGACGGCTGATTTCACATTCCCTGGCCTGGATTCCAGGCAGGATGCTGCTGTGACCTCAGCAAACAGGAGGGGACACGTGTGAGGCACCAGGAGCTGCTGCCTGCGTGAGTCRGCCCGGGAAAGGTCACCCAGGGCAGGGGCAGCTCTGCTCCCAGCACAGGGCACACTCCTGGGAAAGSGAGCTGCTGCTTTCCCCCTTAAGAGCTGAAATGAGAGATGCAGGGCTCTAGGTGGCTCTTTAAAATGCAGTTTATTCCATCCAAGGTGTTACAGCAGCCCAGGGCTGTGGGTGACAGAGCTGTGCCCACAGCTGTCAGCTCCAGCTGCAGGCAGCCCTGCAGACCCTTAGTTTAGGTTACATTCCATTATAGACTTTTCTTTTGGTTACAATGCATTCTATACTTTTCTTTGCTGAGCATCTCAATACAGCAGAACCAGTCTATACCTTAACTTTTATCTATAGCCTATCATAACTACTGTAATTACCATATTCATGTTACTGTTCTCCAGTCACTGAAAGTCAGTACATTACAGTTTAAGCTAGAAGTTGTTATTCAGTTTTCTTGCAGTGGAAAATTCTGAGACCTTTTTTCTACTTGCAACCTCTGCTGACTTGTTTGCCTGTGCTATCTTTCTGCTTGGTAAAATCATCTTGTTTGAAGTGAGTATATCTTTTGCTCTAAGTCATAAAAACTCCTAACTAACATGCTCTTTGCCTTCTTAGTTATCTAGTAAGACTGGCTCAGCAATTCYTTTCTTCTWTATCAAAACTTGCTTCCATCTCTATTCTTTCATCAGACTCTACATTTAAAAATCTTTCTGCYAAGCATCCATATCTGTGAGACTTTCTTGTCAAACTTTCACCCTTCCCAACACCCCCTGTATCTGCGTTCCTGAGTGCTTCAGCAGCAGCCAAACCCACAGATGGCTTCCAATCAAGGTGATGTTGTTGAGATTGTACCCATCAGGTGTGTGGGTGCTGGATGAGCCGTGCATGGGACAAATCCTGCCTTGAGGAGAGCAGGGTGGATGACATACAAGCTCAGCAGGGCATGGTTACTGCCCACAGACCCACATCTGCCTGAGCTGCCCCATCTCTGTTGAGCATTTCGAGTCCATATCCACCTCTGTGATGGACTCAAGTTAAAGCAGTAAGTTATAACAGGGTGGGAAATGTTTAATTTGCACATATGCCTGCAAAGGGGTCACTATCTGAACATAAAGAGTTGGTATTTTTCACAGCATCAGATTTATGGTAAAAAGCCATAAATAGTAGTTTTTATATTATGCTTTTCCCACCCTGGCAGAGAATGACATGAATTTAGAAGCACAGTAGAAGTGAAAAACAAAGAAGAGAAGAGATAGAAAGCAGAAGAAAGAGACAGAAAAGGTGAAWACAGAGCTACAGAAGTKTTAATGGATCAAATTCAGCCAGTGGGTAAATTGACCCTGCTGTACCCAAGGTGGAGAAGGCACAGCCCCTCCTGGCAGGTCTCATCCTGAACCAGGGACAAAAGCATCCTCCTTACCCACCTTGGAAAAGCTGCAGGAGCTGCCCRGGCAGCGTGTGGAAGAGGATGGATGGGAACTAACATCTCTGCCAGTGGAATCAGATCAATCCACTGCATTATTGTGTTCCTCCTGGCTTTAAAGAAGTTCCTGCAGGCAGCTCAGCTGGCTGTATGAACACCCTGCCATGTCCCAGTGGATGGGCTGCTCCCAGGGTGACCTCGTGCGCTGCCTCTTCCCTGGGGTCTGGGACCCCCAGCTCCTGGTGCTCATCATCACACTCATGCTCTGCCAGCAGGGAGAGGAAATGTGAGAAAAATCAATAGCTCCAGCTCAGGCTGCCGGGGGATTTGTGCATTTTTGCACTGGGAAATCTGATCTATCGACCCCGTTCCTCAAGACCCCCATCGATGGGGCTGATGATGGGAGGGCTCGGGGCTGGGGGTGTCCAGCCCAGGGCTGATGCTCTATTGATCCTGGAAGTCAGGGCAGCCTCTCTTGGTGTGATTTACTCAATTCCCTTGTTGTTCCGCATCAAGCTTGCTCCCAACTTGCCTTTAATTCTGTATTTATTTGTTYCCTGTCTTCCTTGCCAGGCAGTGGCAGTGAAGCCTCTGGGTCGTCCCTCTGGAGTGGGAATCACCACATGGGCAGGACAGGGCAGGGCAGTGAAGGATGCAAAGAGCAGCCTTTGCCCCTGCTGATGCCTCCCCGCCAAGGCTGGGATGTGCTGCTGCTCCCAAAACCCTGGGGTTTGGCATAATTTATCCTGGTTTTAGTGGAGAGTTGTCTTTATCTTCCTGCTGATGTTGAACGACAAGGGAATTTTGTAAATGACACCAATCCCCCGACCCCACGGTCCAGGCTCAGCAAACTCTGCTCTGCTCATGGGGCCAGGGAAGGTCGTGCTCCTAAAAYATTTCCTCCCATGCCAAACGGAGCCCCTAAATATCCAGGCTTTCTTAAAATTCTTTTGCCTGGGGAGAAGGTGGGAGGAGGTCCATGGGTTTCCTGCATTGTCTCCTGCAATGAAAAACCCTCCTCTTTGTGATTTTATCAATGCCAGTAAAGCAAATTTTCCCTCGGCAAGACTCTTTTTTCTAAAGCCTTTTTTGCAGACTCCTTTTCCCCAGCGATGCAGAAGCTTTAAAAGTATAATTATATATTTTAAAAAAATCCCACCATGCTATTTATAAATTATTCTATATGCTCCCAACAAAGCAAGTGCCAGACTGCACTGGCGGAAAGCCCACTCCGGCTTCTCCTTGCTTGATTTCAAAATGCAAATAACATCGCTTCTATGATTTTTTTTYCCCTAACTACAACAGCACGGGGGAAATCACAATGCAAACTCTTTCCTGGAAAAAAAGAGAGAGAGAGAGATGAGGAAAACATGGCAGCCTTGTGCAAGGGAGGTATGGGGAGTGAGATCCAGACCTAAGGTGCAGAGACTGGGATCCARACTTGAGCTGTGGGGACAGAGATCCAGACCCAAGACTAGGATTTTTTGGGACMAGCATCCCTCCTCAGTGCTGCCTGGATTTCCCCTGCCTGCCCTCCACCCAGCTGTAGGCAGAAGGCAGTAGAGACAGGGAATAGTGGAGGCCTTTTCTCTTTAATTTAAGGTTTCTCCTTGCCTTCTCTCCCTTCCTGCATTCTTCCCCCAAGCCTGGATATGCTGAGCTGCGAGTTTTGAAACCTTTAGAGGAGTTGGAAAGCCCCAGGTCCCAGCAGAGCAGTGAAACACGAGGATGCTCAGTGTGGTCCCAAGGGGTGTCTGATAACGGGAGGCAGGGATTTGCCAATCAGATATTTGAACGGAGCTGTTTCTGCGGGGCAATGGTGAGCAAAGAACCCAGCCTCTTCTCTGCCTCCCCTGTTACCATCTGTCTTCGTTTAATGACAAAAAAAAAAAGCATTTATTGATATAAAATAAATAAAGAGAAGCGGGTGGGGGGTGGGGATCCCTGGCTATTTTCCATTACAAAATTTGCCAGCTGTCGTATCAGAAGACATTAATTTATTATACACCCCAGCACGTATTCCAGGCAATGCCTCCCGCAAATAACAAAGAGAATATTTATCTCTTAATCCCCTTTTCTGCCCCCCCTGCTGCAAGTTMTCTCCGGGAGCCCGCCAGCATCCAAGGGCTCGGGGCTGTAACATCCCAGCTCCTCTTGGCTGGAGCAGGCTCAGCCCCGGCGCGATGCTATCGGGCATGGCCACAACACTGCCAAGGTGAGGCATTGAAAAGCCGGTGACAACGCCAAGGTGAGGCATTGAAAAGCCGGTGACAACGCCAAGGTGAGGCATTGAAAAGCCGGTGACAATGCCAAGGTGAGGCATTGAAAAGCCGGTGACCTGCGAAATGTAAAGTCAAGCGGTGGCACCGCGCCGGGGCCAGCGCCGGGCAGGCTTGCTGTGAAGCGTCGCAGCAAGGGCACCAAAGCTCTGCTCGTTAAAGGCTTGGCTGCAAACATAATTAAGAGATGCTATCGGCGAGCGGCAGGCGAATCTCAGCCCTCGCAAATCACGGATTCCCGGGGATCCTGCGACAGGAGCCCCGTAAATCTCCGCAGCAAACGAGCTCRGCCGGCGGCAGGGGAGGGATGCTCCGGGGAGGGACCTTGTGGTTGTGTGGAAAAAGCTAAAAACTCTCACACCACAGGTCGGGAGGCTTCAAGGAAACCAAAATTGATCCCAAATCCCAAACCCAAGGAACTGGAGAGGGGCAGGATTAGGGCCACTGAGAATCCTTGGGATAACCAAGGTTTGCAGCCCTGCTCTGAGCRGCTCCAGTTTGGTCCCTCGGGCCATGATCCAGTGGGTACCAAATTCCCAGCCCCAGGGGCGTCTGTCTGGGACAGACACGGCCCTGTGCAGGTGGGTTTGCTCCAAGAGCTGCCCTGGAATCCCTGCTCCCCTTGTCCCAGCCCRGCATTGATGGGCAGCACAAGGGCAAAGGTGGTGGAGATCATTAAACTTTTGGAAAGTTTTCTCTTTCCCCTCCACCTCCTTTCATTTCCCCTTTCTTTCCCTTTTCTTCTCGTCTTTTGTGGCCTGTCAGACCAGCTTCTCTCCTCCCTCAATCCTTACTCTTACTCTTTCCTGCACTTTCTCCTACTCTTTCTCCCATCTTCACCCCTGTTCTCTGTATTTTGTCTCCCTGATCCCTCCCCATCCTGCCACTTCTTTTTCCCCGTGAGCACCACTCTCCCTGCTACACTTCTCCCCTTCCCATTTCACCTCAGCTCCACCTCATTCCCTTTCCATCACATTGCTTCCACATTTTATGATGTACCAATCTCATCCCATCCTACT
>JACDOX010000108.1:1818606-1935532 GCA_014549065.1 Cardinalis cardinalis
GGCGGGGCGGGCGGGCGGGGGCCCATGTGCGGTGGCGGCGGACCCCCCCCGCCCCCCACTACCGACGCCCGTTCGCAGCCAGGCGCCGCCGAGGCGGCTCTGCGGGCGCGGAGCGAGCGCGGCCCCGGCCCGCCGGCGGCGGCGGCGGCAGGATGAAGTTCGCCGAGCACCTCGCGGCGCACATCACCCCCGAGTGGCGGAAGCAGTACATCCAGTATGAGGTACGGCCCCGGGCAGAGCTGCGGGCGCCGGCCCCGGCCCCCGCGCCTCACGGTGCCCGCCGTGCCGCGGGGCGGTGCTGATGGAGAGGCACCGTGTGCGCGTCCGCCGCGGCGGGGAGGCTGCGGCTGAGGGGCAGCCCTCGGCTGTCCGGCTCGCTAATTAGTGYATTAATTACCGCCCGTAACCTCTTGCCGGCGGACAGAGGTCGGGGGGCACGCTCGGCACCGCCAGCCCCGGCGGGGACTCAGCACCAGCGCCGGTTCCCGGAGGAGCGGTGACTTTGAGAGCTCCCGGCCTCCCAAGGGCGATCCCGCCGCGCTGGGCAGCTCCCGGCGCCCGCCCTGCCCTGCCGGGGGCCACCGGCACCGCGCTGGGCTCCCCGAGCCCCCCAAACCACGGCTCCGAGCCCTCCAAACAGGGATCCAAACCCCATCAGCTCACCCGAGCCCCCCAAACCACGGCTCCGAGCCCTCCAAACAGGGATCCAAACCCCATCAGCTCCCCCGAGCCCCCCAAACCACGGCTCCGAGCCCTCCAAACAGGGCTCCAAACCCCATCAGCTCCCCCGAGCCCCCCAAACAGGGCTCCAAGCCCCCGTCAGCTCCCCCGAGCCCCCCCAGAGCAAGGCAGCAAACCCCCATCAGCTCCGGTTTTATGACAATTTTTAAGTAAGGCTCTGCAGCTCGCGGTTTCACACTCCAGTCGGGGCGTTTATGAGCACTGTTTGCAGCAAGTTCTGCTGCATTAATCGTGAATTATCTGCAGAACACGGCTTTTTTGGGCTTTATCACGCCAGCCTGCTAAAGGTCATGCTGATTGCTTCGTTTCAGATTTATCACACCGATTCTGGGCTTGGTTGGAACTGGACAGAGCTGGGGGGTGGTAATTTGTAGTAAAACCATTTCCTATTTCAGTGTCAGCAGTAAAAGTGGCAGGTGCCAGCGATGTCTTTTCCACAAGTAATAATTAAATCTAGACAACGGAAAGCTGATTATAGGACAGCCGTGATCAGCAAAACTTCTTGACTGATTGACTCAGTTAAAACCATGCAACATTTTGTTATTGTTTGAGGGCCTGTATTTTCTCCCTAGGGCTATAATAGCAATTTATTTATGCTATCCATATTAATCTGTCTACATTTGCAAGGAAAACCACATTTATCTTAGCTTGCTTTGTTATCATGTCGAGCTTGAGAAGTTTATATCTATCTACCCTTTTCACTCTTCCTTTGTTTCCCTTTACCTGCCTGCAGAGGAACGGATGTTTAAATAAAAACTGCAGTTGGGTTTGGCTTTACAACAATATTGTGATCTCCTTGAATGATGTGGAGAGCTAGATGGCCAAATAATGCCATCAGTCTTTGAGGAGGAGGAAAAACCATTGTCTTGATAAAATAAAGGGCCAGCTTAGTTCTGCATCGGGTCTCTAATGGGTTATCCCTGGGAGAGTTGTCTTCTGCTCCTGAAAAAAGAAAACTTGGATATCTTCCTAAGAGCAGCTTTGGAGGTGTGTTGGAGGGGAAGGCAAGGGGGAAATAAAAGGGTGAAAGATCTGGCTGCATGCTGAGCAAACAGCTGTGGAGAGAGGGGAAGGAGACCCAGTGAACTACGACACCTTGATTAATGTGTGAAGAGCTCTGCTGCTCCTCGGCCACTGTTTTCATTATGGRAGGTTAATTTTCAGCTGTTTTAACTAGGGCACTATCATTATGTCATTCTCCCTTCCTCCGGCTCACTTTCAAACGTATATTTCAGTAAAAACAACTTCCTTCAAGTTGTTACTGTTTCTAATCACAAGTAATCTCCTTCTTGGATGGACAGCTTAATGTGGAGCGAGGGAAAACACAAACCTCACCTTCCCTTTCAGTAACAACTTTCAGACTCTTTGTTTGCCTTGTTGCAGCTGGCTGGATGTGAGTCAGCCTCCTGCTCATGCATATTACAGTGATGGAATAGCCTGGCATTTATTATTCAGTAACTGGTGGTCGTGTGGGTGCAGTGCATAAAAGCCCAGCACTGCCTCCATTTACTTGTTGATTATACCTGAGGCAAAAAGCACCCAGCCCTCCTTTGTCCAGAAAAAATCCCGTTGTTGATCAGCAAATGTGAGGTTAAACTTTGCCTGTGTGACTTGTGTGCAGGGCTGCTTGTGGAAGGTGCCACAGTAACTTTTAAAGCATGATTTGTGTATTTAATAGTGTTATATTGTTTCTTCACCTCACAGTTTATATCTTTTTAATTAATGCAGGAAACACCCTCTCAGAGTGAGAGGTCTTCTTAGGTGGGTTTTTAACTTTGGAAAGATTCTTCCYGTTTCCAGGATGTCACACTCAAGATCACAGAATTCTGCAGTGGTTTGGGTTGGAAGGGACCTTAAAGATCATCTTGTCCCATYCCCTGCCATGGGCAGGACACCTTCCACTAMTCCAGGTGGCTCCAAGCCCCATCCAGCYTGGCCTTGGACACTCCCAGGGATCATGGGGCAGCCACAGCTTCTTCTCTGGGCACCCTGTGCCAGGGCCTCCCTACCCTCAGGGAAGWTTTTTTGCCCAATATCTGATCTACCCCTGCTSTCTTTCAGTTTGAAGCTGTTCCCCATGAAAGGACTGAAAGATGATGCAGAAATTGCTTTTTCTAAATCATTCTGTATCATAAAGATGCCTTCATCTTAATGTTCAGGTGTGATGTTTGTAGTTATTTCCACTGGGGTGGAGGTGATTCCTGGAGTGTGGCAGGACCCAGATAACCTGTGAGATCCTTTGAAGGGATTTGGAGCAAGCTTTGCCTSTCAGACCAGGTGGAATCTGTTGGTGATAACCTCAGAAAGAGGAATGGGATTGTTGTGTTTTCAATACCTAAAAATGTAGTTTCACTTTCAGGTGGTCTTGAGCAGTTGACAGTCCTCAGAACTTCTTACCATCCACATGCKCTTTCCCTCCAAAAATAATCAGTTTAAGTATTCTAAGTTTGCTTGGGAGGTTGCCTGGGCTTAGGGCTGGTAGTCAGGGTGAGAGCTTTAGAGAGAGAAAAACAATTAATTTTCTTTAAACAGGCAAAAGTAAGATATATTTTGATAGGTGTGACTTAGATTGATATTTTCTTTCAGCCAAGGCTCTGCAGTGACCATTACTGTACATCTGAGCTTTTTGAGAAGGAGCACTTGGCTTACAGAAGAGAGGGAAAGTGGCAGTGAATGCTCTTCTGTTTCATTCAGCTTTTCCCAAAGACATTTACCATGACTGAGCCAACAGTAATGTGGAGCTTTAAACCATGATGGACCTGATTTGGCTTTCCATTCCAAATTTCCATTCTAAAGATTGCATGAAATGATGTGGATGTGCCTCACCCTGGCAGCAGCAGTGAGAGGCTTTGCTCACCTTGTTTGAGGGGCTCTGGCAGTGCATTTTCTTCTGTAAAGTGAGTCACCTTTTCCTAGCCTGTTAAACTACAGCTGTGATATGCACTGATTCAGTGTTCATTTTGCATTAAAAGTTTTGGGCCACTCATTTACCCTTCATTTCCTTTGGAAAAATAAGAAAACGGGAAAAATGGAAAACAGGAAAAACATGAAAACAAACACAATCTTAACTTTTTGTGTCAGAATTGTGGAATTCTCATTTCCACACAGTACTGAACAAATTCAGGTAACTCTTGCATGAATTTCAGCTGATGCTTTTTTTTGGCTGAGAGTGTGCTCTGCTGCATATAATGCTCATTTTTGATGCAGGGAAATATTKGGGTTGTGAGTCCTCTGTTTATCCACAAACCCTCCTGGATTCCTTTGTTTTCATGTCCCTCTCTGGACTGCTTTCAGGAGGAGAGCATTGCTCAGGCTTCTAAATGTAAATGTGGATCTGCACATCCAGCTGATGGAACTGTACAACTCACTTGTACAGTTGCCAGATGGCTGTTTGGTTGCAGTTAATCTGGCCTGAATTTGCTTCTCTGCAGGAGCCTGATGGTATTTTTATAGAAAACGTGCATAAYACCTTTGACATCTCAACAACTGTGGAGGAAGGAGGAGCAGAACAGTTATTACAGGTGCAAAGTTCATGGGAGAGGTGGGTAAAGATGCAAGCAGGTGACCCCCCCCTTGTCTTTTTTAAGGTTTTAAAGTCCTTAAACCCCCGGGTTTTAAGGACTTTTGCTGTTGCAGGAGAGAAACAGGTTGCTAAGTTTTAGGCATCATTTCTCCCAGACACCACCTGCAGCAGGAAGTGGGTGGGGGGAGAGGAGAGCTGAGGTTGCCTGCTTGCCTTCCGAGTGTCTCCTGCAGAAACAGGCTTTCAGTTTTTGGGAGGTGGCCAATTCTGCTCGTCAAACCCAGCTTCATGATAGGCAGTTCACACCCAGGCTTGCCACCTCCTGACACAAATCTGTTGTGCTATTTCACTATTTGTCCTTCGGGCTGTTAGCAGAGRAGCTTAGAGGAGCTTAAGTGGTTTGAAAGACTCCTTTAAAACAGTGGGGGCTTTTTTTTTGAGTGTTTTAARGTTTTTGTCCTTGATTTTGTTCGCTGTTAAGGTCTGATAGTTGCAATTTCATTTTTTTTGCCTTTTTTTTTCCTCTCATATGTATTTACACAAATTGACTGATGGTTGCAAGGTGTAGCACTGGCACAGTCTAAAGCAGGGAAATAACCCATTTTGTTTAGTTTGTGGGCAGAAAGAGTAATTCTTAAGTGTTTTACATTGACAGTGATGGATAACTTTTGTAAACAATCAGTTCTAAAATTCTGTAATCTAGAGGGCTAAATAGTTTAGGTGTGAAGGAGCACTGAGTCTTTCACTTTGAGGTTATTGGTTTACTTATATAGGCCAGGAAAGCAGTAACAAAATCTGCTGCCCTGCAGCTGCCAGATTGTACTATGTCAGGTCTGCATGGGGAGAGGTCTGTGGGATGCCTGACACCTTCAGCYTTCAAGATTGTTTAGTGCAGGACTGTCAATGTTGTCCTTTTAAATTTGTTTTTTTAAAAAATGACTGATAAAACCAGAGATAGGAATTACACTGGGCTTACTTCTGGGTGGGTTAAGAGATGAGTTGTTACTACAGTGACTTTCAATGTGCTGTCTCTTCTGGTTTGTTTATCCTGTGTCACATGTTGGTTGTGGTTCATGGAAAAAGTTACAGGTAGGTGAGGATGACGACTGGGATGGAAAAGGAGGAAGATCTTTTGACTGCTTGGTGTGCAGAGGCAGATCATGTGCTGCTGAGCTGTGAGTCATGGAGGGAAAGGACTGAAGTGGCCAGTGCTCCTGAGGAATTGTAGAGGAGCACCAAGAGCAGAGCTGTGCTGCTGGCATGAGGATCATCCAGCAGTGGCTCCGTTGGGAAAACAATTATGCAAGTGACCTTTGCTGAGACCTCTGGCTCAGGAGCCAGACCTTTGAGAGATGCCAGAGCTGCTGGTGCAGGCAGCCACCTTGGGTATCTTGTGATAAACAGACTTGTCCTTTAGACCTTGTGTTTACCCAGTGTTACAACAGCACTCAGCTCCCAGCTGCTGAGCTGATGGTTTTTACCTCCAGGGTTTTGGGGGATTTGTCATTTAACCTGGGAGGTTTTCTCCTGGGGCACTGTGACACACACCTCTGCTTCTGCTGTCTTTCAGGATTATGGAAGTATGGGATATGTTGAGAGTCAGGCAGAATAGATAGGAACTAAGAAGACCTGAATTACTTTTTTTGTGTTAGATTTCTGTGGGCTCAAGAATGAGGGAATAAGGTCAATTTTTTGTGGGGATGGAGGAAGGTACTCATGTTCAGTATGGGCATTAAGATGTGAGGTGTGTATAAGCAAATCACTGTGCAGTAGGAATAGGTCCTTCCCTGTGGCTTTTAGTTCCAGACCTMTGGCTCAGGTTATTCATAAAGTCCTAGAATGTTTTGGGTTGGGAGGGAYATTTAAGATAATCTCGTTCCCTACCCCTGCCATGGGCAGGGACACTTTCCACTATCCCAGGCTGTTCCGTGCCCTGTCCAACCTGGCCTTGGACACTTCCAGGGATGGGGCAGCCACAGCTTCTTTGAACAACCTGTGCCAAGGCCTCACCAACCACAYAGTAAAGATTTTTTTCCCTAATATTTTACTCCAACCTGCCCTCTGTGAGTTTGAATCCATTCCCTCTTGTCCTGTCATTCCTGGCCACTGTCCCAAGTTCCTCCCCAGTTCTCCTGCAGCCCCTTTAGGCACTGGAAGGGGCTCTAAAGTCTTCCTGGAGCTTTCTCTTCTCCAGCTGAACACCCCCAGCTCTCTCAGCCTRTCTCCATAGCAGAGGRGCTCCCACCCTCTGATCCTCACTGTGACCCTCCCCTGAACTCCCCTCATTCCTTCAGCCATTGATCAGAATTCAGTTCATGTGCATGCGAGTGAGCAAACCTTTTACCTGTGCCTGGAGTAACAACAGCACCTCAACAACTGCAAGGCAGCTCATGGTGCCTCCAGCACAYGAAACCTGATTACTTAATTAATTCTGGCTGGTGTTAATGTTGCCCTTCAGTTCCCACTTCTAGAGCAGGCCATCACCCTTGGTTCCCTAATCTCCTTCATCATGTTGCCTTCAGCTTTTAGCATGTATGTGTATTTTTGTGATCCTCTATAACAGTGATGAGAAATCCCTGAGGCTGCTTCTCCTCCATTTGCCTTGACAAACTCCTCTGTGTCACGCAACACTTCAGGTTTTGTTCTTCATTTTTTCAAATGTAAAGCCTTTAGCATCCTACCAACTAGGAAGTATTTTTCTGAAGGAAGATGTTGAAATGTACAGTTGGAATAAATTTTATAGATTGTTAAGATAACAGGCTTGAGATAAAGCAGTCAGCAAACATGAACCTGTTTCACTTGTGAACAGAAATGTGTGTGATAGCCTTGACATCACGTACCACAGCTTTCTGTGCCAGTCTGCAGGATAAAAGGGCTTTAATTGCTTTTGTTTTCAAACAGGCGTATCAAAACAGTGTAATTTTTTTTTTCTCTTTTAATACTAACTGTGTTCCTTGTTCTCTGCCCCTCCCTTGCAGGCTTTGAAAGAGATGCTATATGCAGCTGTGGACCAGGCCCCTTCTATAGAAGGTAAGCAAATTGTAACCCACAGTTGTGTTTTTCTTGGCACTGGGTGCTGGACACGTAGTCCTGCTACTTTTCTGTCCTTAGTCCTCCTAAATTGGTAAACTTAATATCCTGATGGGCAAATGCCTGGCCTTTCACAGCCTGCATGCTATATTTGATTGTTAGAACTCTTTGTCCTCTTTTGTTGGGACAATAAATGTCTTTGTATCGTTTGAGACAGCAACAGCTGGATTCCTCTTGCTTATAAGGTCATTCAGTGGTGGAAGTATTTTCTTCATTGCCTGAGAATAGAGCTTTGTTTTGCTGTGAGAGCCTGCCACTCTGGGAGATAGCTGTGCTGGAGAGACACTGGTTCCTGGTTTGGTACTGGTGATTTGAGCTGCAAGAGTCTCATCCTTTTGTTCTSTGTCCTCCCTGAATGCTCTGCTGCCTCTCCCATGTGGACATGAGTATATCTTTTTCTTTGCATGTGTTTATTGCCTTCTGACTGCTCCAGATTATTCTAGTAAGGTGTTTGGTTTTTAGCTCACTGAATTTTAAATGGTTTGTTTAATTAAGTGATGATCTCTGCAAAATTTCTTAATAGAGCCTTTTACTTTCTGTATCTTCCTTTTGTTGTCTTTAAAATACTGAAGCCTCTGTGTTGCTTCACTCCTTTCTTGCCCTTCATGTGGATTTCCAACTGCTTTATAACCTCCTTACCTTTATTATTTTCACTTTTACTGCAGAGTTAATTTTACTAATTTCTGAACATGGCTCTCTGGGTTTCTTGTATGTTGATAGAGCAGGAGAACAAGTGCTGCTCCTGGTGCAGTCAGTTGTCTAACATCAGCAATGCTGGTCACTCTAAATGTTAGGCCATTAATTACTTTCCTTTTGTTGATTAGAACTGGGAAATGAGGTGTGATGTAGTTAATATAATGTGATTTTTTTTWWAAATTCAGCTCAACTCCACTTGTTTATTGATTAGAATTTTCAAGCCAYAGCTGCAATAATTAATAGTTGAAGAGAGTGTGTGTGGGATGGGGCAGTCTGCCCTTAAACTCTTCAGAGGTGCATTCCAAGCTGAAAACTTTGTGGAAGCAATGCTCAGGCAGGTTTAAATTTTAAATTTAACCTGACACTTAGTAGCTCACTCAACTCATTGCGCTGATTTTGTTAAAAGAATCACACTTTTCTCTACATACAGGTCCTAGAACTAGGTTTCTAAAGGTTATGGTCCTAGAATCCAAAATCTGTGGGTTATCTTTGGAAAATTCAACATACACAGGCAAAGAGGAAAGTCTTGCTTTATTATTTTAAAGTAGCAAAATTTCATAAAACCCACCCACAAACCTCTCTCCAACAGCATAAGACTAAGAGGAACTGAAGTTTTCTGTGCAGGCCAAACTGACTATAATAACTTTTAAAGACAACTTACTAATGTTATTGAAAATCCAGCAATATTTTCATGGGGGACTGGAACAATTATAAGACTTCTTCTTTTTCCCTCTCTGTCCATTGGTTTATTATTGACAGGGTGAGCAAATGGTGTCTGTGCTAATGGAACTTTGTAGTCTGATGTTGGAATGTGACTTCCTGGGCWTGGCTAGGGTTATCTGGGATTTCAAGGTGGGCTTGAGTTGCTCATTGTAAAGTGTTATAATTCAGCACTTTGATTTCTCTATTTTCAGTGCTTGTGTTACAGTGGTGTTCTGTGATGTTTGTGTGTAAACATATTTGGTGAAGCAAGAGGAGGGGAAGAATAAAATGATATTATATTTATGCTCTTTTAAACACTGTTAGAGTTTTAACCTGTGCTTCTACCTTCTCTGATGCTTTAAAAACCTCAACAAAAGGAAAGCAATGACTTAAGACAGTTTCCATCAGTAGAACAATGTTCTGTTCCTTTTTGGAGAGGTTGGGTCTTTTCCTCTGTACTACAGAGAATATAATCCAAACAGTTTTGAGCCACTCCTMTTTAAATCAGTCTGCCTGACCTCCCTTTAAGTGCTGAGCAGTTCCACTAATTCCTTCACCTTTCGTGCTGGAAATAAATCAGCACCATTTTTCCATCCCTGTTGCTTGCATCCTTCTCTTTTTTAAGCCCTTCTGCCTTYGTTCATAGAAACTTTAGGCCAGGTTTAGTACTTGACTGCACACAGACCATGCCCACAATACTGCTCTAGTCCCTATCACAGGATTTGGAGCAAGTTCTTGCATTTTGGGAGGGAATGGAGCAGCTATTGTCAGGGGCTGGCTGTTGGCCTGCATGTTTCCAGTTTAATATGGATTTTGCAATGGATACTTGTGTGTTGTTTTGAGCTCAGCACAGAGACTACAGGGCTGTGCTACTGAAACCCAGCCTCCCAGTATGAGCCTAATGTAATCTCATTTTAGACTGGTCTAACTAAAATCCATTTGCTAATTGATCTCGTTGATCACAGACASGCTGCAGAGCTCCAGAGCTGCCTTTGATTTACCTTGCATGAATTGTAAGCTAATCTTTGGATAATATATTGGATTGTGAAGACAAGGGAGTTTTGTACAGCAAAGCTGAGGCTGTTCCTGGTTCTTATTCTGCTTGGCTGGATGTGTGATCTGGCATTTGTGAATGAATTTCTTAGATTTCTGCTGCAGGCTGCTTACTATGCCAGTCAGTAAAATTTGTGTATAGACAGAAATGCTTCCTGTTGCTTAGTAGAATGCTGAAAGCAYTTTGGAAATTCTTTAAAACAACAAAAAAAAAAGTGCTACCCAACCAAGGCATGTTGTAAATAATGGGCAAGGCAGGTAATAGGTGGGCCATCCATCATGAACAGCTTTCTGTGGGTTTGTATTTAGGCATTTTCTGTGTGTGGATGGGTAAACAAAGCTAACTTCAGAATGACTCTTAAAGTTTTGCAAGGGATAGTTGCTTGTGCTACTTTTGTGGACAAGGTGCTGCTGGGAAGAGGATCTTGGCTCTAAATTGTGCAGGTTATTCTGTGATATATGGTGACCCTTCTCCCTGTGCTRCATTGAATCACACCTTTGTCTACCTGCTTTTTTCCTATTTTTGGGTAAAAAATGGACTGTGATTTTAACAAAAAACCCTTTTAGAGGTGGATAAGCAAAACCTGTCAAGGCTGTATGGTAGGGGGAGGTTGTTTATAGCTGTCCCCACACACAATTCCAAGGTGGTGTGGCTCCCTGTGTTTCATGAGAGTTAYTCCAGACTGTAGCATGTCTTTTCTGGCAGTTCCTGGCTGTACACATAGATTTCTTTAATCTGTTCAAAGATAGATTTTTTTCATCCATCTGTCTCCTTTGTAATGACAGTTTCTTTATGCCAGTGTTATTCCTCCAGATGCTCCCCATCTTTTTACAAGGCAATCCCCTGATGAAACCTGCACCATCCTTCCACCTGAGCAACATCTGTACTAAATTAGTGTTCAGTCTGTTAGTTCAATCCYGTGCACATCACTGGGAGAGGTATCAAATGATGCTGCATTCCCAGCTGTACAATGAGCCTTGCTTGGCTTTCTGGAGAGTTCTTTGGAGCGTGTTTGCTTCGTTAGCTGTTTGTTGCCTTCTGCTCACTGTTACCAGAACAAGGGGGATGAGTGGATGCTGCTCCCAGGATATTATTCCCAGCTCCTGGTGGCACAGCAGGAAGGCCTGAATGCAAGTGTGCCAAACCAGGYGCCCTTTTTTGACCCTAAGATACCTTTAGGAAGAATCTGTGATGATTTAGAGGCTAAACCTGAGCATAGCTCTGCTTTCCTCTGAGGCAGAATGTGCAGTACGGCAAAAGCATAAAATTCTGGCCTCACTGGGAGCATGCTGGGGTGKTTTTTTTGTTGATTCCTTGTCTTCCTACTGCTTCCTGTTCCATTTGTCACCTAAGTAAAGCAGGTTAGTGGACCACTCTTGCTGGGAGTGCTCCTGATTATTCCACTTGGTGAGCAGCTGTGTCGGCATCTCCCYGAGCTCCTCACGGTGCTGCCGTGGCCACCAAAGTGCAGCTGTAAATTATTCATCCTCATTTTCTGCTCCAATGGACAGGGGCCACTCTAAATATTATTTCCTAGAATATTTGCCCTTCAGATATTTAAATTTATCCTCTCTTTAATACTTGTGTAAACAAATACTGTTGGTGTAGTATCAGATGGTACAGGAGCGTCCTGTTGTGTCCTCCTATTATGGGAATTATTTAACCCCAATCCTGAATTCCAATGGCACCTTTCAAACAAGGATCACACTGGTTCTGTGGGGATGGAAGGGTGTATCRGGGTAGGAGTGGAGAGTACAGGTGCTCTAGGGTAGAATTCAAACCCAAAAGTAAGAGGTGGTGCTAAAGCAACATCAATTGGTAGGGGAAAAGCTTTGGTGGTGACAGATATCCTCTGCTGGTGCCTGTAATCTCTGTGGTCTCCTGATGGATTAGGAAAGCAAGAGATGCAAGTTTGGGACATTCTGAGAGTGCCAGCACTGACAGCATGTCCCATGTTATCCCACCCTTGTTTCTGCTTTCATTTGTAAAGCACTTGCCCTGTTAACTGACAGCTACAGATCTTTAGCTTGGATTTATTTCTGTTGCTGAATAAACAAAAGAGTATTCTTTAGGGGCATGAATAATCTTGGTGAATAAGTAGGGTGTAGGACATCACATTCTTTTTCTTTCCAGAGGAAGTTATGAGCCTGACAGTTTTTGTTACATGCAGACATGCTTTGTAGGGTTGATCAAAGGCTTATGATTTGTCTGTATATATGCAGATGCCTTCTTTTTATTTCAAAATAAACATTTATTTCCAATTGCACAAGCTTACTTTGCAGTGGCTTGAGGTTTTGTTTACATGGGAATGCTTAAGGCTTTAAAAGAGTCTTCAACAGAAGTGCTGCACATCAGAAGCAGTCACAAAGAGATTAATGCTTTATCTTTATTTCAGCATGTTGTCACACACCCATGAGGACACGGGGCTTGGTGTCCTACACCCCAGATGCAGCTCCTTGCTTCTGTCTAGGCTGTAATTCAGCCTTTGTATTTATAATTAGTATGTAAACTAACAAAAAAATACATATAATCCCATGAGAATCCTCTTCTCAGTTTGAGATTTGATGCCAGGTATTGGATTAGCTGTAAAAAAATAGGTTATTGGGCTTGTGGCAAATGTTAGCTCTCAGAGTGTGCAAATGGTGGACAGGAGGAGACCTTGGCAGCTTACCAGCAGTTAGAGAAGGAGATGATGTCTGGTTTCTCTTCCCCTGGAGCAATAAAATTTGAAAGGTAAACAGTGCATATGGTTGGAGTAGGGTCCAGAGAGAACAGCTGGATGCTCGCTGAAATATTTGGAGCACAGATGCCTGTGTGCAAATGTGGAGTACCGTGTGTTCATGTAAAAGTCATCCTGCTGTCAGGAGCRGCTCAGTGCTCACACAAGTCAGCACAGAGACTGCTTTGTACCCAGCCCTGCCACTCTCTGTGCCTTCAGAGCAGCCCACGCTGCTGGTACAGTGACTTCCTCTGAGGTGATGAGCACCAAGAGGCTGAGCTGTGCTCAGCCAGTCAGGAGTGTAAYGTGGCTGTGGAGTAAAGGCCAGTGAGGCACCGAGCTGGAGTCACAGAATGGAATCAGACAGTGGTTTGGGTTGGARGGGACCCATAAAGGTCATCTAGTGCAGCCCTCCTGCCATGGGAAGGGACAGCTTCCACTATCCCAGGTGGCTCCAAGCACCATCCAGCCTGGCCTTGGGCACTTGAGRGATGGGGCAGCCACAGCTGCTCTGGGCAGCCTRTGCCAGGGTCTCACCACCCTCACTGTGAAAAAAGCCATCTTCCTTATATGTAACCTAAACTGACCCYTTTTCAGATGAAAACCATTACCCCCTGTCCTCACACAACAGGCTCTGCTAGAAAGTCTGTCCYCAGGCTAATTGGGTGATTGAAAGTTGATTGTGGAGACAGCCAGCCAATACARGGTTTGATGTCATTACTGTCCCACAGACCACAGATCCTCAAGTTGTGGTCTGAGAGCACATTCAGGACCTGCTGGTGTGCTCAGGGTTCTGTCCTGCCTTCTTATAAACCAGAAGGTCTCCTGGRGGCAGTGGGAGCCTCCCTGGGGCTCTTGGGCTGGTGTGTGACCACACAGGGTAACCAAGAAGCTCATGGGCGTAGGTGCTTTAGCAGGTTGATCACYATTTCTTTATGAAGGAAGCTTGTGATTGCAGTCAGTGGCAATGCTGGACTTCCTCACCCTTTCCATTTGCTCCATGGAAAGCTCCTGGCTGATTCTCTGCTTCATCTGTGTGGACAAGCCTGGAAACTTGTGTTGCTGCTGAGCAAACCTCCAGCCTTTTGCTGTGCTCTGTGGTGTGTTGTGTGCAGCAGCTCAGATTGCTCTGACACGTTCATGTTGAGTGAAGAACTCGATTCCTAGGTATRCCAAAGAACTCAAGGCTTGGGAAGAGGCAGTTTATTGAATCATAGAAGGTTSTTGTGGGGGTCCCAGTTGTGGTTTTCTCTGGGTCTGGATTGAAGGCAGCTGAGACAGTAGTTCATGTTTGGACTCAAATGTTTATTATTTCKTATCAGTAAAACAGTCTCACTGCTGTGAGTTCAGCAGCAAGGCACAAAATGGCCAACAATCTCTTGGTACAAGGTCTTTTAAGACTAAACTGTCCAATTAAGAGCTGACACCTGGATTATTTTCCCTTTTAACCCAATAACTGATCCCACAGAGCTGCAATGGGCACTTTTCTGCCCAATTACAAAATGCCACCCAAACCCATGGAGAAGAAGGAAGAAGAAGCATGAAGAAGAAACCCAGGATGACACCCTGTGCCCTCCATCTTGCTTCCATCCACAACATACTAAAAATCCTAAAAAGCCTAAATTTCTCCCCAAGTGATACACCTACACTGCTCTCTATAATCTATTCCACACTTTTGTGGATTCCAGTCTATATTAAAGTCTGGGAAACTTTCTCCATGAGTGAGGGTCAAAGTCAGTGCTGCCCTGGGGRTCAGGGCACCCCAGAGCAGACAGAGAAATATTCCCAGTGCCCTGKGTTTCCACAGGTTCTGAGTTGGAAGGGTTCTGGAGTCCCAGCTCTTGTTATCCCTGCTCAGGACCATCCCCAGGAGTCACACCATGTGCCGGAGAGCTCTGTCCAAATGTTCTTTGAGCTCTACCAGGCTTGGTGCTGTGACCAGTTCCCTGGGGAGCCTGTTCAGTGCCCAACCACCCTCTGGATGAGGAACCTTTTCCTGATATCCAACCCAACCCTGCCCTGACACAGCTTCAGGCTGTTCCCTCCCTGTCACTGGGCACCTGAGATCAGTGCCTGCCCCTCTCCTTCCCCTCATGAGGAAGATGAATACTGCTGGGTTTCCTTTTCTGCAGGCTGAACAAACCCTCAGCCTCTCCTCAGATGGTTTCCCCTCTASACCCTTCACCATTTTGCTCTGTAAYTTTSTCCTGTGCCCTTTTCCCCTTTATTTCAGCATCCTTTGGTAGTGAGTGCTAAGAGGTGTTAAAGCCAGGAGAATCCAGGAGCTGGGGAGGTGCAGGAGGTCATGGTGGGAGCTGGACCTGGCAGCCCAGGGCTGACCTAGAGCCAGCTTTCCCTGGCAGGTCTGCAAACCTTCTGCTGCAGAAGGGATGTAGATGGTTCCTTAATGATGTAGGATAACAGCAACATCAGAAATGCTCAGCTGGGCCTTTTTCCTTTTTTTTTATTTTTTCTTTTTCCTTCCTGCATTTGCTTTCCCATACACTGTGATGCCAGTCTGTGCTTAGAGGAATTAACAGTGCTTGTAATTTAGCTGGAATATGCCAGGTTTCATGTTAATGGTCAGAGCTCAAGGGTTGGAAAGTAGATTTGCACTGCTGGAAGATTGGCAGGCACTACTCCTGAGACAGCAGTGAGATATCAGGCAGCACAGTGGCTGTACACATGAGAGCATTGCACATGTTTATGCAAGAGGCCAGTATTTATTGCTTTGTTTCAAAAAAAAAGCTTCTCTAGACATCTTAAYAGCAAGATTTAGTGTGTGTGTGAGGCAGCCTCTGGCTTTCTAGACATTCCTTTGTCGCTCTGGTTGATATAGGTGACTTGAATTATTAGACAATTAGGATTTTTGGATGAGACTGTAGCTACTCAGTGAATAATGCAACATGAATTAAGGTTGATTGGTTTCTCCCTCTTTAAAAATGCATGCTGTGGCCAAGGGAATGAGCAGAGTGTCCCTGGAAGGAGATCTCATTCTTGTACATCACAGCTGCTTGTGAGATGCTTCAGAAAAGGCCAGTGGCATGGAGTGGTGACATCTCTGTGGGATGTGGTGCAGGACCAAAGGCTGTCCCTCTTCYTGGAGTGGTCCTTTGTGTTCTCTTCATCTGCTGGAAGGTCACAGCACGCCGAGAGTATTGCACAATTGGTCTCCCAACATGGGAAGGTCTGTCTCTTCGATTAGGTAATTTTACAACTTGCAACAACGTGGCAAAAAGTCAACCCCGTCCTGGTGACTTCTGATTTCTGAAGTGAAAATGAAAGCTAGTTGCATATTTCACCTGTATTGGGTTTCTTTTTTAAACATTGTATCTGTAGCCTTCCAGCTTGACATCAAGCGGATAAAGAATTAATTTTAAAATGTGCTTTTTGTAAATACGTAATCTTTAGTTACAGCTTAAAACTGCAGAACTACAGCACCTTGATTTTACAAAGCCACTGTTAAAAAAATTACTTCAAAAATTTATATATTTTTCTGTTTATTACATGACGATGTAGTTAAGATATTTTAGATTGTTTTATGCTGGCTTTGTTGAATGTGGTGACCTTTTCTCCCTGAATTAGCACAGCCTAAGTGTGCAAGCCTGATCCTATAGTCCAGTTCTTTTGGGAACTGAGAAGGAGAAACCATGGAGAGGTATAAAGCATATTTTACTAACCTCTGGTTTGAGAAGAGTACATAAAATTCCTTAGTTGTAAGGCAGCAGCACCATGAGTCAGAGTTGTCTATGTTTAACTAAAAATCACAAAGAAAACTGCCTGAGAAGACATAAATTTACTTTTTAAAGTGGTTTTTCTCTGTCCAGGGTGGTGACTGGGATCACAGAGGGCACAGACGTCCCTGGGATGGTGCAAAGCCTTTCTGGGCACTGGCTGTTCTCAAATTGTGCACTCAGCAGCTTGGCTTCCCCTCTGCAAGGGGGAAACCTTGTTTATCTCCTAGGAGATGGAAAACCAATTTCTACTYCTTGATGAGAAGCTGGCAGGCTATTTGACTAAACAAGAGAGGCAAAGCAGTGTGGCCAAGAAGAGGGGAATATAAATACCAATATAAATGCAATTTATTTTGCATGTGCTATATAGCCCCAAGCACACGTTTTAGAGGGGGAGTGAGAATTTTCTGCACACTGAAATGCCAGCTCTAAATAGAAAAAGGCAAATTTGACATCCAGACTGTGTTTATAACCTTGGTTTTATTTTTACTTTAATAGCTTTTGCATGCTTTTATAAATGCTCCTAATGTCTTTGTGGGGCAAAGTGCAGAGGAGCTGCACAGATCAKTGTGGGTGAGCTGATAACTTGGGATCTGTCTTGTCCCACAGTTGCAGACTTGTTCTGACATGTGGCCAAGGCTGCTGTTCTGGAGCCTCCTTGCTGGGATCCCATCCCTGCACAGCTCTGGGGCTCACAGGGTTCAGTGCCAGCCTCTGCCTGTCAGCCCTGCCATGGGTCAGCTAGAGGGGAAAAATGGGCACTGCTGCTCTAAATCCCCATTTTTTAATTTTCATTCTCTCCCGTTCCAGCTGATTGATCATTTGTATGAGTTTGTTGTGAATTTCTTTGGGTTGAATGCTGTGTGTCAGGGCATTGGTGTGGTTGCTGAGGGTGAACTCAGCTCCTTTATGGGCTCAGCTGCAGGAGTGAGTYACAGGAGAGGCAGTAAAATGGGGTAATAATGAGCAGAATTGGCTGATGGACCTATAAAGTGAATTTTATAAAGAGCTTAATGGGATTTGGCTTTTACTTCACTATTTTGGTGTGGCTTTGTCTTCAATTATCAGAAGTAGCAATCAGGAAGTGGGGAGAGAAATAACCTGAGAGCCTGATGTGATATTCCATCTTATTTCATGGTCCTTGAGCTGTGCAGCAGTCCAAGGCAAAAGTCACTTTCTCCCCTGCCCAGCCACAGGAAAACACACTTCTCCATCAGAAGCCTTGGTTCTGCCTCCACCTTGGTGAACAGAGGTGCAGGAAAACAACTTTGRGAAGTTTCATGTGCTCCTGAAGCCTTTGGGAGATTGCAGTTCACTCTCATCCAGAGACAAGAAAGCTTCCCAGGGAGGATGAAGGAAAGGAAAAATCAAAATACCTTGTGCTTGTCTGTGATCAAGCTAGATTAAATCATGCKCACAGGTGGTATTTGTGCATATAGAGATTGCATTTTGGATGCTGGAGGTGATGATTTTGACAGTCATTTATGGTGTGGATTTAATTATTATGACATCAATAAGATTCGTTTATTAAAGCTTCATGTTTCAAAGGATAAGCCAGTAAAATGTAGATTGTACATGAAATTTTGAGCAGTTGGAGGCAGGGAGGATAGAGACAGGATTCTGAGCTTGAAGGCCTCATCACACCTGATCAGCCCCATCTGCTGTCCTGACCCTGCTGAAAAGTGTCTGGTGGTTCTGGTCAGCACTTYGGATCCTGCAAAAATACCCCATGCATGTGTGAGTTCTAGCAATATATCAGCAGCAGGGAGCCTGACACAGCTTTATGGCTGTTCCCTTCAGCAGATGTCCTTTTTGTGGTGAGGCCTTGGGAAGGGAAGGAGCAAGGAGGGTGATGAGTGGAGGGATCATCTGTGTGCAGCCAGCATGGCAGGAGCTGCTCAGGGCTCCAGTCCTGCTGCCTGCCTCACGTTTCCATGGGGTCAGGGCACTGCTCTCTGCCTTGGCTGGATTCMAGGTCTCAAATCAAATCCTGTCTCTGAAATCCTCAATCCTGTATTTAATTCTAAGCCTTGGCTCACAGGCCCAAAGTTCTGAGGGTTCCCTGCATTTTGGATTGCAACATCTCCCCCTTCTTTTTGCACCAAGAACGCTCCTTTGGTGGGTTTTGTGAAAAATGCGTATTTTATGATTGGCTTTTYGCAAATATTAAAATGAATATTATATGTGTTATGTTAGRAAGTTATGCTGTATTAATTCTCTTAAGTAGTGTGTTAAATATAGTTTTGGGTTATAAAAAAATATTAAAATAGAAACTATGCTATGCAGGATACTTTTTTTATAGAAAGGACTTGCAGTGAGATAGCAGCCACAGGACACCTGAATCTTTTAGAGAAAGAGAATTTGTTGCCCCATTATCAGAAGAAACAAACTTCCCACCTCAAAGGATGACCAGACAGAATCCTGTGTTTGAATGGAATTTMTGCATCAYKAATGAGGTGTATGAATATGCAACAGGCTGTTGTTTTTAAGGGTTAATCCTCTGTTAACGTGGGTCCTTTTTTGGGCTTATTTTGCCCAGAAGAAGSTACATGGACTGTAACTCTTTGTCTTTATTGTCTCATATTGTCCTAACTGAAATTGTCCAAATTATTATTACTCTAATTGTATTACTATTTTTATAACCATTTTATTACTATTAAGCTTTTAAAATTTTAAAAACAAGTGATTGGTGTTTTTCACAGGTTTGTCAAATCATCTTTTGTGTGCACTGGAGCAGGCAAGGCACAGCTGTAAATCTTATAATCTTTCCACCACAGTGCAAGGCTCAGTTTATTGAGTAGATCATCCAACTCTRGTRGATCATTTTGGCTCTGGTGTTATCYGCACTCATGTCCTCTTGGAGGGGAAGATCAGTTTGCTACCAGTGGTGTTAAACAGGACTTTTAACTCAAGCCTCAAAGGCTCCAAAAGTCCCGAAAAAGGAGCTTTCAAATCTTCCCCTCCTGTTTTAGAGATGCAAACACAGCTCAGCTAGAGTTGATCTGCACCAGTTTCACTTTCAGTTTCTTCTGCTTTYAGGCAGCTCCTCCAGGTTCAGTTCCAGGTGCCGTCCTCAGGGTAGATGTAGTGGTAGCACCTGAGATGGAGCAGATGTTCATCCAGCTCAGGAGGAATCCAGCGTTGGAAGCAGCCTGATGTGGGCTTGGACTTGCCTAAGCACAAATCCAAGTAATGAATTAGTCATCAGGCTGAGAATTCACTTCCCTGGGGACATGGAGAGGGAGGCTGGTACAGCCCAGCTGTCAGTCAGGAATTGCTGAYGCAGGAACTCTCCACCAGCTGAGAAGGTTCCCCCTGCTGCTGGTAATAKAATACATTGAGGCTCAGTTGCCAAATCCTTCAGTTTGGTATTTCAGTAGCAACACGAGGCCTTCATGGCAAGTTTATGGTCTCTTTACCTAAGCTACAGAGATAATTAACTGCAAACCTTAATTGTGGCAACTCTGCTGTCTCCTACATGTGAGGCAGTTTTATTGGGTCCTTTTTGTGTGGTCAGCAGGGCGTGCCAGAGGGTTTTTCCATCTYCATCTGTTTTGGGAGTGATTTCATGGTTACTGAGGTATATGGGTCACAATGGGGTGAGTTTGGGATGAAGTGTTTCTGCTCTGTCACCTTGTACCACCTTGGCCACAATTCYCATTTTGTTTTGGTTTGKTTTCATTTTCCTCTCTTGTTTTGCATTCAGCAGTAGCACGTGGCTCATGGTGGCTTTTCTCATGTGTGATAATTATTTTCTGAGATGTTTGGAAGCTTTATCAAGTGAGGAAGGGGAATTACAGCTGTAATTGTGTGCTGTTCTCTGCATAATTAGCTCAACATCTATTTGAGATTTTCACTTACATGCACTGTTTCTGTCTTTAAAGTGGTTAAAAGGCTTCTGTCGTTATTCTTTTCCTGCCCTCTGAATTTCCCCAGCATACTCCCAGCTATGCCAATCCTTAGGGAAGTTGCCATTATGGCTCTTGGCCAAACTCTCAATTTTTCTGTTACCTTTGCTGGACAAGCCCCACGTGCAGTAGCAGATAAATGAGTGATTCTCTGCTGTAGCAAGGGGAATTGGCACAAAACCTTCAAGATAATGGTTCTTACTGTGGGCTTTTACATTATTTTTTTTTTAAATAGTGAATAATACCTTCCAAATTTTAGCTTCAAGTTTGCCTAAACTTTCTGGTACCTAAAGGGGTTTATTTTTGTTAAGACCTATACTGAACTGTGTTGGAAGTGCAAAATAAGAATATTGCAGTGGGGTTTATTCTATGCACTGCAGATGAGATTTCTGTGAAACTTTTTACTTGCTCTCTTTGCTCTGAATATTTTGCAGTTACTTCAGCCAAGATCATGTTGGAGTTTGAAAATGGTCTTCTTGTGAGAGCACAGTCTAGAGAATGAAGTGTTCAGTTTCTGTAATGTTGCTGTATCACCACATTACAGTAATTGCATGAAATCCACTTGAAATAATCTAAATTAAAAAAAAAAAAAAAGAGGGGGAAGAAGTTTGGACATAGTGCTAAATTCACAACTTCCTTGAGTTCTTTTGCAAATGTCTATCAGACCTTGCAGTCCTCACGTGATTCTGCTGTTGGGAGGTTTTTAAAAAGAGGAAGTAAAACCAAACCTCTCAGAATAATATCTGAAGTCAGTCCAGGTTTTTGTCTTTTAGGAGTTCCTTGTAACTGTAACTCAAAGAGTTGGTATTATTTTAATTAATTATTTTTTATCAGATGAAAATAATTAGCTGTAACAGAATTGAGAAAACTGTCAGTGACTTCTCTTCCCATTCTTATCTTTACRTTTTCCAGTCCATAGGCTAGGCTAAGGCAATATATCTTGGGCTGCTTGGGAACTGGTGTTTTGTCATTCTCCATTTTTCAATTTTAAGTTTATTTACAGAAATCAGCAAAAATAAGGAAGTGCTTCATGTGCAATGCTCAGTCGCTTGAGTGTTATGTATGGTCAGAGTTGACAACTTCCCTTTTTAAGGGGCTGGATACAGATTTATGTTGGGTCATCATTCAGTTTTTAATCTTTCAAGACTGGCATTAKTGATATTTTTAAATACTGATTTCTGGATTAATACTATTTCTGGATTTTTAGTTCGACTCCAGCTCTGCTGTGTTGGAAGCRAGTGCAGCTGCTTCACACTGGGGTTGTGCAGCCCTAATTCTTTCTGCTCTGCATAACATTGCCATGAGCTTCCTTGGAAAGCTGATTTATCTAGACCTTCAGTTTCCCCCGTTGGAGGGTGACAAGAGGTTATTTGAACTGAAAACAAAGGCTGAAATAGCTATTTGAAATCTAAACAGAGCAGGGAGTGTGCCATCTGAGAGCCAGTTCTCTCTGCTTTATCCAGTGCTGCTCTTGCTCACCACGCCTGGGGGAACTTTTTGTTGGTGGGGAGGAAAGTTCCCACTTGGGTTGCAAAGCCTGTAGCTGTTTCTGAGGRGAGGAAAAGAGGAGGCAGAATCCACCCACCCCTGCTCAACGCCCTTAAATTCATCTCCTGGGCTTCCCTTTAGTGCGTGGGAGAAAAACTATCTGCTCAGATCCTACCAAGAAATGGCCTATTTAATAAGCATTCTGTAGATTTATTTATTTACAAATATTCCTGGTCTGTAATTAAGGAAGGCAGCTCTTTTCTGTGCTGCCTGGTGCTCACTTCCAGGCTGGGAGCTGCACGGGATGAGTGACTGCATCCGTCTGTTCCAAACAAGCAGCTCTGCAGCTGATCAAAGCAGCAGGATTAGGCTGCTCCTGTGGAATTCAGCTGGTGAGGAGGGGATAAATAAATAGCAGCTCTGAAGCAGACCTACCTGAACTAACAGGCTTTGTTGTCAACAGGATAATGGGAATCATTTGGTGTTTTGTTTTGGTTTGGTTTTAACAGAGGTGCTGTTCTTTCTAGTGGATGATTTGCTCTTCAAAGCCCAAACAACTGGGTTACTCCTGGTGGAAAGCTGCACTGCACACAGTTCCATGTGCAGGGCAAGGTTTATCTTCAGCAAGCTGTAAGCATAGCATCCTTTGGGGATGTGGGTTTTTCCAAACATTTTTCTTATAAAGAGGGGTTTTGGTTCACACACATRTATTAATAGCCTGAATTAAAACCTACATGGATACTCATATGTCTGTCTTATAAAGCAGCACATTTATCTCAGACATGGAGAAGAACAGGAAGCTAGCAATATGTCATGGATTACACACTTGCCTTTTGAGCTCTAGATGACAAGTCAGGTTGTCTTTCCCCCCACCACATTTCTGCTTTTATAATTCACCAGATAGTCTCACCTAAATTGCATTTATTCTGTTTMAAGGCAGTCCTTTTGTTTTCTCTTTAATACTGCTTTTTATTCATCCAAAGTGCACCTCTATGAATAGTAAGTACTTGATATCAACCCATATAATCATCTTAATGTAAAAAGAAATAGCTTTTAGAACAAATAAGTATTTTCACATTCTGCATTTAAGCATTTAAAATTATTCCCAAAACCCTAGTTTTTGTAGATTGAATTGAAGTTTGTGCAAATTTCAGTGACCCATTAAGTAATAAAATAAACAAATGAGCAGCACAAACTTTGATCCAGTGTTTTTGGAATTGTATCTGTGGAAATGCCAYTGTCCCTGTCTAGAAAGAGCCAGTGGAAGAACTAAACCAGCTGCTGTCAGCTGTGGACTCTTTTTGGTGCACAGTGAGGTTCTTGTCTCTTCTCTTTCATTGTTGTTTTATTTCAGGTTAGAAACCAGTAAAAAGTCAGAGTTCCCTGTTAAATGAAGAGTAGAAATACGTCAGTGTGTCTACTACAATCTGTTTCCACTTACTGCTCCTGTCAAATTGGTTACATTCACAAAGCACAAGTAGCATTTGTGGTACAGGATCATTTTTAAAGGCAGATTTTTGTGTAATAGCTTTTCCTTGTCATTTTATTTTTATTACAGCTTTCTTCTTACATTATAGTGAGGAATTTTAAGTCTGGAATAGGACTCGATGTCTGATTCTTTGACAAGCTCATTTTGAGTCTGGCTGTGTCTCATTTTTATTGATTATAGTATTTCTTTTATATTTTTTGGGTACCTAATTTAGTAGCTGGTAACTGAAGACATTTGTGTATTCTGTAAAATTTCAGTGTGAGCGTTTGAACTTGGATTATGGGCTGCTCTTGGGGAGGGGAGGAGGAAGCAGAAAATTGTGRTTTGCTTTCTGGGCAAGGAGTGAATTCCTGCAGAAGGCATGGCACTGGGCAAGGGGCAAAACCTGCACTGCTGATGGTCCTGAGCTCTTTTCACTCCTTGTGTTGGCTAAATCTTGTAAAATTGTTGGAGCTGTGACTCACTTTCTTACAGAGGAGRGTAAGGTAATGTGAGTAAGCTCAAAGCCTTTTCTCCACTACACTGTTGATACAGGACATTTTTTCCTTGTTATTGTTAAAACAGGCCTGCCAGACTACCTTAAATGTAGCTTGCTTATCTCCCATGGAAAACTCTCAGTTCTGGGGTTCAGGTCTGTCCTGCCTTGCCTCTGAAGTTAAATTAACTGGTTTGGTGTATGGGCTGTTGCTTGTAACATTTTTTGTGGAGTTTTATGGAAGTGTTGTTGACAGTGTGGGTATGAGTCTGTAGGATTATCAAGGCAGGCTTTGATGTGAGCCTTGTTAGACATCATCATCCTTATTGCCTGTGAATGGAGGCCACTGAAAGAGCACAGGAACATTCTCCTGGAAACCATGAACWGTGTAGAGCAAGGCTGCAGAAAATGCCTTGTGGTGTTTGTCACGATGGAGAAGCACAAAGAGATTTGTTGGTGGRTCCTGAGCAACTTGGAGCTTGTTCCCAAATTATTTTTGCTTCAAAACCACCTTCTGTGGCATTTATTCAATTAAGCCACTGGGTGTTTTCTGTTTCCCATGAGCTGCAYTCTCCTGAGCTTTCCCCTTTGTGTCTTTTCCCTCAAAATGATCCTTTCAGTGTAGCGATTGGACTGATTTAGTTTTGTGGGCATCCTATGCCAGTCACTCCTGTTCTGGCTGTGAGCAGGAGCTCTTCCATTACAGCCAGGTTGCACCTCATCCCATGACCCACTGCTGTGGCCGGTTCTGGTGTCAAAATTTACTTAMGAGCAACTTCATTTTAATTTCCCCTAGCAGCTGGTGCTGGCAGAGAGCAAGGATCTGATGTTCTGATTAGAGAGAGCAGGAGGGAATTTGTTCTCTGCTGCTTTATGCCCCTCACCAGAGGTGTGAGTCCTGCAGGTTTTGCATCTCCCGCTCTGCCATGGGTCTGATGGAATTTCAGACCTTGTGCTGTGCATTAGCATTTTAATTTTTTATATTTAACCTGTTTAACGTTCCACTTTACATCTTTCAAGCATTTCCTGTTGGGGTAAATGTGATATTTGTTTGATTTGGAATCATTGTTTAGCTTTAATCAGCAGTGTGGCATTAAGAACTTTATCACAGTAGAAGCCTGAGGGTTTAAAAAAAAAAAATCTGTAACTTCTCTCTGTTCTTGCTGTTTGTGTATGGAAGTGTGTTGGAACATTCCCTGGTGRTGCTGGTACTTCATTTGAATAACTTGGAAGTGTGGTTTCTTATAATGAGTAAATTTATCCTGTGGAAGGAACTTTAATCATCTAGATTTTTTTTTCATTACTTCCTCACACCTAGTTGGAAATTCATGAAACCTGGTGGAGTTTCCAGGACCCTTAAGGACTTGCAATGTTAAAATCATTCATTAACTGTTCTAATTATGTGACTTCTAAGGCATGCCTGTGTGCTTCAGGGCAAGCAGATAGAATGACAAATACCTGACACCTGGCCTAAATTGCAGAAACACAGAATCATTAAGGTTGGAAAAGACCTCTGGGATCCCTGAGTCCARCTGTGAATCATGYTCACCACTAAACCATGTCCCCAGGTGCCACATCCACACATTTTTTGAACACTTCCAGTGCTGGTGATTCCAGCACTTCCTTGGGCAGTCTGGTGCAAAGCCTGACCAGSCTTTYAGTGAAGAAGTATTTTGTAATATCCAGTCTAAACCTCCTCTGGCTGAGCCTTTTCCCTCTGTCCTGTCATGTGTTACCTGGGAGAAGAGGCTGACTGAGAAGAGAGATGAAGGCTTCTCCTTAAATGAATCTGGACAGATGATGTGACTGTTAAAATGTTAGGGAAAGAATAAAAGGAACAAAATATAGTGGTAGGTCAGATGGTGATAGATGGGCAGTGTACATGGATATTTTTATTTGTCAGATACTTTTTGCAGGACTAAAAGACTTGGCACAGGATTTTCTTCCAAGAGTTAATGAAGGATTTGGTTTGTTGGTGTTCTGTTGTTAAAATCAATAGAGACAGTTTTAAAGAAATTTTCTTTTACACCTACAAAGGCAAAAATCTTTTCCCAGTCAAGCAAACAGATGTATATTTTCCTGTGATTGATGTAGGCTGATATGGGTGGCATTTGAAATTCACACTGCAGGCAGCTTCTGACATCTCTGTTGCAGGTGGCTTATCTGAGGTGGACCTGTAGATAAGGCTGCTGTGTGGGCCTCTTCCAACATTTAATGTCAGAAAGGTGAGCTAAAATGAGTTAATTTTATTAACAGAGGTGGTAAGTTCTTAAAGTGTTCTTTAAAGAGCAGTCAACCTGAGTCTTGGCATTCAGGACATCAGTAGCTGGAAACAAGAATAACAAAAGTTTAAGTTTTTCAAGGTAGAAGAGAAGCAGTTCATCAAAAAAAGCCATAATGTCAGGAGGAGAGAAAAACCAGCTTCTTGAGAGAAGTTGTATCTGCTGGTTTGTCTTGGTGATCCTGCAGGAGTTTGGCTGCTTGTGGATTTTCACTGAGCAGTGGAGTAAATTCCCTTGGACTTGGCTGGTAATTGGCTTCACCTGTGCTCTGTCACTGAGTGCTGAAAGAAAAGCACACTGGCACCACAGAGTTTGTTTAGATTTGCCCAAATGGAGTTTTAGTGTCTGTTATAAATGAATTGTAGTACCAAGTACATCTCTTGAAAGTGCTTGTTGGAAGGCTGCCTTTTGTGCCAGAATGAGGAGGGAGAAGTTATCTTGTTGAAACAGCTGTAAACTGAAAATAAACCTAAAATTGAACCTAAAAGTAATTTTCTGTTGCTGTGTCTGGAAGTGATCATTTGGAGCCTGGAATGCTCCACAGGGAGTAACAGAACCAGTCCCACTGGAATTAGTAAGAAATTAGAGCTGTACAGGCAGATCAGATCTGAGAACCAAACACAGCCACCACCACTCCTGGCTTGTATTTCTGCTGCTTTCTTTCCTCTTACCATGCTGGGATGGGAAGCCCCCAGTGACATTTCTCACAAAGGCAGAGTGTTCCTAGGAAAAATGGGGAAAAATAGGATTCTGGAGCCGGSCATGGGTTGTGGTGGCTCAGTAACCACGGGATACTTGAACAATACAGAGGGGTATGTAGAGGACAGCACACATTCTCCAGCTCTAGGCAAGAACTGGTTTGCTTGCATTTCCTTTAGAGAAACAATCAGGCTTGTTAAGATGATTAATTAACGGAGATTTCAGCCATTAATCATTCCAAAGACCAGTATGGGTAGCCTGCAGAAAAATCCATTAACATGCCATGACCCTGTGGTAATTGTTAAACTCTTGCTCTGTGAGCAGCTCAGTGCTGAGGTGTGGATGGCAATGGGATAAGAAAAGCTCCCTCACCTATGAAAATATTGAATTATTGGTAAAACTTGTAATAATGCTGGCTCTCTTGTTGTTGACTGACTTAAGTAGAGTGTGTCATTAATGCTATTAAAGTTATTAAGTAGGAGAGAGGAAGACATGATATGGAAAGGGGAAAATCAGTGCATCATCATCTGGCATAACCTTGGCCTTGTGTCAGGTTGATCCATATGAGAACTCATTTAAAACCTGTTTATTTAAACTATTTCACATGCAGTTCACTGGGTTTGGAAAGTAAAGATGAGGGGAAAATGAGCACAGTCAATATTTCAGATGAACCATGGGTTTCATGTGACTGTGATTGGAGTGATACACTGGAAATGAGTGCTGAAATRGACTTGCTAACTGAAGGCAGTCTTTCAAAACCTAGGCAAAATGTCAGTGGCAGCTACAGACAAACTTTGCAGAACTTCTTTTCCACCACTCGTTTACAGGAGTAACGTGAATTTGGACTTAAAGTAAAAATACAATGGGCTTAAAAGGATAGACAGTGCTTGAACTTAATGGGAATAAAACTGAAGGTTAAGATGACTGCAGTGACCAAAATATTGTTGTAAGGCAATGCTGATCCCCAAAATGATGGATAAGATCCCCCTGCATTTTGGTTAGAGAAGTATGTGATTATCTTCATGTTCCTAATTGTATCAAAGGGGTTGTTTACATCTTATAAATTGATGTTTCAGGTTTGAGTCTGCAGGGTATTCTTGATGCTGTTCAGTTGATTGTGGAAACTAATCAGGGGAGAAAGACTTYGGGCAACATTTACTCTCAGTATGTTTTCATTTGAGTCAATTGAGAGCAAGACATTGACCTTCTCTTATWAAAAATACCAACAGACCAAACAACAAAACCCCACCAAAAAAACAACAACAAAAAAACCAAAAACCAAAAACCAAACAAAAAACCAAAACAAAAAACCCACCAAAAAAACCCCCAAACCACCAAACACAAACCCTCACTGTTATAACATGTCAGGCTTAGACAAAAAGATTTGTAAATTAACTTTTTTAAATCCTTTACAGCAGGAAGACTTTGTCTTATAGGGGATGCTACTTAGGGTGTGCAGTAGTGGTGAATTCTCTTTAAGGTAATGGCAAAGCTSTGATTTACTTCAAGACCCAATAAATCTCTCCTGGAAGTGCTGCTGGTGCTGTCAGGACTGTAAATGCTTGGACATCCAYGAGGACACAGGTCTGCTCTTGCCATGGCAGCAAGCCTGATGCTGCTTTACAATCCTCTGTTTGAAACCCTCTGATRTTCCTGGGATGCTTTTGGTCTCTCAACTTCCAGGAAACTTTWTGAAACTTCCTCATAGAGCTCCAGCTTCAATGGATATTAAATATCATTTGTCCAATGCAAGGCATCTGTTATCTGTTCCAGCAGCCTTCAGATAGCAGCATTCAAAGAAAGAAAATGCTTCCCTCAGTCCTGTGYTTTTTTGCTTTACTGTCTTCAAACAAGTTCATTTTGTGATGTWCATCCATTTGCCCAAGTTTCTTATCTCTGCAATCCAGGCTTGAGGATTCACTTGCAGACCTGGTGTTTTGGGATGTGGAGGGGATAGGTTTGAGGGTTAGAAGCTCTGTTRTCTCAATTATTGGTTACTTTTGCATTTCTGCTGTTAATCTTTGTTACTACTGTAGAACTGCTTAAAACTGTGCATTTGAAGAGACTGAATGGTGAGAAATTGAGTTTTGTGCTGTCACAGATGCTGGCATTCCTGTGCCACTTGAATCTAGCTGAAGAGTGGGGCTGTGGTTCAGTTCTTTGGACCTCTGCAACTGTGGCTTATTCTGTCCCAGTTTCACCCTGTGCTGGTATTTCTCCATCCCTAGAATGCRTGCACACAGAAGAGATTACTCCTAGGAGGATAAATTCCTATTTATACCCCCAGAACATGCTACTCATTTGTAGGAGGGAACTGCATGTTCATGATATATATTTAATAATATAAATATCATTAATTCCATGGTTTCCTTTCCTCAAATCACTGGTTTCCCATGGCTTTTAGGCAAGCTGGTGATAAACTGGGGCTGGTGGAAAGGAAGCTGCTCTCTCCAGGGTTCCACCAGCTTCATATGGGGGAGGTGGGCCAGCAAATGGGGAGATTTTTGTTTTAAAACCACTCTTGCAGCCAGATTGAGGTTTTTGGAGCTCATGTTACCACTGAGAAGAGGATATCAGGTCTTTTAAGATGCTTTCACATTGACATGAGACCATTGAGGTTTCTGTTAGARTTGTGGGCAGTTTTTTGGCAAAAGCCCTCCAAGCTGCTTCTGTTCTACATTTGCAGACAAATTGAACTCCTTGCTTGTCCTGTAAGTCAGGAAAGTGGAGTGGATGGCAGCCTGAAAAGTTTTGTGTGGCATTAAAAAAAAATTGTTTGGCTTCCATAAAAATGTTATTTGAGGAATGCATAGACTTTTCCCAGCCCAGAAAAATGTGGGATTTTTTTCTGTACTCTGCACAATTACTACTGAAGGGACTTTGTTCATGCTTCAAAAACATGACTTGTATTGGCAACAGAGTCCAGGGGTCTTTAACTTTCTGAAAGTTTGGATCATGTGAGAATTCTCTGTGATAAAACAGTAAAGCTGTTAATTTTCTACTAGCAATTGGGTCATCTTTCACTGAAAGATGAGTTTAAAATAACCAAAAACCTTGCTTAAAGAGGAATATTTGGTAATAGGTCTGGTGCAGGCAGACCCACAGGCTTTTCATCACATGAGAGTTTGGGACTTATTATTTAGTTGCAGTTTCAAACACAAGGAACTTTAAATCTAAATTTGATTCCTACATAGAAATTAGACATCTTTAGAAGCTGGAATGTATTCTCACAACAACTTTCATCTTATTTTAGATGAACATCTCCTGAGGTCACTCCTCTTTCTGTTTTGAAGCTCACACTGCCACAACATCATAATTAAATGGGATGCTTTTTCTAACTTTAACATGTATTGTTTGATGGGTTTTTTTGAGACATGAGAAACTGGAATAGCTTAAATTAGAATGGTGAGAGAAAAACAGATTGCTATTCATTGAAAAATAGAAGGAATCGAGCCAGTATTTATTTTGCATTTATAGCTGGTGATTTATTTCAGGTCCATAGCAATGAGCAATCAGCTGTTTTATCTATCTGTAGTCAAGTTAAGGAAAGCTGCTGACATGATCTCCAGTTAATCTCTGTGCTCATCTGAGACTTAAGAGCTGCTGAAATAATGAGAACATATCCTCTCTGTTACAGCATTTGAAGTGATGGGTTTTTAGCATCCATACAATACTGCACAAGCCAGTGAAACCTCATAACTCTTTTTAAACAAAACCTCTCCACTTGGCTGATCATTTGGATTGGGTGGGTAATGCAAGATAGCTTGAAATGTATTTCTGTCAGAAAGGATGATTTGAAAATTGGTCTTTTCTAGCCTACAGTGTCTGAATAATTCTGGTGCTTGAGGTGTCTTCTCTGGTGATCAGYAAAGCACATTCTTCAGTAACTTCTAGAGAATAAAGAAATAATTGTGCCAAATACTTTTAAAGTGTCTTTGCCTTAGCTATCCTACTTRGAGAGAAAATTCCTATTCTAGGTAGGAAATACTGATATTAACTGGAGTGAAAGAAAGGGAAGAGGAGCAAACCTGTGCTGTGGTATGAAGATCTACCCTAAGTTTCACCTCTGTTGCCATTTTTGAGATTATTTGATAGCACTAAGACCCCATGTATCTGAAAAGAAATAGACAAGAATTTTTCTCTTGGCACTCCTTTGTTCAGATATAAAAAACTGGATTGTTTTGCTGGAGCTTCAGCACTTCATTTTTCTCAGGTGCTAAGAAGTAAGGAGCTGAAATCTGGTTTGGAGCCTTGGTGTCTTATTTTAGTGTACTGGCTTGGTCACCACCCCTGCTATCTGATAGCCTCCATCCATCATGGAAACCTTCCTGGCTCATGGCTTTCAGCTCTGCTGGCTTGTCATGAATGATTATTTCCACTTGCCTTCTGCTGCCTTTCCTGAACTGGAGTCACTCTGGGTGTTTCATTAACAAAACCCAGTAACTGCCTAGGCTGGTGATGCTGAATTGTTGATGGACTTGAGACTCAGCTGGTGCTGTCTCAGTTGGGTTTGGGTGCCCTTCATGTGCAGCTGTCACACAATGGAATGTGTGTGTTTGAATCTGACCCATATACCCATTATTCTCCAGCTTCTGAATATTGATGGATTACTACATAACTCTTAAATTAAAAAAAAAAAATCCCTGTTTGGGGAAAAAAAAAAAAAATCCCTGTTTTGTTCCTGAGCTCTGGAACTGAGATTTTTTTCCCCCCTTCCCATTTTTCTCAAGTGGTGATTTTGGTGTCTGACACCAGTACAAGTTACACCTAAGTTTTTTCTTTACAAGTGCCTTTAAGGCAGAATCATGTCTGAACAGGCTTCCAGGGAGTTTCATTCTCTCCTCTCTACCTACTTCCTGTCTTACCTGAGGAAGGTGCTGATAAAACTTTGGGGCAAGGGGTGAGAGAGSTATCACTGGAAGGCAGATGTGCAGAAACTGGGCTGGAATGGTCACACATTCTGGGCCTAAACTGATGGAGATTGACAAAGAGATGGGGTCYCCATGATTTACACGCATTTATTGATACACATTTAGTGATACACACAGCTGAGTTAATACACCTTTTCAGCTATAGCTGAAAATAGCACAACCATAACATTTATATAACTTGATGCCTTGTGAAGGCTGAGCCAGACAGAGTTAAAGAATAAAGCAGGGATTTATTAAAAGGCTTCAACAGATCCACCTTGGGCAGCACAAGAGCCCAGCCAGGGCTACACCCAAGATGGACCAAAATGGTCACAAATGGACAACAGGTCATGGGGTCTCTCACTTTTGTAAGTTCTGGTCCATTTGCATATTGGAGTTCATTGTCCAATTCCAGCTTTAGCCCATGCAGTCCCTTCCTTCTTCTTTTTCTCTCTTCAGCCCACGTTGTTTGTGCTCTTGGGCCTGAGATTTGGATCATTTGTCCTTGGTCCCCAGCTGGAGCAGGAATTGTTTTGTCTCCCTGCTCTGTGCACAGAGCTCACCATCCCCTCATATGAAGCCCAGACCCACACACTAAAGCAGCACAGAACCTGAAAAACACAAAAGCTCAAACCTGAAGCATCAAACTAAGTAATATTTCTTAATCAAAGCTTCATACAGACCTGCACAGGCAGGTTCAGTCTTGCAGAGTTTCTGCATTCCAAGCACACCCAGGTACACCCAGGTRCCCCGTTATCTTCCTCAGGGTTCTGCTCTCTGCTACCAGAGCTTGCAGCCTCCTAAAGCTGCCACATCCACTTCTGCCATGAGCTGAGCAGTGCTCCTACTCTGCTTTCTGCCTGTATTCCCACACTAAACCCTTCTCATTTAAACCCCTGAACAGCTGATCTGTTCAGTATCCACACAGTGCCTTATCTCCAGATGTGTCTGCCTTCCTGCTCCCTACACCTGACTTGCTAATTGCTGCCCTGATTGATTTCCAGCAGCACAGATAGCTGCAGCAGCTTCATTAGCGAGGAAATGGGCTGTTGAAATTGAGACTTGCCGAAGGGTTAAGCGCTGCTACATGGTCACCACCTGTAGATCCCTGCATTTCCCTAAGGAGATGTCACTGGTGTGGTGTAACTTAGTGACAATTGCTCGTTAGTCAAAAAGGGACCTCATTTGGAGAAATCTGCCCAGTGAGGATTTTTTCAGGAAGATCCCATTTTAGTTTTTTACATAGCAAATGATTCTGTCACATAGTTTTGCAAGCATTTCTTTATCAGGTCTAGCACAAGTAACATAATAAACAACTTTAAGCTTCATGAAGTGGAGCATGGATTATTCTGCAAAGTTGATTTTCTTGTAGTTAAGAGGAAATAGAGAATCAAGACATTTTGTGRGAGGCCTATTAGGGTCACCTGAAGTTTTCCATCTCCCCCACTTATTTCCTCTTCAGAGTTTTTCTTTATTCTTTATTTTTCTTGTCCCCACCTGGCAAATGCTCTCACAGAATAAAAGCAGCTGTGTTTTACAAGGGGAATTCTTTCTTTAAAGAGCTGGCACAGATGAGTGAGCCTCACCCAGATTTGCCTCCTGCTTTCATGGGCTTTCCTGATGGGTCACTGGAGCCTGACCCCACTTCTGCTGGCCACACGTGCTTTTRAAAACACCAAACAGAGGAATCTGAGGCAGCAGAGCATTCTCCAGGAAACTGGTGTGACTTGGAGGATGAAATAGGATTTGGGTACCAGGTTGTGGCTTCCTTTAAAAACCACATCTAGGTATAAAATAGTGCTAGCAGTCAGGATTTAACAACAATTCACTCAGGAGAAGAGTAAAGAACAAATAACTTGTAGAGACTTCKCTTAGGCAGATTAGTCAAACGTTTTGTAGACATTTCCCCCTTTTCAAGCACTGTTAATCCTGCCATGACTCCTTCATGAGGAACTCCCCAAGCCAGACCTGTATCTGATGCAAGTTGTGAATGTGCCTCAGATGATGGTGAGAAAACATTCCCACTTTCTCAGATGTGCATTTTCAAGGTGATGGCCCTGACCCATACAATGGAAGGTCAGTAAATGCAACATGCACTAAAGCAACAAAGTGACRTTCATATGAATGGCATCCCTGATGAAAACTCAGAATTTTTTTATTAAATTGTGGTTTTGTGTATAGTACAGCACAATGTAGAATTATTGGTGTGACAGTGCAGCATATTAAAGAAAACTTAAAGCTTTTTTCCTCTAATTTTGCTGAGGTTTCTGACACAGCATTTCTGAACTGATGCTGTCAGAAAGTTGGTGATGTGGAGCAGCCTCTCCTGGCTTAGTGAAGTTTTTGTTCTTACTGCCTGAGGACATCTGGCTGGTGCTGCAAAACTCTATGTGGTATTTTGTAATTGTTGCCCCTTAGAAGTTGATGCCCTTCTAGACTCATACCAAGAGCCACACACACACATCTGTATTTTTCTTAAGATCCTCTAGGAACCAGGGTACCATGAATAATAATAAATGCAATATTCCAACCAAGAACTCTTTGYTGGTMAGTATTTAACTGTCTTGCCTTGATRTTCTTATAAATGTTAGAGAATGTTTCTTAAATAGCTGTGAAATACAAGTGGAAAAGAAGGTAATTTTCYTGTTGCTGACGATCATGTAGTGTGAGCTGAGCTACTTTAGGAAATCTGTGTGCATCTTTCTGAGAAGCAGCTGGTAGAATTCCAGGCTGGCTGAGTGAATAGAGAGCAGAGATCACTGCTGGTGTATTTATTGCAAAGTTGTTTCCCTGCACTGATGTGGTCTTTAACTTCTGAGCATCTCTGGCCCTGTAATGTCATCTTGTSTCTGGTGCCAGCTTCAAAACTGTAACTGCCCTGTTTGTCCACCTAAGCCTCCCACCTAGTAATTTGGCTTCTCTTAATTGATGGAACAGAGTAAAACTTCTCTATATTTGACTCCTATTTACTTTAATTATAGTAAATTTTGTCAGAAATAAAATATCACTGTGCTTTGTATGTTACAAAGCTCATCTCAAGGAGCTTTGTGTTCTCCCATGGATGGAAGTTGTTCTCCCCATCAGCTGTGAAGCTGAATGGAAACTGCAMCTGTGTTAATGCTGGAGCCAGGAACCAAGGTGTTGCCTTGAGACTTGGGAGCACAATGTGTTTTTCAGCCACAAAAACCTGCATACAGCAAGTGTGAAAGATTTGGTTATGAACCATGATCACCCAGATGTGTTTGCTTTAACCCAGCAGTGCTGTACTTCGAGTTTACCTGCTCTGTTTTTATCTTTGTGTCTTGAGCCCTTGRTGTTTATGACACAGGAATTTCTTTAGGGTATCCTTAACCATCAGGTGTTGTGGAGGCACTGTGGCCATGGGTAAAAACATTTGTGAAAATGTAAAATATACATTGGTAGAGGATGGGTGTTGCTGCCTTAATTTCTGTTGTTTAAGGTTTCTTTGCTCACAGCTACAACGAGTTAGTTGCTCTACTTGTACTTTTCTTGGTAGATTCAGTAATAAATGCCATTTGCAGCCTTGTTTTGGGGTGTTTTTTGTCATCCTTGTGCCTTTGGTCCCCAGAAGTGCTGGCACAGCCAGTCAGGGAGGCACTGCTTCTCTAGAATACCATTACCCTGAGTTACTCTTTCATGTAGTAACTGGAGGGATAATATTCCCAAGTTCCACACACAATAATAGGAGTGTGTAGCAGGTATAAGCATGCCTTTTATGAGCCACTAAATGTGAAGAGCTCCAGGCAGGCTATTTGTCTTGTAGCCCTCAGCTTTGACACAGCTATTAGTGAGACTGGCTTTGGCTAGTTGTGTAATTCTGTAATGCTCTTGTGGCTGCCTGGCTCACCTCCATAACCAAAATGAAGGTAAATTACAGCATTCAGCACAGAAATGGATCACAAGTTAACAATGCTTGTGTTTATAATGCAGTTGGAAATTGATATTTGAGATGTCCTGGTAATGGTGTGTCTTATTGTTCTAGCTTGTTGGTGCCTATCCTATGATCTTGGGATTCAGGAATACCTGAGCCAGTCTTTGGTACTGTGCTAGAAGAAAAGAGAGGGAGGAAGCCTTGAAAATAAAGATATTTAGTCATTGGGTTTTAGGAATAAATTCTTCCCTKTGAGGGTGGGSAGGCCCTGGCACAGGGTGCCCAGAGAAGCTGTGGCTGCCCCTGSATCCCTGGAAGTGTCCAAGACCAGGATGAACAGGGCTTGGAGCAGCCTGGGATAGTGGAAGGTGTCCCTGCCCATGGAACAAGATGATCCTTAAGGTCCCTTCCATTCCCAAACCATTCTTGGATTCTCTGATAACTACTGGAGTGGGGATGGGTTGTGGCTGTAGTGGGAATGCTGTTGGTTCTTTTGTACGTCATTACAGTGATCATGGGTACAGCTCCTTGGGGAGACAGCAGTTTTTAAAAATTTTTTGTAATTTTTGTCTTCTGTGGTGAGTTAGGAATAGCTGTGTCCTTGAAGCACATCTTGACTCTTTGTGGCTGTGGAAAAAGATTTCCCTAAAAGCTTTTAGATCTTTGCTTTAGCAACAAGAGAATATAGTTGCTAAAAGGAACTCTCTAAGTTTGAGTTTATTATATCTGTGAGACTGGAGGGATGGAGATGGAATGAGGGATTTGTCTGTAATGAGGCCCTGGCAGCAGATTTTCTGTCCTTCAGCTGTCCTTTGTGGGCACATGAGGGGCATGGATGGAAAAGCCATGTCTCACTCCTTGTTCCATTTCCCCATGAGTGTTGAACCGAGGGCTGCTCAGCCTTGAGTCACTGGGTGTTATTCATGGGGGATTTCCTGAGGCCAACAGAGCTGTTACTTACATCATCTCAGTGTCTGTGGGCTGCATGGAGCCATTGGTGGTGTGAGGACTGGAAGGTGTAGGGAGACCCTTCAAAGTGTGCAGTGCTCCAAAACTTGGTGTTTATTCTTCCAGAATAACATCAGGCCCAGTTCCCTTTGCAGATTGTGCCTGACACCCAGGTTTGATGGGTGGGCAGTGAGGAGGTGGCTTGGAGGATCTTTAAGTGATTTTGTCAAGGCTGAGATATCAATATCTTGACATAAAAAGACTTTTTAAACTGGGGAGGAAAGGTTAAGGAGATATCCAGAAACAACATYAGACTGTGACCTTTGGAGGCAGACCTTCACCAGGCATTTCTTCATAAATGTATTTTAATAAAGTGTAAGKTGGAGGGGCTCAGATGTAGCTCACAGTGCCAAGCTCCTGAGGGCTTCCACAGGGCATAGAAGAGGATCCTCAAAATTGCCTAGTCTTTTTTCCTTTGAAATCACCTTTGGGAGTATCATGATGGACTTCCATCATTTAAAAATTACCTCAGAAACCCAGGATGAAGTGATGTTGGAGATGGGATCTAACACAGATACTGTCTGATTAATCCTGAGAACAAGTGTGTGTTTTCCCACTTGCTTTAGAACTTAATTTAGATAAGAGCTTCTTCCAGCTTCTCCTACCTCTGCTCTGGCTGATGTAATTCAAGCCAGAAATGAGTATCCACACTCATGTCCACAACTTCAGGCTTTGCTTGTTCAAGCTGCATCAGATCTTCTGTGTTTCATCAGTGCATGTGGGCAGTAAAACAAGTGGTGAGTTCAGCATTTGTGGGAAGCATCCTACACGTTTGGCTGCARCTCCTGCACAAATGAATCTTCACTCTACTTGGACAGGTTTTCTGGGGTGGAGGGGAGAAGGCTCTGGGAAACATGTTTCTGTGTTTGTTGTGGAGAGTTCCTGAAACATCCTACTGGTGATTGATGGCCTTTGGAATAACTTCTTTTCAGGCAGCCTGAACTCGACACAAGGAATCTTTAGTTAAAACTGTCAGCTCTCCTCTCGACCTGGGAAAGGGAAGTTCTCAGAAAAATGTGTCACATGTARTTGTAAATATATCCATGGCCAGCATATCCCATCACTGTTGATRCAGCTGTTACCCAAAGCTCATGTAGAAGCAGATGTGAAATCAATACCTACATGATGCCTCCCAAAAAAAAAGAGCAAACAAAGCTTATTTCTGGATCACATCCTTTTAGCTCCAGAATACCGGAAGGGGCTGGGAATGGGGAATTCCCAAGGGAGTGACTAACTTTCACTGGGAAAAGAAACAGAGGAAATACCTTCAGAAACCACTCTGCCCAATGCTAGCAAGCATCACTGTTAATTATTATTTTAGGGTCATCATGTTTTTCTAATATTTGTCCAAAAAAACCCCAATCAGAATGGAAGAGATATTGTGGAAGCCACCTTCAGGAATAGGGAAACCTCTTTCTAAGAACTATTGGGAAACAGTGAAAGAACATATCCTTCTGTTTGGCTGTGTTCCTAGAAAATGCAGGCTTTGTTGGTTGACCTTAGCTGTGGGTTTACATATGTTTAAATATTTAACCCATTGCATTCTTTGGAAGAAAGTGTTTTCATGTCTGTATGGATGTGATCTATGTCCTTGGTGTATAAACCCTCTGAGACTGTCAGAGGGCAGAAGGGTTGCCAAGGATAAACTCAAATAACTGGAAAACTTGGATTTGTCAAAAAACAGTCCCTTTCTTTCAGTAAAACTGTAAGATACCTGGCATGGGAATTTGAGACCCTTAGATAATAATAATAATAATAATAATAATAATAATAATAATAATAATAATAATGTTGCATTCCTCCATGTTTTGTGGGTGTGCTGGCTGAAAGGTTCAGAATAGCTGGAGAAGGAGGTCTTTAAAAGAAATAAAATGAATGCAATATTGTTGTTGCTTTCCTGTCACTTCATGGTTTTAATGTCTTTCTGTTTGGAAGCTGGGAATGCTGAATGCCTTATTTTGAATCTTTCTCCCAGCTGGGAGGTAAGAARCCAGATCAGGTTTGATGACTGCTTAGGGCCACAGAGATTCCTTTTTATTTTATTACTGGTTGTAGAAGAGAGTTACTGCATCTAACTGCTCCAGCAATCAAAGGCAGTTATTGCTGTAAAGTGAAGAGACTTCCACTCTGACTGCAGATGTTGTAAAATTTCACAGCTGATAACCCAAGAGAGGGAATSAGGGAAATAAATAATAAACCTGTGGTGTTACAGACTGGCATGTGAGCCCTGTGTCATTGACAGGGGAAGGACATCTGGGGGCAGGAGCCCCTCTGCCCTGGGGACAGCCTGGGGGAGCTGGGGGTGTTCAGCTGGAGAGGAGGAGGCTCCATGGAGAGCTCAGAGCCCCTTCCAGTGCCTAAAGGGGCTCCAGGAGAGGGACTTGGGACAAGGGCTTGGAATGGCAGGACAAGGGGGAATGGATTCACACTGACTCCTGCCAGGGTTACATGGGATATTGGGAAGAAATTCTTCCCTGTCAGGGTGCTGAGGCCCTGGCAGAGGGGTCCCTGCCCATTGTAGGAGGTTGGAACACAATGGTYTTTAGGGTCCCTTCCAAYCCAAACCATTCTAGGATTCTCTGGWATTGGGACACMMAGGAMAGATGATGGATTTTGGACCTGGCTAGCATAAGAGATTTGATAACAGGATGCCTTGGCAAGAGCAAAGAGATCTTTGAGGATTAAATCAAGATTGCAAGAAGTTTCAATCAGATGGGCTCATCAGAAAAAAAATACATCAAGACTTCTGCAAGCAAGAGATGTTTAAAATGTATAAGTTTRTTTATGTGATGATTAACCCAATCGCATTAGCAAATCATTACTAGTCTTCCTAAAATGGTATATAAGTATATGTAGCCCACAGTAAAATCAGATTCTTTGACCATCTCAAAGTCTTCCCTGTTTCTCCAATTACTGGTACTTTTGTTCTGTGATTCTCATAATTGCAAGAACTGGTCATGATACTGACATAATTTTATTAAAGGAATTAGGCAGAGGTGTGAGTAGTCTTGTCCTTTGCAGCCACAAATGCCTTTCAGAGAGTATTTCCACATGAATACTTSCAGGAAAATGATCTGCAAGGACAGCAGTCTTGTAAGAATTGACATAGGAGCAAAAATCTCTTTACCATTAAGTGTGCTAAGTGTTTGGATTTCCTGTTTTGCAGCAAAGAATTGACTCAGTGTCTTKGCTTTCTCCATTCAGTTTTGTTCTTGCAAGCGAAATGTGAAAGCAATTCACTGCACTCTTCTTGTTATCAATCCTTAAGAAAGAGGAGCTGGGGAATCTTTTCATGGCAGCTGGATTCCAGGCACAGGTAGATGGTGAGGATGACGTTTGTGTGGGCTGAAATTGGAGTTTATTTTTCTTTTTGATGTGTCTTTTGTTATAGATCTGCTCTCATCTCCCTGGAAACTGAGGAATTGRAACAGCAGTCACTGAAGTAACAGAGGAGCAGGTTTTAGGAAAAGGAAAAGCTTATTAGGGACTGAGAGATTTACCTGACTGTATAGCTAGTAAATACCTGAAAAGGAGTATACTTTCCTTATGCTAACCATGCATTCAATGTATATATATATATATATATGTAAATAATTTATTTTTTCCCTATTCCTTGAGCTTTACAGTGAGCTGACTGCAGACTTCTGCATTGGCTCCCATCCTGAGCCTGCCTCTGCCCTTGAATTCTCCTTGCTTTCTGAATGCACCAGCAGCACTTCATGGAAGGATCCAGGCTTTTTGCACTTGAGACATGGAGATGTGTTCATTGGAGTCACTTAATGTTGTGCTGTGCCAGTTACTTGAATAGATATTTTCTTTAATACTTCTGAATGTTGTTCATTTTATATGCCAGACTTAACTGTTYCAAAGAAGACAAGAATTCCACTTGGAAGTTTAATGGTAGATTTGGGAGGAYGCTGCAGCTTTGTCATGCCTAAGTGCTTTGTATTGATGCTTTAGTGCTTTGTGCTGAATGTTAAAGGTGTGTGTATGGGGAGTCTGTGAATAATTAACAAAATCTCTGTGCTTCATTTTCTTTTGATTGACTGAACAGGAGGACCCAAAGTGGGTTCAGCATTCTGTCTTCTTGCTCAGTGTTGATTTATCACTTTGATTATTAATCTTCCTGAGCTGAATTTTATGCAAGTTGTCTCCYGCATCCCTGGGAAGGAACAAAATGTTGCTATAATAGTTACCCAACTGTGGAAATTAAGATCAAGAAACTATAGCAACTTTTTTGCATATTATTTTCACAGTTTTGGCTGATGTTTTATCGAGGACAGCACACTCAAATGATTGATTGAGACCCCCTAGAGACTCATAACATGACAAGAATGGGTACCAAATAAGTCCTTCCTGGTTTTATTTACAGTTGGTCTAATTTTTTCTTTGTCTGTCAGCATTTTGTGTCACTGTCATATTTTCTAGAAAAATCCCTTTGCCAGGATTTCTTCTCCTGTGAAGCTGAGAAGCCTCAGAGAAAAAGGAAAACAATATTATCTCATTTGCTTCTCCTGTGTTTTGCTGCTTTRGAATGTGGTTGGAGATTGTTTACCAACAGGTGATTGTTTGATTGGTTTCATGTGAATTGTTTTAACTTAATTACCAATCACAGCCAGCTGTGTTAGGACTCTGGAAGAGAAAATAATGAGTTTTCTTGATCATTCTTGTTAAACCCTCTGTCTGTATCCTTTCTCTATTCTTTAGTATCATTTTAGTATAACATTCTATAATATAATATAATTAATATAATACAATAAATATAATATAATTAATATAATACAATAAATATAATATAATGAATATAATAGAATAGAATCTTTCTAAGAACATGGAGTCAGAGTCACCAATTCTCCAATTTTGTGTTGAATGTCTGTGTGTTTCTCCTTGGGCATGCAGGGTTGCAGGGAAGTGTGTAAATGCAGCATGGTAAATGAATGTGTGTGTAAATGCACCTGAACTCCTGAGCAGGAGCTGGCCTTGATGCACAGTCCTTTACTTTGTACCTGAGAGAGACACAGCTGGTTGAGGGGCTGGAAAGGTAAAAATGTGCTGGGAAAAGATGGTATTTTTTTAGCAGATCAGTTTTGTGTAGTTCTGGTGTTGCTCCTCTTCCCCACCTGCATATCCCACTTCAGAAGGTTTGGAGAAAGCTGGGAGAGGTGCAAAGGGGGACAGAAAGGATGGATGAAGAATGGCTTTGGTGTGATTGTGTTCATTAGCACWATTCAGCCTTGAATGAGAGAACTGAGAGAGGTCTGTGTGATTAAAAACATGAGAGGTTTGCTCTTTCTGCTGAAACAAGAACTAGGGGACATCAAAGGGAAGGAGCAGCTGCCAGATGCAGAGCACAAGGAGTAACTAATTCTGCTGCAGGTGTACAGGATGTTAGGAGGAGCCTGTGAGATCAAAAAGGGTTTCAGCAAATTCTATTGGACACAAATATATTTAAGCTCTGGAAGGTCCTTGACCATAAATAGCTATTTGTGGAGAGGTTATTTAGAGGAAGCTTCATTTACAGTTTTTTTGTCATCACATCTTTCTCAAGTCAAAGCATAAARGTTGTAAGAAGTCTTTATGAATTGTTGTGAGATGACTTGCAGCAATCTTTGAGCATTTATTCTGAAGTTTTGGTTACTTCATTAGTGCTCCTGTTGAGAGCATGTAGATCTGTAAAATCTGCTTGTTACTGGAGCATCCTGGCAATGCAGACCTCTGAAGGTGTCCCTTTTTGCACATTTTAATTTATGTGCAGTCTTCCTTTCACATCTCTAAAAGGGATTTAACTGCGTCTGTTTGTATAAAACAGGGAAAATAATTGTGCAGGCAGATGTCTGTTCAAGCTCCTGGAAGTTATTAATGAAAAGGGTGGGACTGTTACACCCCTCTGCTTGCTTTAATTTAAAGAGGGATATGGTGGGGCAGATGTCAGTGCCTGTGTCTGGGAATGGTACATTAATTTTATCTGGCTTTTGACAAAGCAGCCAAGTGCTATAAAGGCAAGGAATTTATCTGCAGGCATGGTGAGGTTTACTCTGGGCTGCTTTGTGGCTTGCATTTAGTGTGTCTYCTACAATCAGAAACAAGAAATGACATCTTTAAAAAGGTGTGTTAAAYGCTGTAAAAACTCTGTCACTTGACATGGCAAGCGTTCCTGCCTGTGGACACAGGAAATTTGGCAGCCATTGTGAGCCATTTCCTCAAATAAATCCCAGTATTTTAGGAGTAGTTTAATAAGTGCTGTTGGAAGTTCTCTCTTTCTGGAGAAAGGGAAATTATTACCTTATTACAATATATTATTTTATATTTGCATATCTATATATAGATGAATATAAAATAATATACTGTAATATATAAATATGTAAAATTAACACAAAAATGATAAAAATAAATATAAAATTTATATAAGTATAAAATAATATATTATATTATATAAGTATATGTAAAATGTATAAAGATATATAAAATAAATATAATAAATATATAAAGTATATACATAAATATATTATATAATATAAAAAATAAATATAATACATTTATAAATTAATATGTATGCATTTATAAAGTAATAAATAATTATATATTTTTCTATATTATGTATAGAAATATATATTATATACCCTATATATATTATATATATTATATATATATAATATATACTCTATATGTCTTATATATGTTATATATAATACTCTTTATTAAGATAGAGAATGATGATGCTGATGATGCTGATGAGACATTGTCCATCACTTGATGTAGCACTGTTATCCCCACGGGCTCYCCAGCTCCATCCCATCCCCAGAGCAGGGGGAACTTGTCTCAGTAGCCAGTTGTTCCTCTTGGTGAGGTGCTGAACACCCAAGGGCTGCCCCCAGWCTTTGCTCTGATTACAGATTTCTGATGATACAAAAGCTCTCTCTCGATGTGTTGGGCACAATGTAGGTGAGATGGGATGCCTGGCTTTAAATATTCAGCTTTGTCCTGAAGAGCCTGCTGATTGTTTTAATGCTGGCTGCTGCCTCATCTGATCAGCCCCTTGTTCAGAGGCTGGCAGCAATCAGGGGATGGAGCTGCCTTTGGGAGAGCCTGTTCTGGTGCAGAGTGATAGAAACGAGGTGTTTGTAATTCAGCAGGGCTGGCGCAGGGGGATGGATGGATGGATGGATGCGTGCTCACGTCCCCTGGCAGCTGTTTGGCAGGGGAAGCTGTGCTCAGTCAGGATGCTCCCCGTGCACCTGTGTGTCCCTGGGGATTGCCATGCTGTCCTGCTGCTTAAAAGCTCATTAAAGTTGCATCTCCCATTCCCAGCTCCCTCCTTGCCCCCTCTGGCTAGCTGTCCAGGCTTTTGTGAGCAAACTAGAATTGATCATAGCAATTAGCTAAGCCCAGGGGACATTTTGAAATGTTAATGTATATGGTTTTTTCCTCGCTCTCAGATAGCTCTTTGCTACTGCCAATGATTCGTGCTTTCTTGCTTTGATGCATTTTCTCTTCTTCCCTTTTAGAGTTCTCTGTAGACTGGTATTTAGGTAACATGGTRCCCTCAAGATGTTTGTTTAGCTTTAAATTTCCAAGTCAGTATTAAACTGGTGATATTTCCAGCAGCTGTTAAAATTCTGTTTGTGTTTTTCCCCCTGAATTGTGTGCTCTTACACRAAAGATGCAGAGCAAGTGACATTTAATTCATCTAAAAGATGAATGGCACAAGTAAAGACTTTGTGTACTCAGAAATAACCCAAGATCCAATGTGAGTTTGTGGACATTGAGGCTTTTAGAGGGRCTGGGTTGTTGGAGCTGTTTCTTGCTTGTAACTTCCTTACTTTGAAACAAATCCAGTAAAAAAGAAAARTGTGTAAATATTTGGTTAAGAGGTGATGGGGAACTACTGTCTGAACCTTAAAGCTATGACTGTTATGTGTGCCCTAACAAGCATGTAGCTTGCCCCTTCTTGGAAAATATTTGTCTTTTTCCTACAGAAGCAGCATTCAGTGTCCTTTTCTGACTGATTTCCTCCTTTGTTTTGGCCCAAGTTCAGCGTTAGCTTTGGTTCTGAAGAAGTGGAAACTCATCAGAAAGTTGTGGCTTGCCAATTGAGAATCTCAGCTGAGGTGGTGGTTTTGTAGTATTGGCTCCATGTGGCAGTTCTGATCAAAATAAACRCAGCTCACCCTGGGAACTGGATGCTTGCCTTGGAAAATAGGATAAAAGAAATCAAAACTTTGGTATTTTAGTCTTTAGGATGTAATTGTAAACACTTAAACAGCAATGTTATGTATTCAGTTTCTTCTCCTTACTATCACGAGTAAGCCCGTCTTCTTTTAGGCTAATCTGAATTTTTCCTTAAAGATTATTAGTTATTAAAGTTCTTATCCATTTCTGGGGCTGGTAGAAGTCCCCATGTGCAGTTTATTTAAGGATGTGGGAACATCTTGTACCAATACCCTTCTTAAACTGTTTTTGTATGTTTTAGAAAAACACTAGACTATCTTGGTATATTTCCCAGTTCACACCATTATGGTGCTCTGTTAGTTTGCTCAATTATTATATGCGTTTGTAAAGTGGGTTTGTGGACATTRAGGGTTTAATAATTTCTACCTTGATAACCAGACCCAGTTTTACATTCTATACTTTTATAACAAAGTGTGAAGTGAGGTGTTTCTGCTCACTCTCAGTACAGAATTAATTGTGGAACAACCTCTGTACCCAGCCATTTGATGCTCTTTTTTTGGGTTGCATCTTTTTGATGTGAGAGCAGGGATTTCAGCTGGTGGGTGGCTTGTATAACTTAAATTTTCAAGGCTCTCTCATTCTTGTACTCTCTTCTCAGTATTAGAGAGAATTCTTGGAGATTAACAGGTTTTCAGAGAAGCTGTGGCTGCCCCATCCCTGCAAGTGTCCAGGCTGGATGGGGCTTGGAGCARCCTGGGACAGTGGAAGGTGTCCTGCCCATGGCAGGGGGTTGGAAAGAGATGATCTTTAAGGTCCCTCCCAACCAAAACCACTCTGTGATTCTGTAATTAAAAGAGCAGCAATATTTAGTGAAATTACTGCAGGTTTGAGTCRAAGGCCAAACCAATGGCAGGTGAGGAGCTGGTGGTGACCTTCCCATGCCTAGGAAGACCCCAGCCCTTCTCTTGCTTCTTGTGTCTAAGTGGGGACTTTTTTTTCCTCTCTTTTTGCCCTTCCTCTTCCCTCCATATGAATTCTGATTCTTTCTCCTAYTTTGACTCCTAACCAGGGTCATCCTGTGGTTCCAACTCACACACTGAATTTGGTGTTTTTGTGATATGAATATCACTTCCTGTCTTGTCAACAGCATTAGGACTATAAAAAGTACTCTGGAAACCTCAGAAGCATCCTCCATAAATATATTTAATTAAACCCATAGTTTCCAGTATGCCTCAAACACATATATTGTTCCAACTCATGACATAGTGATAATAAGATGACAGCTTTAAAATGTGCTGCTTTGGCTAAGGCCTCTCCTTCCCATCTTCCTTTGTGGTTTTTAGAGGCTATTGATGGTACATCCTTCATTTGGCACATGAATTCTTTGGCAGAGTTTCCTCTGCTTGCACTCCAGACCTTTACTGTTGCTCTTCTCACACATTAAAATGTTGGGGGGTTTATATTTCGTTTTTGTAGCCTTGTTGTGCCTTGTTAACCACGAAGGATAAATAGTTCTTGCTTTAGGAATTCACAAGAAATGCAATTCTTGCATTTCTACTTGCCTGGTCATGGTTTTTTTCCTCCTTCAGCAATCTGTGGAGATGTCTTCACCATGATGGAGGCCCTCAACTCAACTCTGCTTCTTTCCTTCTACCTCACCTTTCTGTTAAGGTGCAATTTTTTTTCCTGCAATTTTTTCCTGCAATTTTTTTCCTGCCATTTTTTTCCTACAATTTTTTTTCCTGCAATTTTTTTCCTGCCTTTTATTTTCTGCCATTTTTTTCCCTAAAAAGTAAGGCCCTCATGGGTTGAAGATGTAAAAATTAACTCCAGAAATGCCTCTGTTTTCTGACTAGAAATGTGGAGCATTTTTTTGTTGTTGTTGTAGGGTGCAATGGAGGTCACATGGTGGCCAGGAGATGAAAGTGCCTGTCTTGTGTTAAATATTTAATTGTYAATCTGCTCTTTGGTTGTGATTTTGTAGGCACTGGATGATTTGGGTGCTCTTCCTTCTGCCCCCAAAAGCCTCCAGCACTCAGGATTGGTGCCTTGTTGCTCTCTGCAGTGTGGAAATGCCACCAGAATAGCAATTCATCATGAGGGGGTTAAAAATCCATTGGAATGCCCAACATATGGATTGCTTTGGGAATGGGAAATGTCAAGGAACTTGCAAAAGACTCATCAGGTTTGGGACCAATAAATGTGARGTTGATTTATAGGTTTTTAATCAAACCTGTTGCTACTCAGACTTGCTTTTGCCAAAAGTAAAAGTGAGCTCAGAGACTAGATTTCCTGCTTTTCCTGGCTTTCAGCAGTGACTCTGTAGCTTGGAAAAAAGGAGTCTKCATTGCCCTCAGTGGCAGTGTGGAGCTGGCAGCAGCTCCAGGGCTCTTGCTTGTGCCACCCATGTTGCTGGAACAGTGCTGACACCCAGCTTCAAAGCACAGCTGTGGAATCCTGCCAGGTAGGTGCCTCTGCCTGCTCCCAAAACGTGGAGTCACCTGCTGCTCTCAATTGTAGATGGAATTTGGAGGTTTTTTTTGAGACACCCCTCACCTCTGGGTAGCCCCAAGCTAAAGGGAGAGATACTCCTCACACTCTCCTCTCTCCATGGGACTTGAGCCAGCATTTCAGTTCATAAATCAGATTATTCCTAGTCACCCTCATTTTCTAATGGAGAAATAACTCGGAGAGGGAGGTTTAGGATGGAGATGGTTGTGATGTGCTGAGCTGGATCAGAGCTCTCCCTGCAGCAGTGGGTTCATATTGATCCAAGCATTCACTCTGAATTGTGTGCTGCAGCCCTGGGCACAGACAGGGCTCTAATTCTGGGGTTTGAGAGATGGACTTAGCCAGGACTGCCACACATACTGTCTTAAGAGGTACTATAAATGCTGGCCTGAGGATAATAATGTGTTTAATGRTCATTTCTCTAGGTAATTATTTTAAAATACACAGGGGGAGTTTATTTCAGCAAATTAAAGCAACTAGATTGTGACTCTCTCTGCACAGCCTTGCAAGGAGGCTGGTGAAGTGTCCACTTCCATGCACACTCATCTCAGCACATTTCAGTGTCATGGCAAAGCTTTTCTGTCCTGGAGATCTCTGGGCTGTGGGAATTCAGCCTTGCCAGGAGCAGGGACAAGTTCTCTGCTCTCAGCTCTGGCTAACACTGGCTTTTTTCTTTATGATGTAGATAAACATCTACATCTGCWGATAAACATCTTCATTCTAATTATCATTTTAAACCTTCAGCTTGGATTTCTGAGCTACAAGTTTTGATCCTAAGTGAATGGATTTTTCATCCCCTGCAGTATTCCCATAAAGCAGTTTTGAAGTCAAGGAAAGGCAATTTAAGTTTGAAAAGAACAGGATATTGTTTGTGACTACAGCAGTACTCCAGGTCCTTTTCTGGATAWGCAGAAGGGCATTTGGAAGGTGGTTTCCTGCTTTTCCTCCTGCAGGTTCTACAGGATGTAGAGACTCTTCCATGGAGGGGAGATTGGGGAAAAAGAGAAATATATGGTTTTCTTTTTTGCTTTAAGTACCCTTGAGACCTCCCCAATGATGCCTTTTCTTCTTGCTCTGGAGGTCTTTGGTCCAAGATCATGCTCAAAGCAAGCCAAGCTGATGAGGTGGRTGAGGGTCTCATCTAACAGAGCCTTGGTTATCTCCAAGGATGGAGATGCCGCCACCTCTCTGGACTGTCACTCAGCTCTCCACCATCATCATGATGAAAACATCTTCCCTGGCTGGGTTTCCTAAGTTGCACTGTCCATTTCCTCATGTCCTTGTGCTGTGCCCCTCCAGGCAGGGTCTGGCTCCATCTTCTCCGTGCCCTCTGATTACAAAGCTGCAGTCAGGCTTGGTCATTGATCATCCCAGTGCTGAATAAACCTGGTCTTCTTAGGTTATCCCAGCTTGGATATATTGGATGTTTTTGTGAGATGTTCTAGAGGTCTTTGGGTCTTTCAGCTGCTTCCTTGCTTTTTGAGATGAAAGGAAACATTCACTGGAAAAGCACCAATTTGTGAAAGACTGCTGGGACTTCCCTTTCTTGTTCCACATTGCAAATCTAACCAGCTTTCCTTTTCAGACATTAGTTACCTTGGCTTGTTTCATTTCTGAGTAAGTCCAACTCAAGAGGAACTCAGTGACCTCCCAGACAGGTTGTTTGTATCCAAAATAATTGAGTATTGCCACTGCATTCAGTCTGTACAGTTARAAATAAAGCTCTGCTGTAAAAGGAAGGTGTTCTCTGTACTTTCAGACAGATTTTTAAAGACTTACACTTTTTCTTTTAGACCTGTATGGTTTTGAATGGATATTAATGTGTCTTTCAGAAGCAGAGTCACAGTATGGAAAGGTGTTGAACACCCAAAATATCTTCTCTATTTTCCCCTGGCACATGCAGCATGCTTGCTTACTTACTTCTTAGGGAACAGGGCAAAACTTCTCCCATTCAGAGCTCAGCCTTGCAAATAGTTGGGCTGAAAATAACACAGGCAGATGCTGGACTGGAAGGATTAGGACTGGGGCAAAGACCTGGGGCACAGAGGCAGAAAGGTCAAAAGGGTGGTTTTAACAGGTTCTTTGTAATGGTTGTACTCTCAGAACTAACCCAGAGCTCCCTGCCAGTTCTGTTGTTAATTATATTTGCCTAGACTTTTTATAACACAAGTTTATTTGCAAACAAGGTGTGGGAATTCTAATATTTGCTCATGGTATGTTTAAGAGCTGAGAGCACTTGATCTTTTTTTTTCTTTTTAATTTTTAACCTAGAACTTAATTTCTTTGAGCACTTCACCTTAAATAATATTGTTTTAAGAAAACAAAAACAACCCCCCAGGGCAAATCTCATTAAATTTCATAACTGAATCAATTGGATGCTGGTTCTTCATAATTTTTTCCATTAATAGAGCTGCCRTGGAAAAAACCTGCTCTAGCATAAATTCCTTCCTAAACAAGCTTTTCTGTCCCTGTGTCCATTTTTCTCCATTGCTTAATATTCAAGAAACTGCTGTTGCTTCCTAGGGGGTCCTGGTTTTGCTTCAGACTGCCTTGCAGCATGCTTTGTTCTTGTTGCAAAAGCATCATTATTGGTTAATCCTGCCCTTGCACTCCTGTAGTCTAATGTCTTGGTTTTTTACTGTTTAATGTGCTTAGTAATGTCAACTTAGCCTTGAACCTATTAAAAGATTGTGTTGCTTTGTTTTTAACCTTTTCTCCCCTCACTGTGATGTCAGTATATGCTCAGTATCCATAATGCTGTTGCACAGCCCTGTTGCCTCTCATCTCTTCTCTCCCTTTGAGATTGGCCTAAAGGGTTTTCAGAGTTTTTAATTTTAAAAAAAGTCTTGTGTCAGTGTGTGTATCTGTCTTTAGGGATTTATTCAAAGTGGTCTTTTACACCTTGTAAGTTTTCTTGTTTGGGATACCAAAAGGATGTTGAAGGGTATTGAGAAGATTATTTGGCTTATTTTGAAAGAAAGCCATTTAACTGCCTGTTTCCTCTGGGACCCTTGCTCTTGCATCTGTAATTTAGGAGTACAAGTGTCAAAGATAGAGGCRACTGGCTTAAGTACTTATCTAGGAACATGGATAACAAGACTGTTGTAGAGTTTTCCTTATGTTTTCTGGCAGGAAAAATTCTGCATGTACTTGCTGGAGATAAACCAGGCTTTTTAGTCAGAGCTGTGGGTTTGGTTTGTCAGTTTGGATGGCTGAAGTAAATTGCACTATCATCAGTCTGCTTTCTTCCCAGCTTTGAGAATGCATGGGATAAGTGCTCCTTATAGCAGAGGAGGCTGTCACTTCCATTTTCGAGGTGCTCTGGTATCCTGTGATATGCAGCAAAACATGATCAGGATGTCAGAGGGGATTTTCACCTTCCAGCCCTTTTCCAATCCCCATTTTTCCTTCTGTTGTTGCTTTGTTTTCCAGCTCGTGGTGGAAGCGAACAGATTMTCTTCCAGCTTTCTGCAGGCAGCTTGAAATCTGAAATTCAAAGTGAAAAGGGGTCTCTGGTGTTAGTACAGAATGTTGCTTCTTTTCTCATCCCCTTAGGTTTAAATTTCTGCCATGAAATGTTTTGCAGAATAAACAAGCAGTATTGGCCTCATCTGCTGTCGTTGGTTTTGCAAAGCTTTGTTGGAACGACTCTTTGAAGAAAGAACAATTCTGCAATTAGTAGGATTTTGCTYGGTGTTAAAGGTTAAAAATCTTGCTGGCAAGGAAACTGGGCCTGTGCCAGAACATGCTTTTAAATATCTGTATTCTGATCCCGTTTCCAAAGGCAATAGTAAGAAAGCCCAACCCCTTTACTTGGCTGCTGGGGAGAAAACGCCGTGCTGGAAGGAATCCATCTYATCAGCTGGTGCCCTTTTCCTTTGAAGAGGAGCTCTTTGTCCTTTGCCTTTCTGAGAGCCTCCTACAAGCACAGCGAGCTTCCTTGGCCATTGTGTCCCTCCCTGAGCTGCCTCATTAGTGCTGGGCTGGGGTGGCCTTTCCCCAGGGGTGACACCTGGCACAGGACAGCGTTCCCTGCTCCTGCCTGCTCTCCATCCCCTGCTGCTCAGTGTCCAGAGCCTCCTCATCCACAGGGATGGGGCATCTTGGCCATCATCACTGGCACAGAAACCATGTCCCTGAATTTCTTTTGTCAGCCCTGACTCTCACCAGTGATTTTATGTGTGATCACCAGGTTGGGAGCCTTGTGACAAGAAGGACTTTGASGGGCTGGAGTGTGTCCAGAGAAGGGAATGGAGCACAACCCTGATGAGAAACAGCTGGAGGAGCACAGCCCTGAGAAAATGAGGCTGGGGAGAGATCTTTTTGCTCTCTACAACCASCTGAAGGTTGTAGACAGATAAGGGAAGACCTGTTCTCCCAGCTAGTAAGTRACAGGATAAGAGGAAACTACCTCAAGTTGATGCTTTGTGTGGGTATTAGGGAAAAACCCACTGGAAGGGTTGTCAAGTATTGGAAGAGACTGCCCAGAGAAGTGAAGAATCACCAGCCCTGGAGGGATTTAAAAGATAGATAGATAGATAGATAGATAGATAGATAGATAGATAGACAGACAGACAGATGGATGGATGGATGTGGCACTTGGGGATATGGTTTAGTAGTGGCCTTGGCACTGCTGAGTTAATAACTGGGCTCAATGGTTTTGCAGGGCTTTTCCAGCCTAAAAAATTCTATGATTCCATGAGAAAGAGCYGTGTGAATTCCCAGCTCCCCCCAGTAGATATTGATGGTGCATGTGAGCATGTCCAGCCATCTCTAGCTCCTCAGAAACAGATGGGCATAAAATGGCATCATGGGACTGGAATTTTATTAGTTATCATTGTTCCTGTGCTTTGGAAAATTAATTTSATTTGAGATAACTAATGAAAAAGTCGTGGGGGAGCCTTTCCCGTGGCGGCTTTGCTGCAACTGTGCCTCTGCCATTTGCTGGGCAGGTTGCTCTTAATACATCCATTAACTCCTCTTGGATGGGGTGAGCTGCTGGCTGCTCTGGCTGCTGCTGTCAGTCCCGACGTGGAGCATGAACCTGTGAGCCATKATGCCACTAATAACCAAAAAGGCCTCTTTGAGTGCTTTTTGCTGGTGTGCAGCTACTGTTTCTGCAGAGGAGGATGGTGAGCCAGGTGGGTTGTGCTTGCAGGAGGTGTTTTTCCCTGCTCTGTAGGACAAATGTGGGAATATGTAGTCTGGGCATGTTTATTTTCAGGCAATTCTTGCCATGTTTTAAAACTGACTGCTGAGTTGCTATGTATTACAMTATTGGTGTCTTTCAAAGAAAGCTGCCAGAGAGAACTGATCAAAGCAGAGCAAAGACAAAACACAAGTTCAGAGCATTTGAGTTTACTGACCTCATTACCTTGTCTCCAGCACTTTAAATTAAGCTGTTTAGATGACAAAATTCCATCTTCCTGCAATTGAGAATTGGCTTTGACAGCACACTGAAATTGTAGTGTCTGCTACCTCTGGCCCGTACTGCATAATTCATAACATCTTCTTTACCTAAGCCTTAATTAAACCTCCAGATGAGTTGGGTTTTAGTGCTATTTACACATTCTGACCAAGAGAGGCTTACTTTTGTGCCAATGTCACCGTTTCCCACGGATTTTTGAGCAGGGAGCAAACGGATCAGCTTGTGTCCTTTCATGTCTCTATTTGCCATATGATTTTTTCCTTGTTACCAAGGCAACCCTTCTACCCACCCCCCGACAGGCAAGCACTCAATACAATGTAAGTTATTGTCTGGAGCAATTATTAGGCTATTATTAAAGCCCTGTTGAGATATGTCAGTATCCCATAGGAATTTTAAACAAGTGGGAGCAGAGACAATAGCGAGCATTGGAGGATTGCGRACTCGTGCCGCTGGTAGCGTGGGGAGGCTGCCTGTAGCCCTCCTAACAACCTCTCAGAAAAACTATGAGCAGTCTCCCCAAACTGACAGAAGTCAGGATGTGCCAGTGTGGATTAAGATGGAAAGGAGAAAGAGGGGAAAGTGCTCTGCCAGGGCTTTTGGGCTGCGTGCTGCTCCTTGCGTGGCTGCCGTGCGTGCCGAGCGTCTTCGCGTGAGCTCCGTGCAGCCCACGGGGACGTGCTGTAGCACTCAGTGTGTTGTTGTGATGGAGATGGTAGTAAAATACCCCCATGGCACGTGGATGGCAGAGTGTTCTTTGTTAGAAAGTCTTCTGCATTCACGATCCCTGTCTGTGTGCCCTGGTTTTAAAAGGGAATTATTCATCAGCAGTGGCAGGATGTGTGAGAGCTRGGCAGCGAGGAAATAAGAGAGGAAAGTGGCTCTTGATATGTTTATTTGTTTTTATAGATTACAGCATGGTGTTTCTTTTCCAAAGGAAGGCTTTTCCAGTTTCCTAGCAGTAGGAATTGAGGAGATCCAGGAGCAGAACTTGCCTTGCAGTCTCCTCTTGCCATACATTCCCTGCTGGTGCCACTGGGGTTGTATTCATGAAGCCACCACTGCTCGTGCAGCCATAGCAGCCCAGCCTTTTCCATCCTTCCCCCTATCCTGGGACTGCATTTTCTGTCGCCTTTGTCTTGCTGATGCAGTCCTTCTGTTGAGCAATAGCAGAAGTGACAGGGTTTTATAGCACTGTATCGATTTCTTGCAGGAATTTCCTTCCCAGAAGCTGCAGTGTTGTCATGGGTCAAAGATGTCACCAGACTGATTTGGCRTTTCATTTGTGACAGTTGTCAGAAGAGGCTGTGGCTTGCCCAGAACATCTTTGTCTTGGGCTCTGCAAATGTTAACAGCAGTTGTGAGTGCAGATGGAGAGCCCATTAATGAGCTGCATATGCAAAGGAAGGAAAAAAAAAAACCAGGAGAGTTTGCAAGAACCTTTTTTCGGGCTGTTGGAAACTGAGGCTCTTTCTGCTTATTTAAAAGCTCATTTCTCTGGGAAGCTTACTTTTAACTCCTGTAAATAAAAGATCCACCTCCACAACTTCTCCTTCCCACTGCTTGGGAAAGGTGTCCCAAGGTCTCTCAAGCCTCCACTTAGCACAGAAGTGGATGGGGTTTGCCTCATCCCTCTGCACAGCAGTTTTATTTATTTATTGTCAATAATATTATGGCAATATTTATTGTCACAATAAATACTTGGGGCCGTGTTTATATGTCTCTTGTTTGGAGTTCCTCTCAGACTAGGACACAGCATTGTAATGCTGTAATGCTCAGAACACATTTCTTGGTTCTCATTTATGGTTTTTCTGTGGTTTAGTTCTCACACAGATTTTGTGTCCGTGGATAGCAGCAGCGAGGGCTTCCCATCTAGCAGAGAGATCCAAGTGCATCTGAATCCATCTGCTGCTGGCATCTGGCAGCTGTCTGTCAGGTGAAGCCAGCAGTGGGCTCCTTCTTCCAGCTCCAGCATCATTGCAGTGCCTGCTCTGCTCCTCTGGCTGTTTTCCTGACCTCTGCTGAAATAAGGGCTGGGAGTTGTGTGAGCTCTGTGGTTACCCATGGGTTTGTGGGCAGCAGCACAAATGGATGCAAACACKCCCCCCACAGCTGCTCAGAGCTTTTTGTGTTCCAGCACTGGAGGCAGCTCAGCCCAGCTCATTAACGAACACTGCAGCCAGGCACGAGTTGGTTCATAGAGACTTTGTTAAAGGAAATCAGGTTTCATTGCTCATGGCACTGGAATATCTATCAGCATATGGCTTTTGACAGCGTTACCATTTCAGGCTCTGAAAATGATGTAACTATTTTACTATAATAAAATAATTACAATTTTTCACAGAGGAATCTAGGGCAGTAGGCTATGGTTCATAAAAAACACTTGCTTTGGCAAACATTTTACCACTCAAAATAAGAAGCAATTTATTTAAAATTATAAAATCTCTTTTGCACAATGTTRCAAACCTTATTTTAAGTACTGGCAGCGTTCCTGAATGTGTCTGAGCACACCATCACCTCCATGGAACACAGTTTAAGTCTTGTCAGATTTGCCCACTCGAAACTTTGTTGTGAATATTTTAAACATAGGCTGTTGCTGTTGAGCCTTTGCTGCTAGTTGTAGAGGTGGCATGTATTTATACTACATTTGCAGGGAAAGAGTTTATTTTTCATCTTTCAGTGCTAATGAAGCTGCTAATGAGGAGAGATACATGGTTTGTTGGTATCCAAAGAACAATTCACAGGTCATTTCTTAAGTAGTATTAAACATGCTAGTAAGGGATGCTAGGTGCATGTGCTGCTGGGTCTTTAATTGCAAACAGCAGAAGCAAACCCRAAATAATAAAATTCTTTGCTGTTAGCTGCAAAAATGCTTTCACATAAAATGTCACTTGCTATAAATTCCCTAAATTTGCTCTTTTACAATAAGCACAAATGCTACCCGTTAGCTCAGCAGCAGCCACTTGCTCAGCTTGGTCTTTTCAAGCTTGTTCTAAGAAGCAAGACTGATTTAATGTTCAGTGACTTTTGTTTGGAGGCTGCCTGTGTTCCATAGTGTTCTGTGCCTTGTAGGTGTCCCTTTGTCCCTCCAGAAAACCCCCTGTAACTGATAGCTGAGCCCAGTGTTCTGTGTTCTGGGGCTGCTCCAGGTATCCACACACCCTGAGGAAGGGAAACCTGCTTTTTTCCCAAGAAATGATTACACTTCCYTCAAATGTGTTTGCATTTTATTCTGTACCTTTATTCAGTTTTCCTCACTGCCTTTGGGACCTTGTGTTGATGTGTCCTCTTGTGCTGTACAAACCTTGTAGGGTGGGTATATTAACACCAGATGGACCTTTCAGATGTCAGGGTGATTATAGCAAATGCTCAGCTCAGTCCTAGTTACAAATTTCTARTGTTTTAGACTCCCTGTTTGTATGAAGAACGAGAGAATTTTTTTCCAGACTTGCTTCTGCTGTGCCCATTGTCACCTGTGTGTGTGTGACATCCTGCAAGTGCTTGTCAGGTGAGCTCCAGAGTTGAAAACTCTTTGCCCAGAATGAACTGTGTGTTCATTCTGCCCGAGTCTGTCCCTTACAGAAAACACTCTGTCTTGGCCTCTGGTGCAGGTTATTTCCTTTGTGCCAGCAGTTCCTCTTGGAACAGTYTCTAAATTCAGGATGATTTCTGTGTCTCAGAGTTTAATGCACACACTACAACAGATACTTGGTTAAGTTTACATCCTAGTCCGTAGGAATCTCCTTTGGTGTTAAATGTAGTTTTGCTTCATCCAGCTGAATTTGAGATGACAACAACAGTGGAAGTTCTCACCCCTGGAGAGCAGAGATATAACAAAGCTTTTGGTGGAGCACCTATCAGTGTGGTTTGGGGCTTTTTTTTTTTGACAAAGAGTTGTTGGAATCCTTCTGGCAACCCCATCTTGTATTTCTGCTGAATTCTGACTGTTTTGTCATCTGCATGCTACCTGCCATGTGGCACATTTCATATACTTGTTTGGCAAAGGAGAGGAAAATACATCCATGTTCTGCTTTAAAAATAGTGCTGCCGTCTGTAAGACCACTTGTGTTGTGTGGGGGGATTGCAGTGCTAACACTGTCTCTGGAGGCAGATTGATAGCTCCAGAATTGCAGTTTTGGGCTCTGTGTGTGTGAATCAAGTGATAAAACAGCCAGGAAACCTGAAAATTAATTCATATGTTCTGTGTAAGTTTGCTGGGTGGGGGGGCTTTAATCTTTTGRACTACTTTTTGGTTAAAAATTACCATTATTGCAGAGGAAGGGCAAGAAGCTTCATGAGAAGCTGAGTTGACTCCAGTGGGTCARAAGAGGTGGCTGGGACCTTGTTTAGCAGGAGCAGAGGCTGTTTCCAACCCAGGGTAGTGGAGACCAAACCAGAAGCAAGAAACTCTTGTTGGCAGCTTCAGCAGCTTCCCTCCAGAGAGCCACAGAGGGCAGGCACACGAGCAGCATTGCTATCAGGAATATAAATAAATATACATTTGTCTGTATATTGGAACCAGGGTGGTTTAGTGTTGGTAAACATGCAGGTTTTTYAGTTTGAGACGTTTCTTTGAGCTTACTTGTGATCTTTGTCCTTCAGGAGGCTCTGTGGATATTTKGCTTGTGTCTCTGGCTTATATTTCCACTTCATTCATTCCATCCTGCCCCTCCTAACCCATCCCTGTGTTCTTTCACGACTGTAATGAATTAATGATTTTATGTAAATGTGCTGTTTGATGGACTGAGGAGGTGTGCCTTGGGACTTGTTTAAGCTATCACATAGGAAATGCATCATCTGCTTCRTGTTTTCTGCAATTGCACTCGGTTTCATTTTTCCTTTATTGCTTTTTCTTCTTCTCTAATTCTTTTTCCCCCTCAAAACAGTTTTTTAAGCATGTTTAGATCTTTTGCCTGGATTTGAGGATTTAATTCTATTTGTCCATCCCTGTTATTTTCCACCCTAAATGTGAAGGGAGAAAAGCAACCAACCCTGCATTACATACCTGATTGCTATTCAGTTCCCAGGGGAGAGGCACTGAGAGCTAAATGCAAGGGCTGGAGGTCTGGGCTCTCTGGTTGGAGTCACTGAATGTCACTAATTAGAGCAGAGTAGTCACTTACATATTTATTCATGTTTCAGAACATTTAGTGAATCAATTGAGTGAATGAACTGGGGCAGCTTCAGTTCTTCTTGTGTTGAATTTGCTGAAGGAYCAACCCCCAAACCTTACATGCTTAACCCCCAAATCTATTGTGGTTGGTTTTTTGTGCCTTGCTGGTGCAGACCAGTATGGATGTAACAAAACTTCATTTCTATGTGACTTTTACATGAAGCTTATTCCCCTCCCCTGTGGAAAAGGAGCTGATTCCCACCTCTGAGATACTTGCCAAAAATAAAAATAATTTATTCTGGTGTGAGGAAAATAATGTTACCTTTAAGGCCATCCTCACTGTTCTTGATGGATTCATTTGCCTAAAGCTTAAATTAAAATCCTGGCAGGACTTGAAACCAGGACAACAACCACTTGTGCTGGTGCACGAACAAACCACCCGGAACAACCTTGGTGGATTTTTTTAGCCGGTGCAGATGGATTTCCCCCGTAAACACCTTGAAGTGTTGCCTTTCACCAAAATCCCATCTGAATTTAGCTCCTAACTGATAATAGCTSCTTTAGGGGGTGGGAGCAGGCTGGTGACAGCCTCCTGGTCCCCCCTCCCTGGGAGATTTGCATTCCATCTGCTCTGGCTGTTGATTAGCAGCATGCCRGCTACATGAGCAGTGCTTCTGGATGCTGCGGTCATCTGTTGTGATAAAATTCTTCTGTGAGGACACAACCACAAAGCTCAAAGCATGCTATGGGCACTGAGGATATCCATTTTGGGGCTTGCTGCTCTGGGGAGTTTGGCTGGAACATGGATGGCTGGCTCCAGGTTTCCCAGAGCACGTCAAAAGCTTTGGTGGATGGAACTTTTCCAAGCTTTGGTGGAGCTCTGAGCTCCTCGTGCTTCCTGCAGCTGCACTTTGGGATGTTTGTCCCTCCCATTCTAGTTGTATCCCCCATGCTTTAAATAAGGATCAACCTTTAATTGTACAGTTTTTGCAAAGAAGGTTTCAAGTCAAGCAGAGTTCAGCGTGGCAGTGTCTCATTAAGTGCTGCCTGGCAAATTGCTGTGTACAGCGCACAGGTTTCTTTGGAAAGATATCCCATGTTTTTACAGATTTTTTTGTTCAAGTTTATTAAAAGTCCTGTTATCCTGTCCTTTTGCACAGCTGATGCTGCAATTGGGACTTAAATTTAGGCTTTTTGCCACTGTCAGGAATAGGGGTAAAATAGAATTAAATGTGGTGGCTCTGTAACACRTCCTTTGAAATGTAAATAAGAAGTGACTTAGGAAGTTGGGCCATTGAGTTTTTTACCCTCAGCATACTTCGAGTTTGTGTTCGGATGCAGAACCTTTCTGTTGGCAGTTACTTCTGCAGTTTGTGTATTCCCTTCCCACCAGGTTTTGTTTGGGAAGTAATAGAAATTACTGAATGGTTCCTTTTCCCTTTTTATTTAGCAAGYGCCAGCAGTGCTGTGCATTGAGCCTGAGGGAGATGTGGGGGGAGAAAAATCACATGCCTCTCAATCTTTCTTCTCATTTGGGGTATAAATATCCTTTTCAGAAGGATTCATTCCAGTTCCAGTCTGGCAGGGATGCTCCAAGAGGAGATACCCAGCCCGTGTGGTTTCTGGCTAGGGACTTGTGCTGTGCAAAAKGAAAGAAATTAACTTGGAAAACAGACAAACAAACAAGTGCAGTCCTGATCTCTGCTGCATTTTAATCTTAAACTAAAATTACCCCTGGAACACAGTAGCTCTGTTGAGGAGTTGAAGTGGGCATTTCAAATCAATCCCTTGGAAAGGCTGTTTCTTCTCCCCTTGAAGGAAGGACATTTGAACTGGAGCTTATTCCTTCCATGTACTTAAATCATACCAAAGTGGCAGCTGAGGAATGCTGCTTTTGCTTGAATTGGATTTAAACAAACCCTCTAAGTGCAGGGTTGAGCAGAAGGGAAGGCAAGRGATGCTACCTGAGCATAGGAAGAAAACAACTCCAAACTTGTGGGGACCTGCACYGGAGAGCTTCTGCTTATCTTGAATTTACCACAGTGTCTCCAGGCATGCTTCAATCCATGTGCTTTAATTAATACAGAGGGTAGGGCTCAGCTGGGTGGCTGTGCACTGCATGAGCAAGGGGGAATATAACCTTGGGTAGGCTTTGTAGTGTTGTGGAGAGGCTCCTCCAACATCTGTTGCTGTAATAATGTAAGAATGAAAGCAGAAGAATTGCTGCCTTGAGTGGAGAGGCAGCTACCTTAATGTTAATTTGCTGGTGTTTTAGCTAGAATGATATAATTTAAAAAGAAAAATATTGGTTTAAATGGTGCAAAATGCTTAGGAGGATGTTGTTGTAAACATTTATGAGAACTAACAATCTGTTCTGTTCCTGAACATGATCTGACTGTAAGGCCCTCTGGTAAAATCTTGCRCAGAGCCACTCTCAAGCTCTGTGTCATTGCTCTGAGATACCTCAAAAATATATTTTTCTTCATCTGATAACTGCTTGCTTATTATCTTCTTGCCAACTGTTTGCCTTTACTAGCTAGTAAAATAAAAAAGGAGAAATGAATTTGAGTAGTGTTGGCTCCCTGGGGGGAAATGAAACCATTGAGAGCACGTTTGAAGTAGGTTTGTCTTTGTACCATGTGCTCACCATACAGGGAGCCTGTTGTTGCTTCTGCATCATTTGTTTTGTCTTTCTGGTTATTCTTAATATTAATTGGAGTCTTTCCCAAGACAGTTCTGTTAATCTTCCTTTTGTCATTTCCCTCCTACTCCTGCCCTCAATATCTCCAATGAACATGTTCTCCTGTGTCTGAAAAGAGCTCTAAAAGTAGCATTGTTGTTGCTTTTTTAATGGTGATGGTCCATTTATTCACCTGTTAGGTTTTTTTTCCTCACCAATGCTAATGTTTCTAATTGTTTGCTTAGCATCTGAATTTTATATGTGCTGTAATTGTTATAAGGATGCAAACAGTTTCCTGCAGTGATGGGTATATGTCTCTTATCAGCTCCAATTATGCAAAATGTTTTCAATTAGCTGTAATTCCCTTCCCTGCCTCCTCTCAAACACAGGGAGCTGAGCAGGGTCTCTCCAGGGACACCGGTGTGCTTTTCTGGAGCAGCCTTTCCCCTTCCACATCCCATCCTGTCCTGGCAGCCTGAGGATCAGGAAACACACTCTGCTATTCTTTTTGTTTTTCAAAAGTTAAAATACTCCTAACCACACCATTTCCCTGAAAGTTTCCAGTGTTTTAAAGGAGGAGATATTCACTCCATCTTTATAATCCCACAGTTTAGCCATCAGCAGTGGGAACACCCTGAACTGTGAAGCTTTTCCTTGAGCTGTGCAGAGCCATAGCAGGTGGTAAAGTGCTTTTTTCAGTTCTGCTACCCACCAAAGGGGGATGCTTTGGTAGATGGACTGATGGCCAGATGTGGAAGGGCGATTTCTGTGGTGTCTTTGCACAGATCAGYTGCTGAGAGCTGACCAAAATGTTCCTGTAAGCCTTGAGGTGGTTCTGGCTCTGAGGTCCCCACCTCTGTGTCTGSTGGAAGGTGTCCCTGCCCATGGCAAAGGGGCTGGAACGAGATGGTCTTTAAGGTCCTTTCCAACCCAAACCCAAGTTCAATCTGTCTTAATTCAATAATCCAGACATTCCCTGTGCTTTTATCAAGGGTATGGGCATGTGAATCCAGCTCCAGTGAGTTTTGCTGGCTTCTCCAACATCTCCTTGTCAGCTGAGCTGTGRGGTGGTGCCTTGAGTCATCTCCCATCTCAGGAGTCCAAGCAGGTGATGTGATATTCCATTTCAATCAGTCTAACTCTGCTGCCAGAGCAGGGATCTCACTCTCACCACCTCCTCCCTGCATGCAAGGAGTTCTTTCAGAGGGCTAAACCACAGGAAAGGGCTTTATTGATCAGTTTGGTTGTTAATGCCTTTCAGTTTTAATGCTGGCTTGTTCTTTAAATACCAGATTAACTTCCTGAACTGGTTCACTGTGGGTAAGCAGCAGCACCAGAGCAAGGAAAAGRGAACTGTGTGTGTGTGTGGAAGAGAGGGCATAAAGGACAGCCATAACTGCTGCTAAAATTCCCCATAACTCCCTCTCCATGTGGTTTTCCTAGGAAAAATTCAATACATATATCCATAAAAAGTGCACTGTATCAATGTTCCTTTAACTGACTGTAATCTCAGTTTTGTTTTAATTCTTTTCTTCTTTTGGTTATGTCAGATGCTCTGACAGTTTTTTGTGCAGTTTTAATGAGAAGGAAATTGTTGCTGCTCAGTAAAATTCTGGAAGTAAAACTATGAAAGCTGGAGGCTCAATAAAAGGAGCATAAACAGTAATTTTATTATGAAGCTTTATTTCCTGACAGAAACATTTTTGACTTGATTAAAATAATCACAATATCAAACTAATCTTTCTTGGTAAATAACAACACACATTAAAGATYAGAAAGTTTCCTTTTATATCTCTTTCCATGCCATCTTCCACCTTCATTCAGAAGATGGGGCAGAGAAAGGATATTTGTGGATTTTRGGGTGATGGATTTTTTTGATTTTACTTTGATTTCCTCTTGCTCTGCTGCATTTCCAGTCCCCAAGGTCTTCTCCCCATGCAAGTCCCCAGTGTTCCATCACTGCTTTGTGGGCTGGCCCAGARCTCCCCAGCTTGGGGTGATTTTGCCTTGCCTTTCCTGGAGCCTACATTTATATTTAATAAATGTAAAATTTAATTGTTGCTTGGCTGAAAGGTTGGGAGATTTGTCCTGATAATCAGCAGAGGGTTTGCTGAGTTTTTCCAGGCTGGAGGGAGAGGTGGAGAAGGTGACTGTAGAGAAAAATTTAAGTTTGAACTCTGAGCAGCTGATTTGATATCGACAATTCTGGTCTTGGTTTTCCATGCTGCTGTGTGCTTTTCTTTTATATTTATCTTCTTGGTTTAAGGAACAAACTGGGCAATTTAGGGAAGTGTCCTTATTTCCATCCATGGGTTTTAGCAGAAGGAAGGTTTTCCAGATGGGTTTGTAGCTTCATAAAACACAGCTGTGCTTATTTACTTGAGGTGCWTTCAGTGGATCTTAAGAGCATGAACAAGTACTGCTAAGTTTTTCATTTGGTGGCCCTGTCATTCATGAAAAGGGAAAAAAATATCACCTTGGATGCAACGTTGCTTAAATTAAAGGCTGATTAAGAGAGAATGTAATGGATTTTTTTCCTTTTATTTGGGTTTTTTTAAAAATTCTTTCTTCCTTAGGGATTTTTCTTGCTTCTGGTTGCGTCTATAACTCTGTTTCTTCAGGGAGGTCCCAACTCTCATAGGTGTCCTCCTCACACTGGGCACCACTAAATGTTGAGTTTTATTTATTTTTTTTTTAAGGTTGAGATTAAATGTGTGAGATGGTATTTTTTGTTTGGACTTAGATGTTTATTAATTCTTACCTGTATTACAGTCTCACAAGTTGTGAGTTTTATAGTATTTCATTCTAATTAGCTAAAAATTGAGACATATTTCTCTTAGTACAAGGTTTTTTAAGGATAAAGTGTCTAATTGAGAAATGATACTGAAATTATTTTTAACTTAATAAATAACTCGTGGCTTGTAATGTGGACTTTTTTATTTAATTATGCAATGCTACTTGAACTCATGAAGAAGAAGGTGAAGAGGAAGGTAAAGAAGAAGTATCTGCCCTAAAACTTCCATCTTGCTGTATATATTACTATRTTCTAAAACCTTAAACTAAGTTTTCCACCATGTGATATTGTACACTTCTATTGTACCCATAATCTCAGTTTTAYCACTCAATTTTGGAAGCCTTCTCCACGCCGTCAGGTCAAATGCTGTGTTCTCTTGGGGGCAGAGCCTGTCAGCACAGAAAATCTAAAATTCTCAGGTTCCAGCAGGAGTGGATGGCAGTGCTGAGCTGCTGTCTCATTTAGCATCAGCCAGAGGAGCAGGGACCAGTTCAGATCTCATCCATAAGAGGCTGCAACATCTCTGCTTTCCTCCACCTCTGGTGTGCAAACTGCGCTCTGGGGTTTTTGTGCAACCATAATTGCTGCTCTCCTGTCTGGCTTTAATGAAAAGCAGAGCTGGAGGCAGCAGGTGAGCAGCTGGAGGAAGGTGCAGGTGTGTTATGCAAGCTGGGAATGTCCTGSTGTGATCCTGGTAATCCCACAAAGCTGTGGGATCTCTGTTTGCATCWCTGGCTGCTTGGCACCACCAGCAGACGTGGCCTGGGCAGGTTCYTGTATGTACCAGCTGAGTAACTCAAGCCTGCTGCTCTCCATTCTTTGTCCTGGAGCAAAGGTCGGGGTGAAATTCGACTCTCAGTTCCTGTTGACTGTCTTTCCTTCACCCTGGGGTGTGTGCCTGGGCTAGCTCACTGGGAGGCTTCTGCAAAAACACRTGTGAATCTTCACTTTTATTCTTCAAAAAGGAGACATTTCAGGGTGGTTGTTAGCCAGGGAAAGTGGGTATTGATGTCCCTGTATGATGTCTCCTGGCATCCAGGTCTGTCATCCTTTATTATCAGTATTTTTATGGTAGCTTTTGAAATACTGCTGGGCATTTGTGCTGCTTTTCTTTAATTTTTTAATTTTTTTTTTTAAATCACAAGTTTCTGCCTAGCTGCCCTTCAAATCTGAGCTCTACCACATAGGCTCAGTTTTATAATTCTCTCTTAATGGTACAGAAGTGAAGCATTAGTGACTCTCCTGGGATAGCTGACAAAGACTGGCACTGCCTTCCTTGCTTGCAGGAGGAGTTATGAGAGGTGGGTGCTTGTTTAAACTGCAAAACCTTGGGATTGTCTCCTCACACGTGGCTACTTCGTGGCCTGGTTTTTCTGCACCTGAAGTTCATACCAGGATGCTGTCATTGCTTTGGAATCTGTGYTTACAGAGTCACTACTATAAATAATTTATAGTAGACACTTGGTTGGATGTCTAGCTCATAGGCATGTTGTAGAGGTTGCTTTTTCTTTCCAGCTAAACACACCAGCTGTAAGAATCTGGCTGGTTTTCCTTGTAAGATTTCAGTGATAGAGTCTAAAAACTAAAGCAGCAGGATTTTTRTCAATCTGAAAATTGTAATTTCTAAAGGTATTTTGGAATAGGTTTTGTTCACTCACAACAAAATGGTGAAGCAAAACCGGAGAGAACTTGTGTTGGTGACTGGCAGCAGTTCTTGTCCCCTCCTTCCCCTGCMCACACATAAATCCTGCATGTGCAGGCAGTGCCAGCCTCATTTGCTGCCTGAGTGGTCACTTTTTATTGCTAGGTTTAAGGCAATAATTTAATAACCAGATCTAATGTGGGCTAAAGGATTTGTTCAGTGGAGAGCTGACCAGCTCATCTGTGCTGGCTCACAAATGCAGGTATAGCCTGCTTTGAATTTTCTTGACATTTTTAATATCAACTAGCTCAAGAAGCTTCTTCCCTGATGATTTGACAGTATTTTAATTTGAGGTCCCCTTTTGGTGGATGGAATAAATTCCAGAAGAGATGCACACCATGACACGTGCAGCTTGCAGCTCAGATGTTAGGGTGGAATAACATGAACACAAATGTTCCCTTATTTGCAAGCAGATTTTTTTGTTGTTCCTTTATTTATTTGGCTTCCTTCTTCTTCCTACAGCAGGAATAAGTCCTAGGAAGAAACTTCTTACTTAAAGCATGTAAAAGTCTGTACAAGCAAACTTTTATTTGCCCAAAGATGGGACATAGATGTTCATGAAAGTTTCAGTAAATAATCCAATTTGCAGCTGACCCAAGTGAGAAAGGGATTTGCTTTATGGAAAAACTTCTCCTTCAGAAAAACACCCAAATAAAACACCAGGAGTATAAAGATTATAATCTCAGTCCTTGCATSAAGGGACTTTACAGTCTGATTTTTTTTACCTGCAGAATTTCACTGTGCTGTGTAAAAAGGTTGGGGAAATGAGAATTTTGGTGCTGCGGATCTGTCAAGGGTATGAGAGAATTGTGATGGTTGAGTAGACAGACAAAGCTGATGGGATTTTGGAGACAGATACATGTTTTCATTATAGTGACCCACTTTTTAGTGTCTTGAGTAGCAATAAAAGTGGCTTTTTCTTTTTTTTTTCTCTAGTGTGCCACTGAGCCTAGAAGTCTAAGCAGTTACTGTCTTTATAGAAACAAGAAAACTAATTGTTTTCTAATTTTTTACTAATTGTTTGCTAATTATAATTAACAAAAAATTGTTAACTTTTTCATAACACAGATCTGTTGCTGTAGTCCTAGTTGAGTGCTGGGTACAGCATATGGAAAAATWAAAAAAATTAGTGTATTCAAAGTGGTGCTGATGTTAAACTTGTGATCACCTGTTCAGTATTATTTGATGTGTTTAATGCCAATGTTGAGCTTGATTTTTATTTTTATTTGAGTAGATTTCAGATGCCTCCTCATAAATCATATTGCCTCCTCTGTAGCTAAAGTGTTGAAACAATATTACTCAGATAGAGCTGTTTTGTGGCAAACAGAAGGTGATTCAGAGAACTACACCTGTGCTGATCTCTCCACAAAGCTAATGAATCTTTTTAAATTAAATGCTCTTTAAAATTCAGCATGATAAAGAGTAGAGGGCTTATTAAAAATTATTATTTTAAAGGGCACTGCTCTAACAAAGAAMACTTTTACTGGTGTGTTCTTGCAAGGGAGTGAGTGAACAGAGCTGCCTGGGATGCTGATCATTTGTTTATAGACTACAGCAGCAGAAAATGAGAAATTACATGAAAAGTTGAGAGGAGGACTGAGAAATGAGTGCTTGGGACAACTTAGGGACGTCATTTGGATGTTATTTTTTCAACTTCAGGTTTTGTTTTAGGTGTGCCAACATCTGAGCTCTCTGCAAACCTGAAAATGTGGCAGTGGGGAGTGCATCCAGATTGCTGCTGCTTTGGGCAWTGCAAGTAAAAGCAAGAGATGTGCAGGCTTCCTGTGGGTTTTTCTTTAATTCAGGCCAGGGAATCCATGRGAGGATGAGGTCTGGAAGGTGCAGTATTGATCAGACAGTCTGCTTGGAGCTGAGGGTGAATGCAGTATGAAGGCTACAGAAAAAGRACAAAAGGAAGGTTAGGCCAGCCCTCCTTGGCAGCTAGAGCTGGATGCCTTTTAGAAACAGCCCCTGTTGTCATGGAGCTCCTGAAGCCAAGGCCAGGGGTCTGGCACTGTCATTTTCTCATGGCTAAACAGCCTTGTCCTGTCCTAGCCTTGGGGGGGAAATAAATAAATGAATAAATAAATAAATAAATAAAGGCAGTAGCCTTGGCAGCGCTTGTCTATTATTGCAGCTCAAAGACTGAACTGCAGTGGGACCAGCACCAAAGGGAARCCTTTTCTGCACAGAGATTCCTGATTTTTAAAATTTATTTATTTATTTTAAAGTCTGGCATCTACCCTGGCCTGCAAAATATCTTTTATAAGGCAGCATTTGACATTTGGAGAGGGATTTTGAATAGTTTATGTAGAACTTGCTTTCCTCTGAGTCAGCAGTGTTTTGAGGTTGAGATAGAGACCTGAATTCCTAATCTCAAGGGTTTTGGAAGGGCTTCCAGTAGGAGCTGGTTTGTGTTCAAAGCCCATTTTCCTGTTCTAAACTTTAGATTATGGTCAAACTGTTCAACACACTTATTTGTAATTTCTTGAACTGGTCAATAATTTACAAAACAAGATATTAATTGTTATTGTTATTGCAATTGTTATTTGGCATTGATTATGTTAGTTTACCTCTTTGTTGCTTTGCTGAACTTTTTGGTCTCTTAGAAGGTGCTGTTTTGTTTGCACAGAAATATTTGTGCTTGACTTTATGGACAAAATGTATATTCCATCCTTAAAGAGATTTTTTTTTAATCCTTTGGTAGTTCCAGTGCTGCAAGTTTAAAAACTTGCTTGGTCTTACTATTATTTTGTGAATGCACTGAAACATAAAAGCAAGGTGTGGTGGAAGAGGTTTGGAAGAGGAAAGCAGTGAGCCTGTGTATTTATTTCTTTATGACTTATTTTTAAGTGCAGGAAATGCTGGTTCCCCCATGTCAGAAAGCACCTCGAGATAAAATTTTCTGCTAGACCTGRGTAAGCTCTTTGTGCTGGAGAATTTGCCTTTCAGGTCCATCCTTAAAGAGTCACCTCTGCTTTGGTGCCTCCTGATTACTATTACTTGCAAAGTTTCAGGCACCTAGTGAATGAAATCTCTGCATTTTTGGTATTGCATAATTGTAATTTCTGCTGCTTCACCCCCTCCCCTGCTTGTGCTTTGCTGTCAGATTTGGAAGTCTTGSAGGCAAGTTCAGATCAGCTTTACTGGGAGGGCCCCAGGCTGGGATGTTGTAACTGCTGTGACTCTGCTGTTAGGAAGAGAAGTTGTTTTTTTATTTTCTGTGCCTGTGGTGCTCAGGCTGCCCACGAGGAGGGATCCATGTGGGAGCTCTCTGTGGAGTGGGATTGCTCATCCTTGGTCCAGAGCCCTGGAGCAGGGCTGGAGTGACCTCCAGTGCAAGCAAGGAGGAGCCCAAGCCCTGTCATCCCAGGGTTTGTTTGCTCCAGGGAGGGAGTTCTCATCCTCAGGAGTAGCCACAGAGCTGCAAGGATAATGACTGGATAAGAAAAGAACCCCGGGAGCCAAAGCTTGGAGTTTGGAACAGGCTTCGGGGCCCTTGAGAATTCTTCTCTACCAGCCCTTGGGTGGTGGAGTTGTAAACACCAGGCAGAACTGCTGCTTTTCTCTCTGACTACTCTTTAAAGCATCATCAGACTCCAAAAGAAGTCAGACTTCTTCCAAAGTTGCCCCTGCACTGCAGTTTTGTGTTGTGTTCTTTGCTCTTTCMATACCATCCCTTAAAAATGGTACTGACATTTGTGTGCTTAATATCAGAGCCAAACCAGAAAAATCTAAATGTTGACATTTTKTATTTAAATATTCTCTTGAGGTTGGTTTTGCCTAGAAATTAATGCTAAAAGAAAGAGATTCTTGGTTATGACAGTCCAATATGTGTATGTGGTAGTGAATGAAACTTCACTGTAGTCATTTGTCTTCTCAATTTAATAACATTTATTTCAACATCTGTTTGAATCTGGTAGAATCAGCATCCCTGGAAGTGTTCCAAAAGCATGGATGTATCACTTGGAGACATGGTTTAGTGGTGGGCTTGGCAATGATTGCATTCRCTCATCTTAATCCAACCCAAAGCAATTCTGTGGTTCTATGGTCTGCTTCTCAACGTTGTTGAGACCATAATAAAATCTTAATTTTCCTGTTTGTGTTAACASTAACCCTTGCAATCTGTGAGAGTGCATGAAGATTCAGGGGCTGTAACTATGGGAGGGTATGAAGAGTCTGCTTTGCTTCAGYGTTAGGAACATTTGGTTTTTGACAGTACTGAAATTGGTAATTATAGCCTGTCTTGATTTTTTTTTTTACTCATTAAACTAATTTCTTAATTACTAGAAAATGCATTCTGTCTTTGAGATTCTGCACTATATTTTTTATTACAACAAGGTGACTGAATAGCTGCTTTAATTTCAAGTTTTGACTTTAATTATGGAATTGTATGTAGTGCTTGCAGAAGAATTAAAACTGTTCCAGAGCAGTGGGGTGAAGGAGAGCTGTGGATCTGATCATAATCACAATAATTTAGGCCTTGTCCTTTCAACTTTGTTTATGAGAAAAGCTTTTATTTTCCAGGAGGGAAGCKTCCACACAGTCTTCTGTATGGATTTTAGTATGCTGTGAATCTATGTTTGTATTTGAAGGATTAGCCTGATGAGAAAGTGGGAATGGTGGCTGAAGCCAGTGAGTCTTCCTGGGAGATCAGGTGAAGGCTTCAGTTAAAAACTTGATGTTTTCCTTCTGAACACAAATGTTTGCCAAGCTGGAATGRACACTTAGGGTCAGCTTCGGTCTTTGAAGCAAAAATGGAGTTGTGAGATCTGAAATATTGCRCTTGGAGGATCAAAAAGGTGATGGGAACTTTGGCCAGGGTGCTGTTATGAGCATGTCCTTCTCTGTCTTGGTGCAATTCCTTTGACAAGCCAATAGGTGTTCCCTCCAGCCCTTTGGACTTGGTTGTTCTTCTTCCCCTGCATGGCACAAAGATGGTGCATTTGCTCTGAAGGACTATTCCCATGGCAGCCACTTGTAAAATTGTCCCTATGTCCTTCTGTTACAACTTCTTTGTTTTTCTMTTTTGTTTTGTAGACACAGATGAGGACACGGTGAAAAGATGTTTTGCCACGTTTGAAGAGAAATTCTTCCAAACCTGTGAGAAAGAACTTGCCAAAATCAACATTTTCTATTCAGGTAAGGTGCTTATTTTGTGTGTATTTGTGGAAAATTCTACAACAAAAAAAGGGCCTGAAGGTCCCAAACTTTCAGGATAACCACAATGGTGAGGCAGGTCTACCATCAGSTAATTAGAGGGTGAGTTTGTGTGGAAAACTTCTCTGGTTTAATCACAGATCTGGAGCTCAACCCTGGTATTAACCTGGCTAACCCTGCCTGGAGGGAGAATGAATGGCAGATGATTTCATTTCTTTGAACTTTCAAGGTATCCTGCTGAACTTTATGGAGATGCTCTTCAAACTAAAGGGCACAGTCTTTTAATTTATTTTTTTTAAAACAATCTCCTGGCCATGTTTTAGGTGTGCTGAGCCTCCTAGCTGGTGTTTCCTGAGCTTCTGCAGGAACAGCTCTCGTGGCTTTGCCTGTGTATGGTCATCTTGAAGGGTCCAACAAGTTTTTAAACACTGAGCTCTCACTGAAACCCCTGCAGCTTTCTGCACAAATCYAACAAAATCCAGCAGCAGTTGCCATGGGCTGTGTATTTTGAGTRAAAATGTTGTGATGGTAAGAGTGGGGATTTCTAGGTGTCGCATACCAAGTGCTGGTTTTTGTTGTTTCCTCTGCAAAAGTTGCCTTCCCATCCTGTGTTTTGAAAGCAACTTTAGAACGGGTTAATTGGAAATTCACCCTGTAAAATTGCTACAAAAGGSTTGGTGTGCTCTGGCTCCTGCCATTACACTTCAGATGATTTTCAGCCTCTTTTGGTGAGGTTTAAAATGGGGTTTCAGCTAGAAAAGCATTTAAATGTAGATACAGCRGTGCATTGGCTTCCTCTTAATATGTTGATGTATTAACTTGGTGCTATAAACAGGATTTGCACCACAATATGGTAGCCTTTTTTTAGTTCTGATTTGAATCTGATAACAAAGGCACAGCTGAATTGTGCAAAAATATTTTCATAACCATTGGGTGCTGATTTTATTGCTGGCTCTTTTACTGCCTGCCAGGATCTGGGTTGTGAACTTGAGGAGAGCTGAAAGCATGATGGATGCAGTGGCTGAGCACTGCAGCTTCCCTCTGCTCAGCTTCCATCTAGGGAAGTAAATCTCCTTGGGGCTGGCTGTGCCTGCTCTCCCAGCTCCCTGGAGCACAGTGGGTGTCCAGACAAGAGGCAGTTTGTTAGGTAAAATTGATATTTTTTATTAGGTCAGCTGGGTTTTACACTTTGTAGGCATTTTTCTGCCTGCAGTTCATACGTACCTAACTCAGAGCACTGCTCTGTGTTGTTTCCCTGGGAGATCTTGTGCTTCTATCCCAGACCTGAGGGTTTTATGCTCAGAAACTTCCTTTCTGAGCCATATCAGATCCTGTGCACTGGGAGCTAGACTCTGTGCAGGAAGTTCTGTCAATTTAGATGCACAATACAGATTATAATTTCCCCTAATGAGGACCTGCTGCCACACGTGCACCCACAAGCACACACCCATTCCAGCATTGTTTAAAATGGCATTAATAACATAGGGTAGGGTTGGTTTTTTTGGTGTGTTTTTTTTTTTTCCAAGCTAGCTGTCATTTCAAAAAGTTGAAGGAGAGAATACATGTAATTTGACAATCTCCTGTGATAAGATTAAAATAAAGCTTTTATTTGCAGAAGAGCGACGTGACTTTCATAGAATGGAARCCCTGTTATTAGGGTTATTAGCATTGAGCTGCAGCAAGAAATGTTCCATCAGTGCTTCCTACCCTTGATCCTGTCAGAAATTTGTCATGTTGGACCCTATTGTAACTCCAGGCATGTGTTGGCTTGGATTATGACCTGGCACATCCTATTTATTATAGGTTTAATACACAGCTTATTACACCCCTATCTTTACTACAGTAAATATTGTTCATTTTTCAAGAAARTCAAATTTTCTGTTGATCACTGCTTCATTTCCTCATCATCTTTCCCTAGGTTGAAAGCTCCTCAGTGAGCATAACCCACAGCACAAATAACCTCATCCTCATGGGGTGGCCTGGTCCTGAACCCCCATTCCTCCATGGAACACTGCTGCAAAAACCTTTCCTTGCCCTTCCTTGTGTGCTGCCCTCAAATGTTCCCTTAATTCCCCAGCCCATCAGGCTGGAAAGGAAAACCACCATTAACTAAATCAGATTTGATAAAGAATTTGCAATTTTTTTGACTGTGCTCAAGAAGATCCATCCCCAGCTGAAAGACAGAAGAATTGCAGTGAAATTTTCAGATGGTTCCAGCAGAGGAATGCCTAGTAAATGCCTACACTCTTTTTACTAATARTTCTAATTTATTAGTATTATTTTACTAATGGAAATAAAACAAAAGTAGAAAACAACCAAATAAAACCCTACACGACAATTTACAAAAATTACAAAGCTGGCCTGAGCCACATTTACATCAGTGAAGAGACTGATAAGAGACTAAATAAGCCAAGCTACAACCCACAAAAAAAAAAAAAAGACTTTCTAAGTTTATAATCTCTTTTAGAACAAGAGRTTTTATTGTTTAACATTATTCTTTTTTTTTTACACTAGTAAATACTTTGCCTATAAAATAAACAAGTTTTTTTCCACTTTTCTCCAAATAAGTATTTTTCCTGAACCAATTAAGAAAAAACCTGATTAAATCTACTTTTGAAAAAAACCCTTCAGCGTTCTCTCCCAAATTTACCCTAAACCAAAACACTATTCAAGTGCTAAAGTTTCATCTGTGGCCAGTTTTGGTTTGTGTTWGGGATTTTCTAGATGACAGGTTTGTTATATTTTAAATCACCATCATCAGGACTTGGCTAAACAGTAGCCAGCAACATTTCTGTGGTTAATTTGGGAATTGTTATTTGTAGCAAACCCTGCCTTTAAATTGAGAAGCAAAATATTGAACATAAAATGTACAAGTAGGGAAGGGGAGGAATGCTGAAACTAAAATGTGTAGCTGGCAGGAGGTTCAGGCTGTTGATCCCCTCCTGTCTGGTGGAACAGCCTTTGATCACACCCATGCCCATGTAAATTGGAATCTGGGGGGAAATTTTCCTGATTCCTTGGTGCAACAGTCTTTTTCCCATCATCCTTATGTGTGAACTTTCATTTAAACTTGGAAAATGAAGTCACAAACCAGTTTGGAGCTGCGTAGTTGAGGTGATAACACTTTAGGCTCTTTTAGTCAGGATTTTAGCAGCATTTTTGGGCCAAGCTGCTGCTTCATGGCAGGCACTTTTGTTGAAGTCTGCCACTATTGGGTTTGGATTTCTTGTTAGTCTTGGCCATGCAATTACACTTGAGCTGAGGGTTCTGTGGGCATCAGGTCATGCAAAATGCTGCAACACAAGAGTGGTTCCAGTTTCTAAGCTTTTTTTTTTAGCTCTCTTGTGTGACTTTTTTTTTAAAGTCACTTTTCAGAATGTTAAATTAGTGATAGACAGTGCTAAATTAGTGGCAGGGGTATATGACACTTCAGTGATTTTGGAGTACACTGCAAACGGAGAAATTAATTTCTGTTCTGCTTTGCTGTTTCCCTGGGCAATTCCCTAGGAGGTTTTCAGAACAGCAGCACACTTTGTTTTGTTTTGTTTTGCTTCTGCATTGAGTCTCAATGGTAAAAAAATCATASTTTAATAAGAGGAAATGATTTGTGGATGGGATAACTAGAGTCAGTGCAAGAGAGAGAAGGTGGTGACAGGATGGCTTTTTCTCAGGAGGGGCATTTTTTATGGATAGCTGCAGTCATAAATATGAAATATAAATATTTCAAGGCATCGTATTTTCTTTAAATATTGTGTTATTAGGCTGATGGGTGTTGGGATTTTTCTGGACATAGGGACAATGGAACAGTGCTTTCAATTGAAAACATTAATTTAAACTCTTCCATATCTACTGATTTGATTTAAAGGAAATTTCAGTGTATCACAGATGGTTTAATAAATGTTTTCAATATAGAGAGTGAACTTCTGAGCTTTATTGATATGAAGGCTTTTGATTTGCACAGATATCTGTTCCTTCYTCCCGAGGGAGTTCCCAAAGTGGGGAGGGATTATTGTTTTGGCAGTCTGATCTTGTTGTGGTGAATATTATGTGGTTGTAGGTTGTGGGCAGACAATTCTCACTGTGGGCTGCATTGCCTCTGTTTGCTGGAGTCCTTGCAGCTGTGGAAGTTGCCAGAGAGGAGTTGCCCTTTCCTGCTTTTTAAATCTTCTTCCTTTAATAAAGTTTATAAGCAAGAAGTTTAGAGGTTCAGGCTCCTCTGTACTTGATTTCCTATATTGATCCCCATTTTTTGTTAGGAAAGGCATTCTCCTTTGAGCAAATACCTTATGCACAAATATAAAATTATTTATAGAGTAGTTTTGCTCTWAAAATTAAACAGAACTGAGTTAGACAAAGAGTAAATCTGAGTGGGGAGCAATTGAGAATYATCATAGATTTATGTAAGATACTATTGAAGAGAATTATGCTGACATCCAGGAGGCTGTTGGGGCAGAGCTCTGTGTGGTRGAGGGACCTTGTGGCTCTGTGGTTTCTGGTGCAGTGCTGGATGTCTTGCTGGGTGGAGGTGGCTCCAACACTGTGAACCTGGTCAGCATCTTCTTGGCCAACACCAACACCCCTGCTCTGTGACCCTGCTTATCTACAGGGATGCCAAAGCTGTGACTGAAGCTCAGCAGAGGAAAAAAAGCCTGGAAGGAACCAGTTGTACAGAACAAAGAGAACGATAATGGCCTTAACTATGCTGGTTTTAGCTTTAAAAGGTTGTTATTTAGCCAAAAATATTGTTTTCTGAGAGTACATAAAGCAGCATGTTTAAAGGAACACCTTCTTCATACTTGAGGTGTGAGGAAGACACAGAGAGAGACTCGTTCTGAAAACACATAAAAATGACATTTAAGTGCAGGCTGATGGCCTCTTTAATCAGTAAATAACAAGGCAATGCTTCTAAAGTGAGGAAAAGAGGGATAAATTATTGCAGTGGATCATGTAGAGCAGCCAGCAGTGTTGTAACTCCTGATCAAAGCAGAGCTGTGTTTGTCTGTCGCCGGGAGCTTGGCAGAGGGGCCGTGCTGCTCTCTGAGCAACAAAATTCAGTGTCACATTTGAAGTGTGCGGTTTGTCTTCTTTGATTTCCCTACTGTCACATGAAAAGATAGTAAACACAAAGTCAGTAGTGGGTGCACAGATCTGAAAAACGCTTTGCTTACTCACTGTCATGTTTCATAATATTGTCTAACAGGATTTTTCTCTAATGCTCCTGGTGCACTTGATTTATGTGGGAAAGAGGAGCAGCTTTTCTGTTGTGCTCAGAGTAGATGTGTGGTCAGTGCTGTGGTATTTGGATGAGACCCTAAATGAAGCAGAATTAATTTAGGGTCTAGCCACTGTGGRGAAGCCTGCCCCACTGTCCTTGTGCTGGTTTGCAGTCCCCAGGTACAGGCTGGGCCTCTTCCATCCCTAACAGGTATTTGTGTGGTGCTGGACTGAGCATCCTCTAGAAATCAAAGCTGGGRTGGAAGCTGAGAGGTCTCAGTTCCTGGCTAATGCTTTAGTCTGTGCTGAAGGGACAGCCCCTTGATTTTGACCCTATTAATTTTTTTTTTTTTTGAGAATTTGTGTGTTTTACGTWGGTTTAATGAGGAAAGCTTYCTCTTTTTCTCYACCCCTGTGAGACCRCATCTGGAGTTCTGCAKCCAGGTCTGGGGCTCAYARCACAGGAAGGACATGGCCCCAAGAAGGACAAACACCATTAGAGTGAGTCCAGAGGACTGGAGCTCCTCTGCTCAGACAGGCTGGGAGAGCTGGGGSTGTTCAGCTGGAGAAGAGAAGGCTCCAGAGATCCCTTACAGCCCCTTCCTGTGCCTAAAAGGTCCAAGAGAGCTGGAGAGGGACTTTGGGCAAGAACTTGGAGTGCCATGACAGGGGGGAATGGCTTCACACTGACAGAGGGCAGGTTTGAATTAGAYGTTAAGAATAAATTCTTCCCCGTGAGCGTGCTGAGACCCTGGCACAGGTTTGCCCAGAGAAGCCATGGCTGCCCAATCCCTGGAGGTGTTCAAGGCTAGGTTGGACAAGGAACATGTGGGAGATGTCCCTGCCAATGGCAAGGGGTTGGAATGAGATGGCCTTTAACCCAAGGCAATCTGTGACTCCATCCTGTGAAAAGAGAAATATGCAGAGCAGGGACAGAGRGCAGGTTTGAATTAGACATTAAGAAGAAATTCTTCCCTGTGAGGGTGCTGAGACCCTGGCACAGGTTTGCCCAGAGAAGCCATTGCTGCCCAATCCCTGGAGATTGGRCAAGGCACACATGGGAGATTGGACAAGACACATGGGAGGTGTCCCTGCCAATGGCAGGGGGTTGGAATGAGATGGCCTTTAACCCAAGCAGTCTGTGAATCCATCCTGTRAAAAGAGAAACACGCAGAGCGCTTGAGTTACCGCGCGGTGGGGGAAGGCCGCGCAGCACGGCGCGTTTCGCCCACAGGCACGGCACTGGATTTCTGGGGTGTTTTGGATTTTTGGGGTGGTTTTGGGGCTGGCTGGGCCGTGGCAGGTGACGTTTCCCTCTCRCTGCCCACAGAGAAGCTTGCGGAAGCGCAGCGCAGGTTCACCACGCTCCGCACCGAGCTGCAATCCACCCTGGACGCGCAGAAGGAGGCCAGCGGGGCCTCCACGCTGCAGCGGCGCCGCAAACCCGTCTTCCACCTGTCCCACGAGGAGCGGGTCCAGCACAGGAACATCCGAGACCTGAAATTGGCCTTCAGCGAGCTCTACCTCAGCCTCATCCTGCTGCAGAACTATCAGGTACCCGCTGAGGGCGGCGCTTCCGCAGGGCCCTGCGTGTAAATGTCCCCGTGCTTTGTGTGTCCTTTGGTGCCTCAGGTTTGAGCTTTTGTGTTTTTCAGACTCTGTGCTGCTTTAGTGTGTGGGTCTGGGCTTCACGTGAGGGGATGGTGAGCTCTGTGCACAGAGCAGGGAGACAAAACAATTCCTGCTCCAGCTGGGGACCAAGGACAAATGATCCAAATGTCAGGCCCAAGAGCACAAACACCGTGGGAGAGAGAAAAACAAGCAGGATGGGACTTAATAACCAAAAGCTTTAATTGGACAATTAACTAACTCCAATGGAGTTAATTGGACCAGAACTKATAAAAGTGAGAGACCCCATGACCTGTTGTCCATTTTGTGACCATTTTGGTTCATCTTGGGTGCAGCCCTGGCTGGGCTCTTGTGCTGCCCCAGGTGGATCCATTGAGGCCTTTTAATAAATCCCTACTTTACTCTTTAGCTCTGTCCAACCTCTGTTCTAGGTCAGCCTTCAGAGTTGCCTCACTCAGTTTTTCATTTATTTCTTCCTTTTTGGGGGATCCTAAACACCTCTAAAGAAAAGGCAGGTGGCAGTGCACACCTGGTTGCTTTTAACTGAGCTGGAAGTGCTGAGCTGACCTGCTGAAGGACTTTTCCTTCTTCCTTTTCTGGGCTGGCTGACCCCAGCACCTTTGTCCAGGCAGGACCTCTTCTCTCTGTAGTGTGTTGTTCTAGGCAGGGCAGGTTGGGGAAGAAGSTCTTTTATCTTATATTTGTCCTGAAACTTGAAATCCCAATGTTCTGTTTTCTCTTGGCGTTACCATGGTMGTGGCTGTGACCTTGCTGTATCAGAATTGCTTGCTAAAACATCAATTTAAAAAAATATATATTTTGATTTCTGCAGGATASAGGCTCATTTGCCTTGAGGTATGAAAACAAACCAATCTTTAGTTGTACTTGGGTTTTTGGCTTGGTTGAGATGCTGATCTTGTTCCAAAAATCTTGAAATAAAAATCTGAAGCTGTTAATATATTTTTGGCTGGGCTACCTCTTCTGGAGTTAAATGCTCTGAAATGCTTTAAAATGTTTTACTGTGAGGGGCTCTAGCTTGTTAAATAAGAATGTTGGAGCTTGAAATGACTGCATCTGTATTTAGATCTTTGGCAGATCTTTACTGCAGAATTTTACTAAACAAAAGTCACAGTCAGAACAAATTGAATACCACTCTGCTGTATGGACAGAACTTATTCTTCCAAAATTCTGAGTATCTGTGCCTCTCCTACAGTGATGTTATCTTTGAGCATGTGTCTGGAAACTCTGAGTTTCTTAATAAAGTGCTTTAACTATTAGTAGTAGTTCCTAGTTCAAATTCCTGGGAAAGGTGGAGTATCTGTATCTTCTTAGGAATGGAGTGAAGCAGTATCACCTGCTGTGATTTCTTCACTTACATTCATTTTCTCTTTTRACAGAAGACTTTCAATTACAAAAAATCAATTCTGAGGCTTGATGAAGAATTTAAATAGGGGCTAWCATTGATCATTCCCTTGGGAAATCTTTTCCTACTATTCCTCAGTGTAGAAAGGCAGGTTGCACACTGATATTTTTGCTTTTTGCTTCCATGAGTCCAGACCCACTGTAAGTCTACTAARTATTGATCTAAACCCCATCTGGTTTTTCACACTTTGCAAAGGCAGCAGAGCTGCTTTCTACAAAATAACTCCTGAGAGAGAATAAGAAAAATTCCCTCAAATTGGTATTGAAGTTGAGGACAAGGAATACAAGCACAAAAACAGACATAAAACTAATTCCCAGAGTACTGCTGTTGTTAATCACTCTTGAGCTTAGAGTAAAACAATGAGGAATATTCAAGCTCTTGCAGTTTTGGAGAGAAGAAAAACCAATAACCTGGTGGGATGATGATGTACCTGAGGCCTTCATGTAGGGATAAAAAATGAAATCAACAGCAGCATTATAAATATCAAACTGGCTTTGATGAAATGCTGATGCCTTAATTTGGGTTACAGAGGAAGGAAAATCCACCTGAAGCAAATTCCTCAGTCTCTTAGGGGTGAACAAACACATTCATTCCTGAGGTACACAAACCAACTGTCAAATGCAKCTATGAGCAGTCTCCAGGGCAGCTCTTGCATGTTTAAATGATTAAACTTCTGATAAAATGAATTTATACTTACCAACAATGTATGATTCTAGAATGTATATGTACATAAAAAAATCTATTTGAAATGCTGTGGTTTAGGACAAACAAATGCTGAGAAATTAAGCATATAAGATTTAGTTACTTATTCTGTATATAATATAGTGCATTTATTGGGTGAATAATAGAGGCTGAACCAGTTTCATTAAATTACCTTACTGCTGCATTTCCTGATATATATGAAGAAAGATTTTTGAGTCTCCTCTTTGATTCTACTTGWTGTTGCATTATATTAGTGCCTAAGTTGCACTGTTTGTTGTTTGTGGAGGGGTTTTGGTTGGTTTTATTTTTTGTTTGTTTGTTTGTTTGGCTTTGTTTTTTKGCTTTTTTCTCCACAAAATGCAGCAGAAATGGAGGTCAGGCTTGGAGAAGGCCCCTTGCCAAAGAAAAGCAGCAGGAATAGCAAAATATCAGACTGCAGAAATGATGTTTGTTCTGTTCCACAGTCCCATCACTGTGTGTTCCTTGTCAGAAGCATCACTGTGACCAGCAATGMTTTTATCATGCACTTTGAGGTTGCAGAACTTTTGCAGCCAGAGGATGAAATGCCCCTGGAGAGGTTTTAAGGTGTCTGGTATAAACATATTCCAACCAGATTTAGGCCRGGATTGTACCCATGTCAGATGAAGGGATGTTATTTCAGGCCACAGGAAGGTCCCTGWCCAAAATCATCCTTTTTTTGCAGTTTTTCATGTGAAATTTCTGCTCTCCTTGAGGTGGAATGCTGGCTTTTCCAATAGAAAGTAAATAAAGTCTCTTGTCTGCAGTAAGGAAGATCATTATTGCTTTGGCTTCCTGCTCCTGTCTCCCCAGCCTCATTTCCCACTTAGATGGGAGAGTCTGGCATTAAATCACTCTAAGCATAATTACTTTGAAAATAATTTCACTGAGTAGTTGGTGCCTCTCCCCAGGGCATTAGATTTTGCTGTTTTCTCTGGTTTTCTTTCCAAGCTGCTCTCTAAGCTTTTTTCAGAAGTGAGTCTTGCCATAGTCTCTCTKTGTTTCTGCTGTTGTTTGAATGAAATACTGAGTTTTTTAGGCAGCACTTCCTACACAATGAAATGCAGGATTGCAAACACATTGTGCCACAGAAATTGCTGCTGTTTGRTAAGCTCTGTCTGTCTTAGGTACTGTGCATGGGTGTTGAATCAGGGATCATCTATAACTTGGAAATCAACAGTTGCTTCTTGTTTTAAGCACTGTGTGCTTGTCTCTGCAGACTGGAGAATTACATCTCCCACATCTGCAAGCCTAAGCTGGTTTTGCAGTCATTGTGCAACAYACTCTGTGAAGAAACATCCTGCCGTGGGGATGCACTTGTCTGGATTTAATCTGCAGCACTGACAACTTTTATRCAAAGATTTCCCTTCTATAATGAATTTACCTGGAGGACTTGATTTGAGACCAGTGTCAAGTTTAAAGAAGTCAGTAGCTCAGATTTTTCAGGAGAGAAAACCCCTTAAGGGTTATTTGTCTTCAAGGTAGCATCAGGTCACTTCTTGCATAAAGGAGGAGGGTGGAAGTGATTTGGCTTTTCAGGAAATAAAAAGCTTTAGGTAGCTCCCTTTTTATGCCACATTTTTAATTTTATTTGCTAGAATTATATATTCCTTATAATAAAATAAGAACTCAGAAACTTCCTGACAAGGAATGCAATCATTTTGATTCCCATTAACGATTGATTCTCATTTTGATTCTCATTAACGATTCCTTTGTCGCTAGCACTGGGGAGAGAACCGTTTCTTTTTCTTGGGAGATGGCTGGGGTTTTAAGAGATGGCTGGGGTTTAAGAGATGGCTAGGGTTTGAGAGGTGGCTGGGATTTAAGAGATGGCTGGGGTTTAAGAGCCAGCATGTTCTTTCCCTTGCCTGCAGAACCTGAACTTCACCGGCTTCCGCAAGATCCTGAAGAAGCATGACAAGAACCTGGAGACGACGCGGGGGGCGGAATGGAGGGTGGCCGAGGTGGAGGTGGCTCCCTTCTACACCTGCAAGAAGATCAACCAGCTTATCTCCGAAACAGAGGTGAAGAGGCTGGCCTGGGCACTGCCAAAAATCCCCCCAAAACYGGGGATTTGGTCACTGCTGGTTTCTGGAAGTGTTCAAGCACGGGTTGGATGGAGCTCTGAGCAAACCTGTTCTAGTGGAAAGCACCCATGGCAGAGGGTTGGAACGAGATCTTTAGGTCCCTTCCAACCCAAACTGTTCTATGACACTGTAACTCCCATAATGTTTTGCCCTCTCTATAGCTTGTGTTTACCACCAAGATGGGTAATAATTGATTTTGAAATKCCACTGTGTCACTATRGGACACRAAATAACATGAYGCAGACACRCTGCTCTTTCAAGGTAAAAGAGACTTTTTAATTTCTGACTCCAACATTTATAAATTTCCAAAAGTGACAGTGGATTGGAGGGTGAAAGTGCCACCTCTCCARTGACACTGGACAAAATAACAGTCCATCAAATTTCTCCATAAAAGACTGCAAAACAATAAGTTATTTACATAAAGTGTATGAGAAAKTTGGTTACAAGAATGTARACATCAGAAGGCTTAGAAAAACTTAAAAAAYCAGGGYAACACCACTGACTTCTGRCACWGCTTACATCAGTATGGSTATGTTCTCTTCAGCTGGGAACTTTTCCCTCRGCAAAGCCTAGTGCAGCTTTAACTTCTGCCATGGAGGAACTTGGTACAGCATGCTGAGCTTTTCACGTCTTTGTATTAAAAGRATACTGGGCCAGGGCTCACCTCTAACATGGAGACCAACCTTTAGGTTTGGTTTGACCACGTGCTCATCATCCAGGTGACCTTCAGTGGTGTGTATCTTTGTCTCCTCAGGAAGTGGTGACCAACGAGTTGGAAGATGGAGACAGACAGAAGGCAATGAAACGTCTGCGTGTTCCACCCTTAGGAGCAGCTCAGGTGAGACATGGGGATTGTGGAGAGAAGCTGCTCCTCCAACTTGTCAAGGTGCCAAATCAGATTCAACATCTGAAGGAAACAGTGGAAATAATTGATGTGAGCATGCATGGGGCAGGGCCAGATAATCTGCTTTAGTTCCGGAAGGTTTGGAAATAGGTTACTGCTCCTAATGCATGCAGACAAGGTAATGAAGCGAGGAGATAAATGGTAAAAGGAAATTTGTACTAATAAAAGCATATGCTTAGTGTTTGTGTGGTCTGGAATATTTTTCAAGGGCCATTGAGACTCCCAAGCTGTGTTTCAACATGGCAAGAATATTACACAGCATTTACCGTTTAATAAAACCTCACTTCAAAAGCAAGAGTGCAATCAGGGGTCAGGAACTTGTGTTTGTGATTTTAAGTTGGCTCTGCAAAGTAATCTGACTGTGCTGATAACCTGTTTACCTCACCTTAATTCTGCTGTGGCTTTGTTCACAGCCTGTACCAGCCTGGACTACATTCAGGGTTGGATTGTTCTGCGGGTTGTTCATTGCACTGAACGTCACTGTCRTACTTTCAGGTAGGTGTCCTGCCATGCCTGGGTTTGGGTGGATTCTCCTCACTTAGGGAGCACCTGGACCTGGATGTTCTGGGTTAAATCAGAGCCATATCACATTGGTGTGAGCTGCTCAGCAGTAGGTTGTTTTTTTTCTCATGTTGTATATGTCAGTGTTGAACACAAAAATCCTTTTCTTCTGGTTTCCTCCTTATTTTTGGAGAGCTATTCTGAGGGTGCAACATCTATATGTAAAAGCATACTTTTATCATTCTGGGAGCACACAGCCTGTGCCAACTTTGAGACAGGTGCTTGTGGAACTTGAGCTTTSCATGGTGTTGACTCCCTAAAGAAAAGACCACCAGACACAGGGCCATGTGACCAGATGCCACTCGGGATGGAAATCAGGCACTCGTGTGGAAATTCCTAGAATTTCAATGCCTGGAGTCTGCTAATGGAATTAATTGACTTTTTCTTATTGGCAGTAGTTGGCAAGATTGTTTAAAAGCTACAATTAATGGGTGCATCTCTCAGGCCCTGGCTTTATTCTGCTTTATGCCTTCTGAGTTTGGCCCCTGATTAGAGTAGTACTGCAGATCCAGACACAGAGCTTAATCACAAGCAGCTTTACTAATTGTGTGTGTGATTTCTGGAGTGTTGTAACTTGCTTAAGCAGTACAAAGGAAAAGGCTTAACAAATCAACTTACCAGCTCTTGCATTAGGGAAAGCCCATGTCTGTGTTTTTATGACTTAAAAGAATTTTTAATCGGATGTTTCTGTAATTGGATCCAGCCATCTCTTGGGATAAAATGCCTCTGTTTGAGGAGCTGTTTGCAGTGTTTCCCATTTGGTCTTCCCATGGTAGAGGCATGAAGTTGACCCATCTGCATGAAGGCACTGTTTAATGTGTAGAAACTGTTCTTTATTCATAATTTCTGTTACTTAAACATTTGATCTCCGTGTGAGATGCAAAATGATTGAAGCCAGTTGTGTTTGTTCTCCCTCTCGGTGCTAAGAATGAAAAAGTGAGGCAGCTGTGAGAAGGAATTCATAAAAATGATTATATCTCTAGAGCAGGTGTTACTAACCCAGTGTGGGTAATAGATGTGTTGTATCAGCAGGCATGATCTGATAGCTGAGCATTRCTGCAGATATTGGGCAAAAACCTGGATTCCAAGTGCAGAGTGGGTGTTTTTAATTGGCCCATACTTTGCTAACCTCTCAGCTGCTTTTGCCACATTGTTTGTGTGATTTGATCAGCTAAGATAGGATTTTAGTGTTCTGTGTGGAGAATTTGTGAAACAGCATCAGAACGTGGCTTCTGCCAGTAACCCAGTGCTGCACTGCCTGATTGGAAAACTGCAGCAGCATTTTACAGAGATGAGTTCATCACCACTTGGGGTCTGTTAAAGGCTGCAAAGTTACAAATGGATCCCAAGAGGGTGTCACCCTAAAGAGGACAAATTCTGAGGCTTCACTCTTTTTGTATGGGCTTCCCTAAGTGCCAAGCTAGTGTGTAAGTGAGGTTGGGAKTTCACAGAAATGTGCTTTTGTTTTATTTACCAGAAACCTGAAAGGTTTAATGCAAAATCTCAAATCCTTACTGTGGTCTTGCTCTTGTTTGAGAATTAGGCTGCCATTAGACTTGTCASCAGGGATATTTTTACTTCTTAGTCAGTATTTTTGGGGCTACTCTGCCCTGTTTGGAGTTTTGACCAGATGACCCATTGTGGTTCCTTCCAATCTTATCCATTTTGTAATTTCCCTTGGTTTTCAGGTAAAAATTGGAATTTTTTTCTTTACAATTCCACATTTAAGACTCATTTCTTTCAGCTTTTTGGGAGGGTGTGTAATTTCAGTCCAAAAGTTGACTCTGTTTTGCCTGAATCCAAGAGTCTAAAGTTTTACATTTAAAACAGCAGTTCTGGAGTAATTTTTTAAGCACAGCTTTTTCTCTGTAAGTTATGTAGYATAAAGTGTAGATGCTGAACACATGAAATTCCCTATGAATTTACTGTCTCTGAGAAAACAGTTTGAAAAACTTGGGGCTATAATTTCGGCAGATCTCTGGGAATAAATTCTCAGCCTCAGTTCTGTGAAGTGCAGGTTCTTTCTTTTACCCCTCTTAGAAAGCACGTGGGTGAGAAACTCAATGAAACTAAAACTGAGGATTGATAACTTTATTTTATTTATGCTTTTCTCATCAAACCTGTGCCTAGTGACCAGTCCTTTGCAAAGAGGTTTATGCTGGAGAAAGCTGCTGCAGTATAAGGCTGTTCAKGGTTTGAAACGAAGCACATTTGTTTCCAAACCCCTGAAAACTGAACAAAGGAAGCAACAGGCTTTCCAGCACTGCTGCCTTGTGCTGGGATTTCTCTTTGGGTGGGGCTGGGTGTTGTAATGCTGGCCATGAATATGTATTGCATTACCATTGTACTGAGACCGGTGATTAGGAGGGTTTAGCATTRTTTCAAATGCTGTAAATGGTTCCTCTTGGTTTTGTGGGGAGCTGAAGTGTTTGTGTATCTGTCTGTTGGGATTTCATCTCTATTAAAGCAGAATATTTAAGTGTCTCTAGTCAGATTTATGCTGGTGCTGTCCCTTGTGCCTGTAGTGTGAGGCAGGGACGCTGCTAATGACTCGATTACAGCAGCTGGAAAGGGAATTTTCCCCAGAACGCTCCTAAATCCTCTGACAGGCTAGGCAAAAATTCCTCCACTTGCTGGAGCATGCAGTTGTGTACACATGTACCCTGTTTTCTCAGGGTACAGCCAAACATCTGAGATCCAGGATAAAGCCTTGCTTTGTGACACGACCTCTGTTATCCCTAAAATCCTTCCTTTTTATTTTGTCTTTGCCAGGTGTGGCTTTTATAGATGGACCAAATGTGTGGCCACTGGTGAGAATCTATCGAGGTGGCTTTCTCCTGATAGAATTCCTCTTTCTCYTGGGTATCAACACCTATGGCTGGAGACAGGCTGGAGTCAACCACGTCCTCATCTTCGAGCTCAACCCCCGCAGCAACTTGTCCCATCAACATCTCTTTGAGGTGAACAGGAGGGATTTTAGAGTGGCTGAGCCATGCTGAGGATCAGCAGGATAAATCCTGCACCATTTCCTGGCAAGGACTCCTAATACAATTAGAAGAGGAAGTTGCTGAAGTCTGATTAGATTACAGGATTGAGCACTGCTCTCCCTTTTCTTCTAATGAGAACACATTGCAGGTTTCGAGGCTGTGTTTTCATTAGGTGTTTGTTTGGTTTTTTCCCCTGCAGATTGCTAGTTTTGGGGCTGTGTTTTCATTAGGTGTCTCTTTGTTTGGTTTTTTCCCTGCAGATTGCTGGTTTCCTGGGTGTTTTGTGGTGCCTGAGCCTCCTGGCATGTATATATGGTCAATTCACCTACATCCCCATGCAGGTGAACCCACTCATCTTGTATGGCTTCATGTTGCTTTTTCTCATCAACCCTACCAAAACCTTATATTACAAGTCCCGTTTTTGGCTGCTCAAACTATTGGTAAGTGTCAAGGCTGGTTGAAAGAAGTAACTGTTTGTTAAAATGCTGTGGCTGAGCAGTAGCTGTGAAGTGTAAACAAGTGTCACTAACCCTCAGGAAAAGAGGGATGCTGGGGAGTGCTTATATCACTGTSATTTATAGAGCAGACCTGATCAGGAGTTGACTGCAGATAGTTTTTGAGACAGTTTTTCAGAAGCATATTCTGCTTCCTGTACCAGTTGATTTGTTAACCTTCCTATAGACAGCTGCTTACAAACTTTTCCTTGTATGGAAACCCTTGGATGTCTTGCTTGTTTATTCCTTAACCTAGTGAAACAGATGGATTAGAGGTCCAGTGCTCTRAGGCAAGGCTGCATGGATGCTTCTTAGCCCAAACTGAGGTAGTGCCAACGTTGAGAGGGTTCACTGATGGAGAGAGAACCTTTGGAAAAGTTACTGCCTATAAAATTCATGGGTGGGGTTTTTTTCTGTTTGTGCTCTTAAACAAACTCTTTGTTTGAGACCAAGCTGTTTATTTTCCTGTAAGATAAGTCTGGTACATTCAGTGTCAATGTGTGTGCTGCTTCAGTGTTCCAGTTATAGGTGGGAGCTCTGCAAGAACAGTTTTCAGCCTTGCTGGGTGACTCATGAGTGTCTTCCCAAATGGCTGTTTCACATGCTCTTCCCCACCCTGTGCACCCTTTTAAATTGGCTTTAATCAAGCTGGTTCCCCTGACACCTTCTTCTTGCTAGCACTGCTCTGAGAGCTTTGGGCAGAAGAGGATTTGGCTGGCTGGTTTTCTTTATAGAATCATTTCAATGCCAATTAAAACAATTAACTTTATCTGGAACACAGCAAAGATGAGACACAGCATCATGCTTTGAGGACGTGTGTGCAGGTATACACACAGTGAATTAACCTCTGTGAGCTCACCTCTGTTATTTGATTTGCTGGCTTGCTGCTATGCCAGCTTCTTCTTTTGTGCCTTCCAGCACTCAGCCATTGCTCACAGAGGTACCTTCAGTCCCAAGCCTCATTAGTCTGACTGCTGTCCCCTGGTGTGAGGGGAAGCACTGGATGTGCTTTAACCACATGAGCAATATCTCTGCTAATTTACCTTAATCTCTTGCCAGGGTGAGATTCTCAGTCTCCACAGAGCTGTTAGGCTGTTTGTAGCTCCTGCCCTGTCCCAGTGATCTCTAGACTGTGCTGCAGTCTGAGATAGAGTTGTAGGATCTTGGAATAGCCTGAGTTGGAAGGGACCTTAAAGATCATTGAGTTCCAACCCCTCTGCCACAGGCAGGGACATTTTCCATGATCTCAGGTTGCTCTGAGCCCCATCCAGCCTGGCCTTGGACACTTCCAGGGATGGGRCAGCCACAGATTCTCCTCACAGGGCAACCTGTGCCAAGSCCTCCCCACCCTCACAGGGAAGAATTTCTTCCTTGTATCTAATCTAAACCTACACTCCATCAGTTTTAAGCCATTCCCCCTTGTCCTGTCACTAAATGCCCTTGCAAACAGTCTCTCTCCACCAAACCTGAACCGTGGAATATCTTGAGTTGGAAGGGATCCATGAGGTTCAYTGAGTACCTTGAGTGTGCAGAGGCCAGTTCACCCCAAGGTCTGCTAGGGGAAAAAAGCTTCATCAAAATGCAAGATCACCTTAATGGTGGGAGATGACATGGTACTTGTGTGCATTATGTGGAAGGAGGAAGGGGATAGAAGAGGCCAGACCACATAAAGAGCAGCTTTTATTGTGTGTACTTGACCAGCTGGGTRTATTTTATTGCTCCATGCAGCTGCCAGCAGCTCTCTGGGTGAAAGGAGGTTTAAATAGTGCAAGTTTTAGAACTGTTCTGCTCACACAAAATTAAGTTTGGTGAGCGTTTTTCTTCACATGCTTCATATGTTTCATTTCCAGCCAAAACAAAATCTGACATATCGGGTRTAGCAGAGCATCACTGGCACTTTCAATTTTTCTGGGACCAAATCAGGGRCATGCTTGAGTGTGTTGTAGCATTTCCTCATGGATCTAGGAGTCTTCCTGCCTCCCCCTGTGACCAACATCAACTGCTGGCTGAGGATGGGATCTCTTGTGCTAATCCCTGAGGGATGGTGAAACATCAGAATCTGAGTGAAAGAAGTTATTTAGCCTGTGGTAAAGTCTAATTCCCCTGCTAGGCTCCTCTTTCTTGCCTGAGTGCTTAGGTGAGCATTCTTTGTGCCTTTGCTGCCAGATGAGAGGCTCCTGAGTGCCCTGGTGTGGGCTGGGGAGAGCAGCTCAGGGGAGGAATTGGATCTGAGCCCAGGGAATGTCCCTGTGCCCACGCTCTCTGCAKGAGCTCCACGGCCACAGCAGTGCAGGGAGCCTGTCTGTGAGAGGTGAAAAGCTGGCAAGTGCTCAGCTCAGATATCTGGCATCTCAGCACCAATTAAAAGTGCAGGGATCAGCATCAGGAACTCTGTGCTCAGGCTGTGGAATTGTTGATAAAGAATTGCAACTGGTTATTGAAACCTAGCTGCAGCTCTGGTGTTTTATGACTTTATCCTTATCTGGAGGATGTTGCAGACACTTCTCAGCTGGGAAGCCAGGAGCTGGCTGTGGTACCTCCACTGGAATTGGGGCTGCAGCTCCAGCTGTGCCTGGGCAGCAGGCAGAAGCCACAGTGCCRGGCACATGGCTTTGGGAGGGCTCAGGTGGCAGCTCAGGCTCTGCAGAAGGTTGACTCAGATGCCAGTGCCAGATATGTCATGGATCTATCTGTTGACTCCTCCTCAGCTGTAACCTGTAGGTGGAAAACTTCTACTCTTGAAAGTTTTATGCTGTCACCTGGCAGTGCTGAAGTATTTCCCCCTAAATTAAATAACAAGAATATTATTATTTCTTGGTTTTTGTTTTTGTTTTTCCCAGGGGAATCTGTCTGTAAAGCTCKTTTCACATTTCATTTGCTTAGCTAGTCTTTGTTCATGGACAAAACAATGGTCTGTGATGAAACAGATAAAGATGGTATCAGGGAGTGTTGGGAAAAGGGAGGAARGAGCTTTTGTAAGGGAAGGCTGGTGTGGTTTTTGACCTCTGTTCAGCAGCTGGGCACCTTTGAAGACAGCCCTCCCTAAAAGCTAGCCTTGTTTGACCCTTGGCAAGAGGTGCCATCCAACATGAGCACAGAGCTTTCTGGGTCAAGATCCATATCTGCTTTATGCCACTAACTCTTAATCCCCTATTTGGCTTTGAAATTTTAGGAGCAGAGCCTTAAATCTGCATTACAGGCTGATGGGGATGTGTCAGTCCTTTCCTGGCTTTGTGCAGCTGTGCACCCTTCAGGTTAATAAGGAGAGGAGTATAAAAGATCAGTGTTAGCCTGTGCTTTCATTAATTTAAAGGTTCATAAATCCCAGAATGACCGGATGGTGCTGGCGCCTTCTCTGTGAGAAATTGGCCATTAGTAACTACAACTAACTGGGTAGGGAGAGGGGTAATCAAAGGTAATGGAGCAGAAAACTGTCTGCTTTGGAAGGAGCAAAACTGCTCTTCAGGCTTAGAGGGAAAGTGGACTGGGATTGAGGGGGAGTCCAACTGACAGGCAATAGGATTTCCTCTGCCTTTTCTTTCACCCTTTCCCTGCTGGAGGCTTTGGCAGACCCAGTAACAATCCTCACTGTCACAACTTCTAACACCGAAGAACAACTCATGAGTTAAGTAAACCAAGGCATGACCAGACTAATGGCTGTGCTGAGGGTCTAAATCCAACTGACATTAAGTGTGAGGGGGAAGGTAAACGTGGAAGATGTCAATGGACAGATGTAAGTGCCTGAAAGAAAGTGCTGATCAAAGTGAGGGGCAATGAGAGAAATGAGGCTGTGTAGAGCTCTTAAATGGAGACTGGGAGTTTCTGGGAAAGAGCTTGGTTAGAGGAGACAGGGCTGTTCTGCCAGGAAAAAACAAAAGGCTGGGGAGGCACAGGAATAGATTGATACAGGGGGAGGAAAGCAGGAATGTTCTTTGTACTGAAAGCAGGGAGACAGTTATCCTTTTTTTGTCAACAGGAGCAAAAGGTCAGCAATAAATCTTCAAGCATTTCTGTTATTTCCATATTTGTTCAGTTCTATGATGTCCTGCCACTGCATTTGGGTGCCTTTGACACAGCCATGAATTATTCCTGCTTTGTTTTTCCTGACAGTTTCGAGTATTCACAGCTCCCTTCCACAAGGTAGGCTTCGCAGATTTCTGGCTGGCTGATCAGCTCAACAGCCTGGTGGTGATACTTATGGATTTGGAATACATGATCTGCTTCTACAGCTTTGAGGTTCAGTGGGAGGACAATGCTGGACTTCTGGCAGATACAGGTAATGCTGATGAGCCCTGGGAATGGGGTCAAAATGACCTGAGAAACACTGAGCCAGGCAGCTTCCTAATTGTCTGTTTTAAAGAGGGTTATTAATAGTACAGGAAACCAAAATAATTGGCATTTCTTGTAAATGTGGCATTAAAGAGATTCTCCCCTTTCTTACTTCCATCCAGAGAAATGGAATTTGACATCAGTGTTCATTTCCTAATCCAGTCATTTGGCTTGATGTCTGTATCCATCAAAGAATTTAGACACAGCACTCCTGATTGGAAGAGAAATCCATTTTCCTGGCATTGTTGTTTTATTTCATAGTAATTTAACCATGTATTTGCCTTTAGCCTCTTCCTGTTGCTCATCATGAGAATCCTGAGCTGGTTGAGCACAGCTTTCTGTGCTGTAGCCTGGTTCTTACAGGCTCCATTCCAAAGCAACAGAGGATGGAGAAGCTCCTTGGTGCCACCTCTTACTTGATTTGAGTTTAAGCTGCTCTGCAAGGGCTGTCCATGCTCTGTCTTCCCTTATTTTCTAGCCAGAAGGAACACAGAGCTGGAATGTGAATTTTGACTTTGGCCTTCCCAGTGGCAAAACAGTACCTGTCTCCTCACTGCTGACTTTCCATTTTAAGCCGTGACTGCTGGCAAATCATATTGTCTGATGATTTTGACACTTGCTGAGAGAATTTGCTGTATGCTTCAATAAGCATCAGTGTTCACTTTGTTCTCCCAATCTGTCTGATCTTCCCCTTCATTTTAAGAGACAGCGTTGCGAGCAGCTAAATATTTACTTATTAAAAATGAAATTAAAATACATAAAGCAACTGTGTGCATAACAATTTGTCCTCTTCCAATCTGAGCAGTGGAATGATAGCACGGTGTTTTGGGATAAATATCAGCTAATAGTGTGTCTCCCTTAGTGTGAATAAGAAACAAATGAATGTTAGGCAGCAGGGTGTTTGGTTTAGATGTGCTGAGACAGCAGAGGAATATGGAGTTCTTGGGAAGTTCCAGGAAAAGCTGAGGGTTTCCTGGTCATTGCCTTAATAAAAAGAAGGTTTTCAACCTTCAAACATGGAGGAGTGAACACAATGGCATTGTGGTGTGCTTGCTTCACATCTCAGTTTTTGAAACCAGACTATGTCTTGGCTTTGCTTTTTAAAAAACAAAGTGAAAAACGCCAAACCCAGTCCCATACTGAAATGTGTTTTTTCCTATTACAATGCACAAGGAAAACAGGTCAAGGACATCTTTGGCAAAGTAGCCTTTTAAAGCTGTCCTGCAGAGTTTCTAAGTGCTCTCCCATTTATGCACAAAAATCCAGTGTCAAAGGCCTTTTGTAATTCCATCCTTAATTTGATTATTCACAGTCCTGCCAACAGCACTGAGCACGTTTAAAAATAGATAATTTCTAATCTAGATGTTGGTTATACTGGCAGGATGAGGGAGTTAGATGGTGATCTGTCTGGATGTGTTATTGATGTCACCTGAACACCTCCAAGATGGAATTTTGAGCTACTTTGGCTTCTTGCAGTTTGTGTGCCTCGGTACCAGCTGCTGATGGGAAATCACTGCCATAAAGTGACATTGCAGACAGGAAGACAAAAACAGTTCTTAAATTTACTAACTCTTGGCTTAAACAGCTTCAACTCCTGTTTTTCTTGCAGATAATCAGATTTGTAACAGCTACTCCTACGGAGTGAGAGCAGTTGTCCAGTGCATCCCTGCTTGGTTGCGATTCATCCAGTGCCTGCGCCGTTACCGCGATAACAAACGGGCCTTTCATCTGGTTAACGCTGGAAAATATTCCACCACCTTCTTCGTGGTGACATTTGCAGCCCTCTACAGCACTCACAAAGGTACTGGTGGTTTTGGAGAATCCTGTGCAGCTCCTGGGGTTTGCTTTTTTGACATGAGAGAAGCTCAAAGTCTGGCATCCCATTGAAACGCGAGCTTCTCGTGTTTTGGCACCTGTGAAACATCTCTGGGGAAAGGCAGGGGCCTGCCCAGCTTGTAAAGAGTGTTTTAAGATCTTATTTGGGTGTTTTTCACATCCCTGGTCTGCTTAGAATTGCACTTAGGGAGCGGGGGAGGGAACTTTTGGGTTTGTCTTTTGAWAGCTGAAATACCTGTCAGGTTCTGCTGTGAAGGGAGGTGAATGGGAGGGAGATAGATGAGGAAAGGGATAGCACAGCAAATACTTCTCTCTTAACATTCATGAATATTTAACCTGGATCATCTAAATAATCCGTCCGTCATTCCTAAATGTGAAGGCATGTGCACAGTGCCAGGAAAAAATGCTCTCTCTGATTTTCCTGTGTGAGTCTATCCATGTTTTTTCAGCAGCTGGTAAGGAGTTGTTTCCAATCCATTTAACTGCAGATTGAGCTCTGATCCCTGAAGTTCCTCATCTCCCTGGAAACGACAATTACTTGGTTCTACTCTTGTTCTGAAGGAAAAAGCTTTTAGTTTCTGCACTTCAGGCAGTCACCCTGCCCTGCCTTTCATTGTTCTGAAGCCCTGAAAGCTGTATTCTTTCATTTGAGAATATCTCCCTTCTATATACCCAGAAATTAGCAACCACACACAGTCGTGAGCAATTACTTAGCCTGAAATATTCCTGTGGTGAGGCAGGGAGAAGTGTTGAAGGCATGATTCTAGTTAACATGCTGGGTTTTTTGGAGGGGTGGCAGGGTTGTTAGAAACCTTCCCTTGGCCAAGAAATGTCTGCTTTGACATTGCTGGGCCCAGAGTCACACTGATGATGTTTGTCAGTGTATTTTGATGGCAGGGAGGGGCAGTGGCCCAAGCTGGCTGAAGGCTGGGAGTTGGGCTCTGTATCCAGAGCTGGTGTGGGAGCATCCTCTGGGAGCATCCTCTGTGGATCTCCTCCCTGCTGCCGTGTCCCTGAAGCTCATTCCTGTTTTAACTTGTTTGCTCAGTGACATTCTGCAGCCCTGCAGTCCAGTTAGTCACTGCTGCCAGAGCCTGGGATGAGGCACAGGCAGATTCCCTGGCTCCAGAATCACTGCTTACATCTTCTGTAGCCAGAGCTGCTCTGGGGAGCCTGACTAATGCTTCTGCCTCCCTCAGGGGGGACACACTGCCAGAGCCTTCAGTTGGGATGGGGTTGTGTCTTGGTTTGAAAAGATAGGTGTCTGCTGAGGAAGGCAGGAGCCTCCCCTGAACTGGAAAATGTAAATCCCCTCCCTCTGAATTATTATAATTTTGAAATTAAAAGGCTCTCAGGCAAAGATATGGGAATAGGAATAACAGTTCTTTACCAGGAAAATTAAAATACAAATGCAATAGTACAAGCAAACAAAAAAACCCCACTGTCAGAGTCAGACCATGCTCTGCCCCCTGTGTGTCAGGGGGTGTCCCAGCCCCATCCCATGGGGGCTCAGCCCTCCTGCAGTGCCAGCTGTGGCTCTGCTGCAGCAGGGATCCTGCACAAGGGGGGAGTTTTCCTCTCCAGGGCTGCTGGAGATGGGCCTGGGCTCCCTCTGGCAATGCAGGGCAGCAGAAAGCTGCTCCTCTGGCAATGCAGGGGGCAAAGGCTGCTGGGGTGTCCCAAACCTCAGATTGGATCCAGGTAGGAATGCTTGGCTCCTCCCCTGGGCGGAGCATCTCCCCATGGGATGMTGGAATTGGATCAGCCMTGCAGGGACACTCACTGRCCCATGAGCAGAAGATAATTCATAATTAATGGCCCATGAACAGAAGAGATCTCCTGGAGGGAGGATTGGTTGTGGGAGAGATAAAGAAAACTGCCCAATGAACAGCAGAGAACTGCCCCAGCTCTGACAGGTGGCAATAAAATACACATCCTGCAGCCCAGGACAGGTTGGAACCAAGAGGAGAACCACCCTCTGTCAAAAGGTCCTGTTGAAGAGTTTGACCTCTTTCCCCTGCCCTTGAAGCTTTTCATCCATGCCAGTGTTGCTACCCTGGYTCTGGTTGCTGCCACACTAACTGGTGTCCCCTTTCCCAGCCTGGCAGGGAGTGGGCTGTAATGAGGTGTTTATGAGCCTTGTTCCAGTTGCTGTGAGACGTTCCTGACTCCCAGCTTTTGTCTGTCCAGTTTTGTCAGTGGCACATTGTTGTTGGTGTCTTACAAAAAAAAAAGAAAAACATTGGAAGCTTTGTGGCCTTTGGAAATTACACATTAGCAGAGATTTATAAATGTCACTGTGCTGGCTTTTCAGAGGGYTGCCTAAAGCCTGCACATGTCCCCTCAGGCCTGTAGGCCTGTTCCCATCCTGCCATCAGCACACCTTCTAGTGTGTTGTACCTGTTAAGAAGGCAGTTTTATCAAAGTGCTTTACATAGGTCACCAGTTTGTTTGGAACTTGGAATCAGATGGTTTATCATCAAGTTGTTATGATGCTACTGTTGAAAATAGATGTGCTRTAGATGACACAACTTCTCTGTGTCTGCCCAAGGGTAGCAGACATCCCTCTCCTACCTCCTAAACATCTGTTGGGGGGAGCTGTGTGTACTGAAGAAAGTGCTGCCCAAAACAGGTGTCAAGTTGGTGAAGATCCTTGCTCCTCAGACMTGCTCTAAATTTCAGTGACAAACCTATTAGTTTCTGTGGTATCAAGAGTTTTATTTTAACAGTCTTCCATGCCTGTGCTTGCAAGCCTATGACTTACACCTCTGGAATGACAGCTTTTGGCTGCCAGGAGGAGAGGGCAATCCCTGCCCTTTCCTTGGGAGGTCAGGTAATGGACACCAGTGCCTGTTCTCCACTTGGGAGGCCTGGGGACGTCACAGCCCTCTGAGAAGTCTCATCTTCCTCCCTTCATTTGAACACTGGGTAGTTTGTAGCTGCTCTGTGGGTTTTAGTCAGTGCCTGCCAGCCCTGTGAAGATGGGCTGTGTGGTTGGGAGGGTTTGCTGGTGTGGAGAGCAGCTAATTCACACACAGTGCACTGACAGCACTCTGTGTTTTCCTGGGCTTGCTGCTGGAAAACAACTCAAACTAAACAAATGTACAAATGCCACCCTATTAAGTGATGTTTCTGTTCTAGTCCTGTGTGGTATTCCCTACTCCAAACCTCTTCTAGTGAAGGATCCCCCCAGTAGCACCACGTACTACTTGACAAGTATCTGTTTCCCCAAAATATCCTTGTTTAATAATTCATATTGCTCAGGCAGTGCATAATTCTGATTCTTCCTTCCCGGGGAGAAGCCATTTCTTTACTTTCCTTCCCTTGGATTCAGATGCAGGGTGCAATTTTCTCTGCTAATTGCAGTTTGGATGTCAGACCGCTAAGAGAGCAAAGTGAATTCCGTTAGGTTTCTGCTCTGGGTGCAGACTCCAGCACGGCTCGCAAGCACAGCCACGTTTCAGGGACAACAACAACAACACGAGGACAACTGTTGCYGAGTTCCCAGAGGAGGAATTCTCAGTATTTTTATCTCTCCCAAAGGAATGGGAAGCAAAGGCCGTGTTCTGTAAATAAAGTGCTGCAGGGTGTGTTTGCTCAGGCAAATGAGGCATGGCTGTAACTCGAAGCTACCTGGCAACTGGGGAGCCTGCTCTGTCCCCTTCTTTCCCACCCTTGCTTTGCACTAAGGAGCTCAGTGCTGGCATTAAGTTCCCTGCCAGTGCTGAGTAGCTTTCCCCAGAGCCAGCCAACAGAGTATTACATTGCCTTATTTAATCCCTAGGGAAACCTACGTGCTGCTGGGGAAGCAGATGATTAAGCCCAAGCCTGCGGCGGAATATTCAGCCCRAGCGCGGCGTTGTTGTGACACGCAACTGCTTTCTGCTGTGTTTTCACTCTGCCAAAAGCAGATGTGCTCTGCTTGACAAGTGCACCACTAAAGAGGCTCCCACTTCAGTCCACATTATCACAGCATTTGTAGAATCATAGAGTGGTTTGGCTTGGAAGGGACTTTAAAGATCAGGGAGTTCCAACCTGCATACTTTACACTATCCCAGGTTGCTCCAAGCCCTRTCCRACCTGACCTTTGAACACTTCCAGGGATGTGTTCCACAGCTTCTGTGGACAACCTGTTCCAGGGCCTCCCTACCCTCACAGGGAAGAATTTCTTCATCACATCTAATCTARCCCTGCCCTCTSTCAGTTTGTAGCCGTTCCCCTTTGTCCTGTCGCTCCAGACCCCTGTCCAAAGTCCCTCTCCAGCTCTCTTTGAGCCCCTTTAGGCACTGSAAGGGGCTCTAAGGTTTCACCAGAGCCATCTGGTCACCTCTCCRGGCTGAACACTCCCAGCTCCCTCAACATGTCCCCATAGAAGAGGTGCTTCATCCCTCTGAGCATCTTCATGGCCTCCTCTGGACTCATTCCAGCAGGTCCATGTCCTCTTTACACTGAGGAGATCCCAGAGAGGGAAATCCATGGGCCTCCCTTCTTGTATAAATTATGCTTGCATTAAAGAAGGCACACTGACGCATCTGGAATAGCCAGCTTTGGTTTCACTCCTCACTCAGACCTGACTCAGGCTGTGTARGATAAGGGTTGTTATATTTAGGTGTTCAGCTCTTCTAAGAAACAGTTGTGTTGTACTACTCAAGGCRTGCTGGTCACTTCTGAAGCTTCAGKCATGATTTTTGCTCCAMYTTTATTCCTTTTAAAATGAGACATTGTGGTTTTGCTGCTGACAGTTTTCTCACCTGGATGCAGCTTGCTCACATGGTGTCATTGGAAATACCAAAATATTGGTTTGGCTTCTGTGCTTGAAGAACTGAGCTTCTTGAGTGCCTCTCTTTCATAATTTTCTTGTTTTGTGGGATTTGCTSGTTCAGTGTGACCATTTTTTGTTAACCTTGCTATTGTCTGTGTGGGATTTTATCCTTTAACTGAAAGGCAGGATGGTTTATGGACATTGTCAGTTTGATTCACACACCTTATTCAACGAAATCCTTGTGGTCTAAGTAGAATCTTGCTATTTATTAACCTCTGAATTATTCCAAAGTTAATCCACATGGCCTGGAAACTTGAGTAAGCATCTCTTCTTCCATCCTGCTTCCACAGTTTTTCCAGGTACTCCAAATGAGCCTGCTGAACACCAGTTGCCATTGGCTTGGGGTGCCCTGGAGAGCCCTAGGTGGGTCTAAGATAATGGAACTGCCATGCACTTTCTCATTAAACAGCCCAGGAAATTGGCAGTAATTAAAAATACRGAAATTAACTAAATAGGGCTGTCTCTGAAGGGCAGTGCTTCTGTCTGTGCTCTCCCCATCACTTCMGAAAGAGGCTTCTCTGCAGTAATGTCTAATTTGTGATTTTTAAAGGCAGCCCTAAGAGAAAAGGGCCATGGAATAGAGATGTGGAGTGTCAAGGCAAAAGCCATCCTGTGATTAATGGAAGGTGTTGGACCATCCCTTATTAATAGAGAGCTTCAAGCAGGTCTGACCAGAGGAAGATGAATGGGAAATGTGCAGCTTTTGGAAAAAGCAGTGGAAGATTCCCAGGTCTCTCCCTGCTGCCCACTCCTCATTAATCAGGATGGCTTTGGCTGTTCCCAGCGGTGACACCACATCATGCTGGGACAGGTCACTGCTTCTGCCACACTCTGTCCCCTGCAGGGCCCTGAGGAGGGCTCTGACTTCTCTACAAATGTAGACTCTTGGCTAAAAGAAGATATGAGATGTTGCCTCTTGACAGTTCTTCACTGTTGCTTTGCTTAAATTGTGCCCGGAGGCATCTGCAGAGGTTTCTGGTCACCACCATCTGATGGTGATGCACAGCAGGCTGGGGTGACATCCAGCTGTGCCCCTGGGGGCTGCAGGAGGTACCTGGCTGCACCTGAGCTCTGTGGGTGGTTGGTTGTGTCACTTAGCCCTTGTCACTGCTGTGTTAGAAGCTGCAGGCTGCTGGTGGGTGGGACAATAAAGCACTGTGATCCTACAGTGCTTACAGCAGGAGCCAGCGAGGGGATGTGAGAACTGGGACTGAAATGATAGCAGTGCAACAGTGCATAGTCCCCCAAATGAGATAGATAAGTGCATTTTTAGGGGGTGGGGCAGGGCAAAATAAGTGAACATGTAGAATTTTTGTAAGCACAAAACTTAAAAAAAAAACCCACAAAAGAATGAAGCAAGCAGCATTTATGAGACCTTGTTCCCTAACTTGTGTGTTGGTACAAGGCCTCCCACCTCTCCCCTTCTTCCTCAGCACTGAAAGAGCTGTCAGCATTTGATTTAGGTGTCACAAGAGCCTTATAGAGTGCTTGGATTGACCTCCTGAAGTAAAACAAACTTTGTAATGGGATTAACTGGCTTCTTTCTTAATTCTTGCCGTTTTCACACGCCTTCCCTTAGCACAGCACACTGGCAGCTCCACCAGGATAATTATTTGGAGCCAAAACATGCACAGTCTGTCACATTGCTGGGAGCTAGGATGAATTTTTGTCTGCAACCCTGTCATCCCATGCCCAGGAGGCCTCCAGTAATGAGTTGTGTTCATTAGGCAGTCTTTCTGATCCTTTCCATCAGAGAGGCTGCAGTGTCATTAGTGAGGAATTGGGAGGCATTGCCATGGGCAAACATTTCTCATCCTGCCCTCTGACCTCCTCAGGGCTCTGTGGTACCCTGGTTTCTCCTGGTTTCCTGTTAGCTCAGCTGATTGCTGACACCCAGCCCAGTATCCCAGTGATGGTGCTCGGGATGGAGCCAGGAGCATCCCTGGAATGCTGCAGGAGCATCCCTGGAATGCTGCAGCAGGAGCAGCCACATTTTATTTTTAATTTTGGTTTTACTAATTGTTAATATTAAGTTTAGTATGTTTTACATATTGTTGGTCTTTTACTTTTAAAATAACTTCTTTATTTTTAAATGTGTTCTTTACTTTTAGTTGTTTTAATGAGTTCTTACCCAACAATGCCTTTGGAGAGTAGAGTATATACAAAAACTTAGGAATCTTCACTTGTTTTCTAAGTTTATATTTTGATAGTTTGTAAAAATAGCTTTTTTTAGATTGGTTACTTGCCCTCTTACTATAGCATAATCATTTGTTATAGGTATTAAGATTTTATTTAATATTGAGTATGTTGCTGCCATGTCTACTAAAATTTTTTTTCTTAGTCTTTATTTTTTACTTTATTTTAGCTTTTTGCTTTAATTTAAAWGTCTTGGAATATAGAAAACACTCCATTTTAGTTATTTTTGTTGGATTTCTTAAATTATTTGAAACTTTCTTTTTTAATAATTTAAATAAATTTTTTTGCTTTTTACGACTGGTTGTTACTGAAATTTTTATAGCTCTCTGAGTAGCTTTTGGTTTTTTTAGAATAACAAATAGAGTAACATKTAGAGTAACAAATGTTACTTAATATGCCTTTGTGTTAAAGGTGGCTGGGGAAATGTGAATGCTAATGAATGAGGTGTAAATTAAAAGGGTGACCTACTGATTCTTAATTTCACAGGCASTTAAGGTGGGAAGCCTGACCCTTTTTTTAATGGAACATTTTGAGGAAAGCMAGTGGCTGCATTACAAGCAATCTTCCTGTCAGATACACACAGGTCTGGAGTCTGTGGTGRTACAGAAATGTAGGAGATGCAGTCATGTAACAATTTTTCTCTTTTGCTTTTAAAAGAAGTAAGTTTTGAAAGGATCTGCTGTTGGATGTCAAAGGACTGTARATGTAGCAGATGGCATTGTGTCCCCATCCCCATGCTATCCATTTCTTGTCAGATATTCTTATTAGTGAGACTTCTGGCTCTGATTGGAAACCCCATCCTTCTCAAGGTAAAGATGAAACTTTCYCTAACAGCACTTCTCAAAAGCTAAAGGAGGCACCAAAAAAGAACCAGCTCCAATCTCAGCCGTGGCTGATGTGCTTCCTCCTGTTTGYAGCTAAATCACACTTGTCACTAGGTGAGGTACAAGCCAGGAGTTTGCTGCCATGTCTTCAAATTAGACACAAACCAACACAAACCTGCAGAGGGTTTTTAATCCAAACACGATTTTGGGATTTCCCTGCTCTGCAAATGTASACTCTTGGCTAAAAGAAGAGATGAGATGTTTCCTCTTGACAGTTCTTTGCTGCTGCTTTGCTTAAATTGTGCCCGGAGGCRACTGCAGAGGTTTGCACAATCCAAGGGAAGGTTCTTTGGGAAGAGTCGGTGTTTGGCAGAGCCCATCAGCTCTCCACAGCCTGTGCTCCTGTGGGTTATTTTTGCCTTTTAACTGCATCAAGTCCCCTGTCATGTCCTGTTTCTGCCATTGATCAGTGCTAAACAGCAGGACGTGCTGGCTGGGCAGAAAGGCAGCTCTACCCACTCATTAAGAGATCTAATTACTGAGGGGAGAGGTGTTGCTGCGTTTTGAGCACTGAGATGTTAGACAAATGCTTGGGGATGTCACTCTGATGGCAGTTCTCACGTAGATAAGTCACTTCTGGCTGTCACCCTGCTCTGTGGTGTGCTGGGATGGAGTTAATGGGCACACAGCATCCCTAGGCCTGCTCAGAGCTGCCTTGCACACTAAATACATTTGTGCTTTGCTTCTGCTTAAATCTCTGATTGAGGCTGCCTTTGGCAGGCCTGGACTGGGGGTTGTTTAGTTGGCAGAGTTGCTGTGGCTGGGTTGTTGGTGTTCTGTGTAGCAGGGCTTACCTGGCTGTGTTCCCTGATAACCTCCAGCTGTTATCAGAGCCCTCGCCATCAGCACAACCCATGGTGGGTGACAAGCCAGGAATGCTTATCAAGGGCCATTGTGCTCTTATCCAGCCCTTCAATAATACATGGCATTGATTTTTGCTGTGTTGAATACTATATAGTGTTTACATTCCCCAGAATAATTCAGCAGGGCAAACAGCTGAATGCTTTGGAGGTAAAGTCAATATTAACAGCATTCAGGAGAGCACTGGCTGTCTCTCTTTGATGGAAAGCAGCCTTTTCTCTTGCCTGTGCTTCCAAGGGGCTGTGATTTCTGCAGAGCAGTGCTCCCTCAGAATGCCAGTCAGATTCTGTGGCCCCTGGGGCTGGGCTAGGGATGCAGGATAWTGCCTATCAGCACTTTTTGCAGGCAGTAAATTCTGCTGCTGCAAGTGCCTTTGGCCATTTTCTGGGACTGTGGCCATTCACAGCTTCAGTTCAAAGGTGGAAGCCATCCATTATTTATCTAGTTGACCTTCTGGAGCAATTTGAGGTGTATTTGTGCAGAGGATCTGCTGGAATTGCATGTTACAGGGTAAACTGAGGATGCTAATGGAAATTCTGTGGTGAAGGCTGCAAACAGCTCTTGTGGCACACTGCTTCCCACAGGCTTTGTGGCAAGTGGAGGAACACTGTGGACTCAGCCTCTGACATAATTGCACATCTCCAGGCTGAAGGCATGGCAGTGTGAGCCCTCAGGTTCTGAGTTGCACCTGCAGCTTCAGAGGTTTTGTGCTGCTGCTATTTTGTCCTGCACGTTCTGCTTTGAATAAAAGCAGCTCAGGAAGTTGCTCTGTGGTGGAGCATGGAGCAGGAAGGTCCTTTATGCCTCCTTTGGGGGATGTCACTGGTACCATGGAGTACTGAAAAMTTCCTCTTTTTTCCTTCCTGGAGAGGCTGAGATCTGCCAGAGTGCTTCTCTCATCCAGAGCCTCTCTCTCTCATGGTTTTTGGTGTTTTCTAGCACCTCATTAAACAAAGAAAAAACACACAGGAYGAAACAGTTCCTGCTTAAATAGACCCTGACATCATCATAAATATGCAGAGCTCTGTATTGCTCCTGGAAAACCGGCAGGGCAGGAGTTGATGGAGCCTCTGGGCAGAATATGAATGCCTTGATTTTCTCTCCCCCTGAGCAGCAGTGGAGAGGGCTGCTAGGACCAGCCAGCAGAGACCCAGCTATAATTGCTTGCCTGGAGCACTAACATATTTCTGCACACCAGCTGAATACCAATGAGGACAGAAGGAAGGAAGGTATCAAACAGAACTGCAGGCAGGAGGAAAAGGAGGATAAGTGATTAAAGGAAGGACTTAGAGGCCAAGACTGAACACAATGGGCTAGTTCTGATTAGGGCATTTTACCAGGGAGTGATTTGGGTTTTTAATGAATTTTTTTCAGGAGCTGAATGCATTGCAGAGCTGGTTGGTGAGAAAGGGAGCAGGAGCAAGGGGCCAAGCAGTGTGACCCCAGGTGCCACTGAAAAGGCTGCTGCAAAGACAGAGGCAGGGAGAGGGCAACTGAGCCCAGGATAACTGAACTGAAAGCAAGCACATCCTTTTGAGATTGGTGAGATTAGATTGAGCCTTTTCCTTCCCAGCTCTCCTCTCTGTAATTGCTCACAAGAGCCTGTGCCACGTGCTCTGGGATGACCATGCTTGAGCAGACAGGTTGGACCAGGTGAGCCACTGTCCCTTCCAGCCTGAGCCATTCTGGGATTTAGGTTTAAGCAGCAAGAACCTTTGAAATCCCCTTCCTCTGTAACTGCCAGCTTAGGATAGAGTTTTCCTCACCCCTTGTGTGCTTGGAGATGAGAATCAGGGGCAGATTGGCCCCTCCATGACCACAGAGCTCCAAAAGGGCTGCCCAGCAATGCTTCCCTGSTCTTCTGCCTGCTCCTGCAGGGTATGGCTCAGGATGGTCCTGGCTGCACTGCCTTCTCCATGGCTGCTGCATGAAGGAGTGGAATAAGGCTCAGTTTATTTGAATCCTGTCCTTAAGRGGAAAAAAAAAACCAGAAAAGAGCTCAACCCAAAGCAGCATGATGTAACTTCCAAGCCTAAGGTGAGAGGAAGCACTGCAGCATCACAGGGTGTTTTGGAGCATTTTAGGTGCTTTGAAAGCACATACAACCCATGAACTGCCTCTGAATTATCCTTTMGGGTCTGGTGATGGGAACTAAACATGGAGATCTAATGAGCTAAAAATAAGGCTGGAAAGAACAGGCTTAGTGTCTCATGAGTCACCGAATGTCAGCATCTGCCTTTTCTTCCTGAAATAATGTTGTGGAGGCTTTGGAGGAGCTATGGGGGGGAAGGAATGAAACCTGGCAGTGCAGCCCTCATTGCCAAGCTCCAAAATCCTCACCTGTGTCCCTTTCTGTGGGCAGCTGCACGTTAAAAATAGCCTGGGAGAGGCTGTTTCCAGGCAGCAGCAGCAGCAGGAGCAGCGTGTGAGGTACCTGGGCATCCGTGAGCGCTGCTCTGGGTGACGTCAGCGCTCTGCAGGGACCAGGAATGCGATGCTGGACCCGTGTCTTGGCCGAGCTGAGCACGTGGGGAGCGCTGAAAGGCTTCCAGCCTTGCCCCAAAGCAGGGGAGCTGCTCAGAGCCGGGAGCTGCTCAGAGCCGGGAGCTGCAGCGATGCCGTGCCCTTTTCCTGAGCAAAACGGGCTTTGCTGCATGAGTGGCTTCAGAGGTTTGCCTTAGGGGGGTGTTTTGAGAGGGGAAGGTTCAGAGGTTTGCCTTAGGGGCGTGTTTTGAGAGGGGAAGGAGCGTGTGGGTTTGACCTATATCCTGCACATCATGTCCAGGAAGCCTGAAAGGCATAATGGGAGGAATGTACTCTCATTTTCACCTCCATTAATTTTATCGGATTGCCACTTTACATCTAATCATAATTGCTGGAAATATAGAGGGAAGGAGAGGGAAAACTGTCCCGTTGCTCTTTGGCTGATCAGCTGCAGGGATTCTGTTGTTTTAAAGCCACATAAATAGAAAAAGGTGCTGTTGTTTAATGTGGCATTGGGCTTGGGCTGAAAACATCTTTTTTGTACTGGAAATGTTGTTTGCTTTGTTAGAGGGAATCGGTGAATGAGCAATTGCTGAGGCTGCACAGAAAGGAGAGATTCCTGCTAGCAGCCAGGTGCAAAATGTCTCAGCCTTCCGAAGCATCATAATGGGGTTTATTTGCATGAATTTTTGGATCCAGCTTTCCAAAAGCAAACAGAAATACCAGCTCTGTTTGGTTTTCCCCAGGCGGCTGATGTAGGGAGTTGTAGCCAAATTGAGAGCAACGTAACCAACGTTGGAGAAACTATCCCCAGCTGAGCAGATGGTGGGCCCACAGTCTCCTGTTTCCAAAGAGGAGCTCTGTATGGGTATTTAAAACTCCATACAGAGCCTACTTTAGGATTTGTACATTTTAATGTACTGCTGCCTTTTCCCTTGCCACCACAAGCTCTGAAATGGCTGGGGGTAATTCCTGTACTGCTCATGCTCTTCAGGCTTTTAGTGGAGAGAAAATGGGGGAATTACCAACTGATTCACAGTTGTTGATGTTAATACAAACTCAAATATTTTCTTACCAAACCCTCCTCACTGAGCTCTGCGTCAGTGCTGTATCCTTTGTACAGAGCCCGTGTCCTTTGTGAAACGTGGCCCTCAGCTTCCACCTGCTGTTCAGAGCCAGAACGGCAGCTCTGCCATGAATCCAGGAAAATAAAAACCATGGAATATCCTGAGTTGGAGCCCACAAGGATCCTCGAGTCCAGCTCCTGGCCCTGCATGGGACCATCCCCAAGAATCCCATCATGTACCTCAGGGTGTTCCCCAAACATTTCCTGAACTCTGGCAGGCTTGGGACTGTGACCACTTCCCTGGGAGCCTGTTCCAAATATTAATGTACATTTCAATCCCAAGTGCTGAAAGGTGAACGAGATGAAAGTGGAATTCGAATGACAATATAAAGCACTACTAAGGCTGTCAGCTTGGCTCAGGTTTGTATTTGATGTATTTACCCAGAACTTGGATAGAAGAGGTGATTTCCGCTGCTCAAATGAGGCAGTTTGTAGCTGTTTTAAGGTATGTGCTCTCAGTTCTACACAAGTGTGTTATTCTTCTCTTTTCCAGCTAAAAACCACAGTGACACCCAAGTGTTCTTCTACCTGTGGATTATCTTCTGTTTCATCAGCTCTTGCTATACCCTCATTTGGGACCTGAAGATGGACTGGGGTCTCTTTGACAAAAATGCTGGTGAAAATACCTTTCTCCGAGAAGGAATTGTCTACCCACAGAAAGTGCGTATGCAGCCTGCTCTTACCTTAGGACAGGATTGTAACACTTCAACCAAACTTGCTGAGTTTAGAGCATGTTGCAGTTGCCCACTGGAGCATTTCAATGCTACAGGCTGGGATTTTCCAGCAGTAGAGCTGCTTTGTTTCCAAGAGATCATTTCTCGTTGAAATGATCAACAAATGAAATTTGCTTCCAAGAGATCATTTCTTATTTCCAAGAGATCATTTCCCTCGTTTTGTTTGAGTTTGAGCAGCAGATTCTGTAGCTTCCCAAAGACCTGATAAGGTCTCTTGGATGCAGAAGGTGTTTGCTGAGCTGTTTTGTTCTTGTTGCTCCTCAGGCATACTACTATTGTGCCATTGTAGAAGATGTCATCCTGCGTTTTGCGTGGACCATCCAGATCTCCCTCACTTCCATGCAAATCTTTCCCTACGCTGCAGACATCATTTCTACTGTGTTTGCCCCACTTGAGGTGTTCCGGTAAGGCTGCTGGGCTGAGCAGCTCATTTCTCTTGGTTTTATTTTCACTTTTTTGTTCTGCAACATCAGCATTGGGGGGAAGAACCYGGATCTTTGGATGTGGAATATACTGGGTTTTGTTTCAAGGAGACCAGGATTAGCAGRAATATTTAATCCAAACAGGGTGTTGAGTGAGGAAAAGCGTAGGGGGCTCTGCCACAGTGTGGAGCTGAATCCTTCACACTGTGTTTGCAGTTCCTTCTGAACYGTGACATAATCTTGAGGGGTTAGTTTTTACCAAATTTCTTGAAATTTCCAATTGAAACTTCACTTGATTCTCAAGTTTCCAATCTTCAAACCTCTTTGTATTCTGTGTCATCGATTTGGATCCTGCAAACTTCCAGAACTTTTAAACACCTTTCCTGTAGCWGGAAAACCACCCCCACAGCTTCCTGGGAAGAACTTGATGCTGACCCTCTCTCATGTAGGTGACCACTGGAGGTGGCCTTTTGTGGGGATGTGCCCCCTGTTGAGAGAGTGACAAAACTATCCTTTGTCCCCTCAAAAAGGAAAGAAGCCCARAAGTTTCTCTCTYTGATTAGATGRAAAAGCCACCTCATAGGCTTAGGGGACTTCACCTCAAACTTAAGCATAGCCAATTGGACAGAAGCCAAAAGTCCTGCCTGGGCAATTTACTAGAAGAAGAAGTGAACAAAGAAACTAATGGCTTTTGTGGGATGTTCTACCAGGAGCAAGAACCTCTTGCACCTGGCTTGGTTTTTCTCTGTTTGTTATTTTGCCTTTTATTAAACCTTTTTGTTTCCAACACTGCAACAGAAGCCATCCTGCTGATTTTTATGCCTCCAAGGGTAGCTGAGCTATCTTGGATGYGTTATATACCTCCAAAAGCTTGTGAGACCTGGCTCGAAGAAGCTTCTCTAACAGCCTTTGGCTTGTAATGCTTGAACAATGTACCTCCATGCTGCCCATATTAGGATAGGTTCTGTTGTTCTCCAGAGGAAAGATGTTGCTGTTAGCCACTGGATTTTTCTCCAGTGCTTTGCCAAACGCAGGAAACGCCTGCAAAAGTGGAACTCAGTTGGTAATTCCCATTTTTTCCTCTCCATCCATCCACGCAGGCGGTTTGTGTGGAACTTCTTCCGCCTGGAGAACGAGCACCTGAACAACTGCGGGGAGTTCCGTGCCGTGAGGGACATCTCGGTGGCGCCGCTCAACGCCGACGACCTGACGCTCCTGGACCAGATGATGGACCAGGAGGACGGCGTCCGCAACCGCCGCAAGAACAAGCAGTGGAAGCGCAGCCTGAGCGTGTCCCTGCGCCGGCCTCGCCTCGCCTCACAGTACGTTCATGCTCTGAATCATCACTTGTGCTGTTTGCAGATCTGTTCCTTCCCCCCTGTGCTCTAATTGTGTACAATACTCAGTGGAGATTTCAATTGTGCTTCCGTCCTGGTAAAGACAAAACCTTTTCCATTACCTCAAACTCTTCCCTTAGCACTCAGAAGCTGTCAGAATCATGTTTTTGTCTAGTCTTCATCATTATCTAGAGACAACTTTATCCATGCCAGTAAGGTAATTTTTCCCATAACTAGTGTTATTCCTACTGCTACATTTTGATGTAAGATATGATAATATTGTAGTACACATTTCTTATTCAATTGTTTCTTCTTTTCCTCTTAGATTTCTACACTTTTTATTGAGCAGAGATTTACTAGACCCAGTTAAATCRACCTTACTTGAGTCATATAGCTTYATGACTTAGCTTTATTGACCTTTACTTGCTAGAAAATTGTATCTTTTATCATAAGTCTGGACATTCTACACTGCTCTTTAAATGGATATTCCCATTTAGATAAACTGATAAAAAGGAAAGAAAAAGCCTAAAAGAAAGTAATAGAACTGCCACAGAACCTGCCCTGCAGCTGCTGCTGGTGCCTGCTGGGTGTTTATGGGYTGGGAGTCCTGCACTGGGTGTCCTGCACTGGGAATGGCACAAAGGGTTCAAAGTCACACAAAGATTTTCAAAGTCGCACAAAGATTTTCAAAGTTGTCAAAGGGAGGGCAGGTCCAACTAGTAAATGAGCATTCCTCTCTCTGCCAGGGAGTTAATCCATCCTTTAGGCAGTTGGAGTTTACCAGAACCCCAAATGGAAAGGAAAGGGAAATTCCCTTTCCTGAAATCAGGAATCCATACATTTTTTTGATTCCCACCCATCATTCTTGCACCCCAAACGTTTCCCCACCCTGCACCCCAGCCCCTGAACCTGCCCACTGTGTGCTTTCCCTGCAGYGTTGTTCAGTGTCCTGTGTCCCTCCTGCCCTTTGGCCAGGGAGCAAGCCCAGGCTCCTCAGGGATGCTGAGGCACTGCRGGTCAGGAGTGTTGTGCAATCCCTGCAGCACTGCCTGGGAGGGGTGGGAGGAGGAGGAGGGTGTGCTCTGGCCTCAGGGCTGTTTTGGCTCTTATCCCTGCACGGATGGGACCAATACCAACAGCCTTGGGATGGCTGCTAGAGACTGAAAAATGKTATGCAAAGGGAATGTGAGCCAAAGGCTGCTGGAATTCCCTCCAGCCATGCCCATTTATCCCTCAGACATGCAGTGAGTGGAGGTGTGCCAGGCATATCCCTAAAGAACTTCCTGCTCCTTCCTGCAGCCCAGCAGGAGATGGAGCAGGAACACTCCTCTGCACCCTGCAAGGATTTGGTGGAGTTCTGTGGGGAGGGCTGGGCAGGTGCCCACATCCAGCAGTGCAGTGTCCCCAGCCATGTCACAGCCGGGCAGGTAACACTGGCCATGGGCAGGGTGGGCAGTGCCACAGGAGGAGGATGCTGAGGGACAGCTGGGCGTCTTTAYAAGGCTCTACTATTCCCAGGGAGAGTGGGAGGGTGTGAAATGGTGAAACAGTARATTGTTTATTCCCCCTCTGCATAAGAAAGACATTTTTTCCCTTTTTTTATTCCCCCAAGTGCACTGTGGGTTTGCTGTCTGCACGTCATTCCAGGAATTYCTTCTCCCCAGTGAGTGTTTTGTGTTTTGTTCTTTTCCAGGTCCAAGGCTTCTGACACAAAGGTATTGATAGAGGACCTAGCAAACGAAGTGAACACATGAGATGGCCACGTTCTCTTATTCCACATCCTTTGTTTTCTCGTTCTGTTCCCCTCTTCCCCAAGTAACCCGAGCTCTGGTACAGATCCAGCTGAAAACAGGAGAAAACACTGAACACGTTTTCTGAGCTCTTCCAGACCAGATCCTATGGACTCCAACAAGCTCACTGTGTTTCGTTTCTTTTCTTCTGGGTTAATTTTAATGTTCTATTTTAAACAAACAAACAAACAAACAAAAATAAAATATTTTACTTTGTTTTGCCAATAAAGAGGACAGTTCAGGAAAGAAGGATTGTTTACAGTCTCAACAAGGACATACAAACCTTATCTGGATAACGAAGCATCATAGGGACTCCCTCATGGGACAGTGCCAAGAGCACACTCAGTTTCTGCTTGGCCCGGTTTTGACTGGTTGAAACCGGACTTTTTAAATCTGATTTTTTTTGTTGTTGGTTTTATTTTTCAGTTGTTTGTTTTTTTCCTTCATATCCAGCGCTGAGGCACTGGCTGCACTTGCAGGGAAAGTGCACTTAGAGCAGTATCTTCATTCATGAAGCTACTTTTTAATTTGATGTAACTTTTCTTATAATTTTTTGGAAATATGATGTATCTGTTGCATATAGTTATCACATTATTTATGAAACTTAACAACCATATGAGAGTGATTTTGAGTCCTGTGCAATGAAGGTTGTAATGGTAAAACAAAGTGGGGAATGTAGATTTCCATCTCCAGGGTTGTGGGGTGATGCCCCCTGCAAATACCCCTTTAGTGAGACAACTTGCACCTGTGTGTACCTTCTCTCTCTTTTATTTCTTTTCAATTTTATTTTAAACCAAAGTTTCTCTTTCTGATATTTTTTTAGTTGCTGCTGCTGCTTCTGGGCATGTCTCTCATGCCAGYTCAAAGCCAACTCCTCCACGTGTGAAAGTAGTGCAGATGATCCTAAGGAAAGGAGAGTTGGTTCCCACCAACAGCACAAAACACTGAGCKAGCAAAGGCTTTGGAACTTCATTCTCCAGATCCAAAAGTACTTTCCCAAGCCTTAGGTGTGTCATGAGGGCATCTCAGTCCGAGCAGGGAGCTTTTCAGGAGTTCTCCAGCAGCCCAGCTAGGTGGGACAAGGCAAGGAGGTGACAGTTCTCATGGGACAGAGGGGGTTCATCAGGCTGGGGCTTAGGAGTGGTGGTGTGCTTCAGGGAGCATGGAAAGAACTGTGGTGTGTCCACCTGATGGGGAAGGTGAGRTGGAAACAGCTCTTCTGTGGCTTCTGGTTTAGCAAAAAGCCTCTCTTGGGCACTGTCCTGGTCATCTGCCYCTTGGCTCATCTCATTCTCCCAGTTTGGGAGGTGGGATACTTGAGCAGATTTGGGTAATGGACAGCTGAGCAAATCATGTGAATTTGATGGTCTCGTTGGTCTCCCCTCCTCCTGGGAGGGAGCCATGGWGGCCTCAGAGTCCTGTGGTCCTTCCCTTCCCTTGTTCTCCCTGGGTGTGCAAGGGAAGGGTGACACTCCTGAAGGAGGATCCTCATCTGGCTGGTGCCAGTTTGGGCAGTGGAATGRCAGGAATCTCTCCTCAGTTGCTGTTTGGTGGTTGTTTCCCTAAATCAGCACYGGAATGTTGCATTTCCTCAGCTTGCCTGCTGTGCCTCTTGCCCAGAGGAACTGAAGAAGGAAACTTGCTTCTCTTCATTTAGTTGGAAATAGGTTAAAACCCTTTAAATAGATTAAAACCCCRTTGTGGTGCTGCTCCTCTCATCTCCCTCCGTGTGGGGCTGCTCTGCTGGGCGCAGAGCTGGATGAGCTGGGGCTGTGCTGGATTCMTGCCTTTACCTCCCTTAGGTCAGCTCATACTTTAAACAGAGCATTCCCATTCCCATGGAAGTGGAGCCTGGGATATAAAGCCCCTTAAAATATTTCAGGTTCCTAATTAGCACTGGTGCCATGTCCAGACCATGTGTGGGTATTTCCAGCAGTGGGGCATGGAGCCATCCCTGCCTGGGGGGCTTAGGGGAGGGCAGCTGCACTGGGAGGGAGGAAATCCAAAATTATTTGGATTCATTCAAATCAAGTAACACCACTGGGTGTTACTTAAGCAAAGTGTTATTTTTTTTTTTTATACAAAGAATCTGAGCTTTACTGGTAATTATCTTCCTTTCAGAAGGAAATTAAAAATGCAGAGAGACATTGTGAGCAGTTTGGTCTAGTGGAGGGTGTCCCTGCCCTAGGCAGGGGGTTGGACCTATATGGTCCTTAAGGCCACTTCCAACCCAAACCATTCCATGGTTCTGTGATTTGGAAGTGATGCCAGTCCCCTGGGAGCACCCTGCCTTCCTCAGCTGGGCTGGGGAGGGCAGGGCAAGGCTGGGTGGCCTGTGTCCATCTGTCCATCCTGCTGTGCACCGTCCCACCCTCTGCTTCCCAACGTGACGGGGTGGGTTGGGTTGCAAGTGATTAAATTCTTATTCTGTAGTTTACCCAAATCCTTATGGGAAGCAAGAATTCAGTGTGTCCATCTGCTCTGCTCTTTCTCTTCTCTTTTTCTGTCTTTGCTGGCAGGAGAAGTAAGGAGAAAAAAAAAAAAAAAGGGGAGGTGGCATGCTATGAGGAGCAAACATGATCTCCTAAAATAAAACATGGTCCCTTTTGGCAGTGAAGATGCTGTCTCGGGGGAAAGCAGCCTGAATTCCCAGAAGTGTGGCTTTTAAAGGCTCCTAGCTCCCAGCCCTGCATCTGCCTGTTCCCTCCCTCCCAGAGATTTCTGAGAAATCAGGCGTGCAGATTCCTCCTGAGAGTGAGCACTAAAGCTGGGGTGGCTCCACGTCTGCAGGAACATCTGGCCAATAAAGGGAGACCTAATGAAGCAGAACAGATGGTGAGAGAAAATAGCCCTGTCCCTCCTTGGGAGCAGCAGGAGSCAGGGGATGGGGACATTCCCAGGGTTCCTGCATTTCCTGAGCTGGGCTTTGCTCAGGGGTGCTTCAGAACACTCCTGTAGGGAGAGCAGCAGGGTGGCAGTCCAGAAGGACAGAGCAGCATMAAAAGGAGCTGGGGGTGAGGGGTTTATCCACTGCTTTAGTTGTTGGGATGCAGCTGGGTGGGAGCTGGAAGCTGAGGAAGTCTTTAAGCTGTGGATTTCAGGTGCTGGGCTGTGCCTCGTGATTCAGTGGAGGTTGGATTGTAGAGCTCTGAGGATGCTGTGGAGCTGCTTGGGTCTGGTGAAACCCATGGGTGGTGCAGTCTAAGGAGAGGAGATGCCACCCCGTGGCATTTGTGACTTTTGGAGATTCTCTTTGAACTTGCTTCTCCATGTTGATTCCCTCCATATTTCCATCCTGCTGCTCCTCTGGGGATTTTGGGGTTGCAGGGGGTGAGGTGTTGCAGCATCCAGGGTTTATTTGCTGGCCTGGGTTCCCCATGTGGCTTTGGGATGGTGTCACCMGAAACACCAGGTCCCTGTGCTTGGGCAGGGCAATGCCATGTGTCATGGGTGTGCTCCTGACAGGACAGCAGGGCAGGATTGGGATTGTTGGACTCAGCAAGCAGGAGTGGGGGCTCTCCAATGAGAACTGATGCTGTCCCACCACATTTTAAAAGAAATGCATTTGCAGCACTCCTGGCTGCAGCCTTTGTGTATCCAGTAAGCTCCTACCTCTCATCCAGGTGCATTCCCAAAGTCAGCTGGTGTTCATCCTACACCTTTCCCAACCTTGCTCCTGGCCCTCCTCATTCTCAGTGTCTTTGCTGTTTGATTCCAGTGAAAGGGGTCTGGCAGCAGCCTTCAGCATGAACATCTTGGAGTGGGAGAGATCTCTGGTGGAAATCTCAGCAGAGCTGGATCCTGCTGCTCCTACTCCCCTAAAAACCCTTGTGCTGCTCGTTCTGCCTCTGTAGTGGTGCTCAGCTGCCAGGCCAGTGTGGCAGACAGGGAGGGAAAGCAGTTCCTGCTGCAGGAGATAACARTCCCTGGGGATTTCACTTCCAGCGAGCAGTGGGGACAGCGTGAAGCCTTTGCTGTGTTTTGAACAGCCCAGGGGGTTTGGCCTTGTCCTGCAGGGATGTGCCCTGCCCTGCTCTGCACACTGGGCTTCAGGGGCTGCGTCCCCAGCGTCAGGCCACGTGCTGGGAAGTGTCCTGGGGCTGGGACGTGGCTTGGCAAGCTGGGGACACAAAAGCCACTTTGCTCACATGCTGCATCCCAGCTCCGTGTCCTCCGTCCTCTCCTCYGCCCTTCTGCTGTGCACTCGCAGGGGGAAGGTGATCTTCTGCCTTAAGCRTTATTATTTTTCTTTAATTTACGTTTTTATTCCAGAAGGCAACCGGATTGTTTTGTCTCCTTGGAAAAGAGGGGCTGGGACTCCTGGGGGAAGAGTGGGAAATCCCTAGGGTACCTCTGCAGCAGTCACGGCTGGGCTCAGTGGCTGTCACCTCATCAGACCTTACCTCCTTTTCATGACCCCCATCCCAAACTCTGCACCTTGGGGCCAGCGTCCCCTGCTGCCACCGTGGGCTAAACTGGTGTGTCACCATCCCTGGGGGCTCCAATCCCTGCTGCAACAGCCTGGAGAAGGAGAGGGAAGGGACACAGCACGGGAAGCTCCCCGATGCTGACACCCCAGCCCTGCTCCCGGTGGGAGCCAAGGCCGCCCTGGCCCGGGCACCGCCCCTGCCTGGCACGGTGCCCTGCAGCCTGGCAGTCCCTCAACTCTGTAAACCAAATTGCAAACTCTTCACTCCAGAGGAGGAATTGGGCATCCTGGTAGACCTTGCCGTGACCTCTCCGTCCCGTAGGTCCTCGTGGCCAAGGATGGGCGCTCGGGAGGGGCCCGGAGTGGAAATGCCAAAGTTCCCCCCGGGCCCCGCTGCCGCCTTCCTCTCCCCTCCCCGCTGTGTTGGTCTAAATGATCTTTCTATGAAGCCCTGTAGATGTCAAAAGTAATTATGGAGTGTGATTAGTCCTCTGTGGGTGCTTTCTTTCTTCCCCCCTCCTTTCTCTTTTGCTATCCCCTTCTCCACTCTTCTGTTTTGGCTCAGTGGAAAAGGTGAGGACAAAGAATTGCCGCTTGCTTGGACTCATGATGTATCTGTGACTGCGCTATTAGCTGTCTCCTCCTCCTCCTTGCTCCCCAAATGGATATAATTTTTGAAGTGTGGAATTCCCTTCTTGATAAGTAGGTTTAAAAAAAAATACTGCACAATGTGATACTGTTTCATAGTTTCTAGGTGGTTGTATACAGCAAAGTTACTGTGATTGTGTTTTTTCAAAGGAAAAAGTGATTGGTTACGAAATCTGTCCTTTTTTCATTATTACAAGCTCTTTGTTTTCCAATGATCTGATGGCTCTTTTGTCCCTGGTCTGTGTGTGTGTCTTCCCAAGTGCCACCCCTGTGCTGCATCCACCCACGGAGCATTGGCTCCTGCTGCTCCTGCTCTCTTGGGAGCTGTGGGATGTCGCTGGTGGCTGGAGGTGGAGGACATCCATGTCCTGGGAGGAGGTGGAGGTGCYTGGAGGAGGGAGCTGTCTGAGGAAGGGTTGGAAGGGCTCGCAGGAAGCAGCCCAGCTTTCCCCCAGCACCAGCCCAGCTCACACCCAGCATGCCAGGGGCTGGTGCTGGAGGAAACCTCCTGCCCAGACTGGGCTGTGCTGGCCACAGGCTYGTGGTCCTTTTGGGAGCCTTTGGTTGCCTCTCTCCATCTGATCCCCAGTGCAAGGTGGTGTCCTGCCAGCACAGTGTGTGGCCAGAGGCTGAGCAGCCCAGCCCTGGCTTGTTTGGGGTCTGTGCTTTTATTTTGCTCTTTAAATCTCTCCGTTGCCTCTTGCAATCAATCTCCCTTCAGAAGAGAGCCCAGAGCCTTGAAATCACTCTAAGCCTGTTGCTGCTCACAGCAGCCACTTCCCAGAGGTTTAATCCCAGCCACAGCTCCCTGCTGGCATTCCTGGCTGGTGGCAGGAGCCTGGCTGGTTGCAGGAGCCCTCCTGCTGCCCTTTGGCACCTCACCCCAGCTCCATGGGGACATCTCCCAGGCGTGTGTCACCTCCAGAGCCCAGGCAGAGGAGCCAGGATCCCTTTCTGGAAGGGCCTGCAGGTAAGGATGGGTCCTGGTGTCTCGGGGGAGGTTGGACRCAATGCTGGGGACAGGGTGAGGGTGGTTCCTCTGCCCTGGGCTCTTCCACACAGACTCTCAGCTGGCCCTTCCTGCCTGCCAGCAGCCCAGTGAAGATGCTCGTGCTGTCCCCCATGGAGTCACCCCTGTTGTCAGCCCCCGTGGGGAAGGAAAGAAGGAAGCCCTTGGGCTCAGGTTTGGCTGTGAGGAGGGCCCCATGGCCACTGGGGTGGCTGGGGACGTTTTAAGAAGATAAAAGTGATTTCTTGCTGCTCGTGCTGGCAGGGGCCGGTGCGGCCAGAGCCAGGAGGATTAAAACAATTTCATAATCCTGGTGATTTCCTTTTGATCGGGATTATGAAACCAATCACGAATATCAAAAGCCACAGCTTAAAGCAGCAGCCGTAGCGAGGCCAGGACGCCCTGGGCCCCCTCAGAGCCCCGGTGCCCCCAGGGAAGGCAGCCCTGGCACCTCCAGGTGAGCACTGCCCACCCGGGACCCCCGTCCTGTGTGGGGGGACCTGGGGAGGGGGCAGCATGGGGGTGTGGGTGTGCAGGGCCTCAGGATGGGGGCACGATGGGGGTGTCAGTGTGCGGTGAGCAGGCACGGGTGGCATGCCGGATTTGGGGTAAGGGATGTGTAGGGATGCACCCAGCTCGGCTCCCACTGCTCTCCTCCACGGCCCTGGCTCGCCGTGGGTCCAAGCAGGATCTGGCCCCCGGGAAGCAGGGGAATTTAGCACAGCTGCAAACGTGYGATGCTCGCAGGGAGGTGCCGAGAGCCGGCGGAGCGGCGGGGACATGCGGGCCAGCCCCCCCCGGGCAGGGCCCGGCTTCGCTCCGCAGCCCAGACAAAGGACATTCCTGAGGGAGGGCCGGCGCAGGATCCCTCCATCCCGGACCGCTGGGTTGCCCTCCTGTGGCGTTCCCTGGGTGGCGGAGGGGGTCAGCCCCTGTCCCCAGCGTGGCGGTGGCCGCGGTGGCCCTGCGGGGACCGGGGCGGCTTTGGCCGAGTGCGCGGAGAGGAGGAGGAGGAGGAGGAGGAGGCCGGGGCGGGAGGCAGGGCCAGCACGGCCCCACAGCCCAGCCAAGCGGCTGAGCTCGGGCTCGGCTGGAGGGGCTGGGATTTGCTGGTTTGGCCGTTTTTTTTTTTAATTTCTTTTTTTCCCTCCCCTGCTTCCTTCCCTTCTTCCGCTTTCTTTCTCCTTCTCTCCCAGCCCTCTCCCGATGCTGCTCCGGGGGTAAGGACAGCCCTCGCATCGCGCCCGTGGCCCCGTCCCGCTCAGCCTGGGGCCGTGAGGGGCTGCGGGGCGGCCATGAGGCCTGGGGGTGCCAGAGGATGCTCCTGCACCGCGGCCACGGGGGACGCTCCTCCGGGGCCACCACGGGGACGGGATGGGACGGGATGGGACGGGATGCTCCGGCGGCTGCTCGGTGCCACCGGGCCGGAGAGGCGGGCGCAGGGCGAGTGCCACGTGTGGCCCCGGGGGCCGGGGCGGAGCAGGGGCTGGCTCTGGCTGCTGGCACCTCGGCGAGTTGTCGCCGGCAGGGATTTGTGTTCCGTGGGGGTTGGGGCCCTGGTTTAGCTCAGCAAGTGTCAGTTCCCTCCAGGCTKTGTTGCCGGGTGCCCCGGGGCACCTGGAACAGTGTGGGTGGGCACTGGCGCTGCTGCCCAGCCCCTGGCCAGCTGTTATGGGGAACCACCGATCCCTCATTGCTGCCCCACTCCCCGTGCTCCCTCATTGCTGCCCCATCCCCCTGCTCCCCAGTGATGCCGGCAGGGTGTCGGTGCTCGGGGTGGACGGGTGGCCTCGTGCTGTGTCACCTCGCTGTCCCCTTCCCCTCCAGGCACACGCCGGTGGCACTGCGTGCATTTACGCCGCCGGGCGGGTGGGGTGATGCCCTTTGTGGGCAGTGCAGGGCTCATTCCCTGGGTTTCATCCCCGCAGGAGCCATGGAGGGGAGCCCTCCCGCTGAGGCGCGGCGCCTGCCGCGGCCCCCCAAGCAGCACGCCCAGGGCGGCCGCAGCCCGGCCCCGCCGGAGCGCCCCGAGGCCC